>CM055345.1:3760660-4189211 GCA_029228605.1 Salix koriyanagi
TAAACAATCGTTCAATGCAAATAAACAATTTGTACTCAACTAATTATCTATTATTTATTCAATTCAAATAATAACTTATGATCCGACTTCTTTATTTAACACTCATACAATGCTATCAGCGACTGTTACACAGACTCCGTTTTCCACATCTTCCAATCATTTATTTGACTTAAATATTTCAAATCTGAAGATCATGTAACAAAATATACAATAAAATAAACTTTATTGTTTCTTTATAATATTCCCAAAACAAACGTACGTAGAGATATAGGTTCATCAACCTCTTTATTGCACAAGAGCTATATTATTGGAGAGTAGCAAACACATATGTGGGAGGCCGCTCCTTAATTTTGCGTTCGTTTCTAATTGTTGTCCCACCAGAATTGCTTCTGAAGAAAGTTGACAACACTCTTGTCCACTTGGAAGGCCTTGGTGAGAACATCAGGATTGATTGGCGGTTCTGATCCAAAGACTGCGTTTCCAATGGTAATTACACCAGGATTTTGACTGCTTAAACCGGCAAACGCAACCGCGTTGGCTTTTTCCCACATTGAACTGGAAGTGAATGAGTCCGACTGGGAAGACAAAAAACATCTCCAGGGTTTAAGACTTTCGTGATCAGGCGATTCTCCGGGTTGGATGTGACAAAACCAACATAAAGAGTTCCCTCCATGACGAACAGGACCTCCGTCGCACGAGGGTGGGTGTGGGGGTGGGTTCAGGCCACCGTATGGCGCATAATCAATGCGAACCAGAGATATGCCAAGAGTGTTGAGTCCTGGAATTTGAACAACGTTGACCGGAGTGACTGTTGAACCAACTGGATTGGAGGTGTTTCGTGGAATGTTGAGTCCAGAGAAAAAGAAATCCTTTTCACTGACAAGCTTTGGGTCCTTGCAGAATTTCCCATTCACAAACACTGCATGAGAAAGACAATCCATAGCATGTTAATTAAGAAATCATCGACAGAGAACTAAGATACCAGCTGAAAACGAAGGGATATTAAAAAATATATACAGGATGCACATGATATTTTCTGAAGGAATATTGCTAACAAAACACTGCAAAAGTACATACCACCATCGGTTTCATTAATGGCTACGCAGAAGTCCTGAAGAGGACTGGGGTCAGAGGCAAAGGTGAGTGAAGAGGCCAGAGCCAAGAGGACAAACACTAGTACGAACTTGAGTCCTTCCATTAGATCCTGCACTGATTTTGTCTCTGGTGTCGGGTGAGATATATATCTTGCTTGGATGCAAGGCTATTTATAGTCTGATTTCATTGAAATAGTCTAGAGTTATGTTTACTATATTCGAAGCCGACGACGACTTTGCCCAAGTCTCCAATGTTTGCTTTATTATTCAATCTGTAACGAAAGCCAGTGACGAAACAATTTGTTGGGTAGCAGTGGTGCGAAGAGAATATGAAAATATAAGATTCAACAATTTGTTGGGTAGCAGTGGTGCGAAGAGAATATGAAAATATAAGATTCAAAACATTTGACAATATCCATCCTATGCCAACATCTTCTTCAACATAATACTTGTAAGTTAACCAGGGAAGGGCTGAATGCCTCGTCACACAGCTGCATTAAAAATTATGAGAGTTGGTAAAGATTGTTAGGTGATAATGTGAAAATATTATTTTAAATGTTGGTTAATTAATTCAAAGAAAGCTTCTCGATGTTATGATTCTGTCAATCCCTTTTGCCTGATGTAATTATTCAAACAAATCTCAGTGAAATTAATACAGCAAATTGACAAAAAAAAACATGATGATTGATCAGCTAAGAGTTTGTAATGAATCTTAACTTTTTATAAACTTAAGATTGTTATGCCGATGAAAAGAATTCTTATAGAATAGGGATAATACAATTTTGAAAAAAGAGTTCATCAAATGTTACTTTCTATTCTCTACTTCTATCAATTTTTTATCTTCTTGTTAAGTTGATTTTCAACTTTGTTCTTGTAATTTTTTAAGATTTGCGTTCAACGTTCTGGATTGTTAAGATTTGCGTCCATTAAACATTAAAACAAAAGTTATAACTCAAATATGGTCCTTAAACTCATCAATCAGACATCCCACGTCAATTACACCATGTCCTCCGTTATACCTTCTCTTTGAAGTAACTAGACTGGACTCCTTCCTTGTCACAAGGCTTCATTAAAGAACTCTGGTGTATTATAGAATGTACTTATATAGAAAATATTGTATATAGGAAATATTGTAAACATATTATTATGTGATAATCTCCATCATTGCTACTGTATATTGCCCTACACATATATAGAAAGGGTTGGCTAACCATTTGGTTAAGCCTCCTAATTATTCTCAACTTGATATTAGAGTCTTCTACCGTCAAAACTCTTTTCTCCCTACCTCCCTTTGCATCTAGTCCTATCTCTATTTTTCCTCCATGGATTCTACTGTTGTCGCCGACCTCTCCCTCTCCACCGGTGGTGCAGCATAGCCGGCTAGCCATCCTCAATCTGCTGCCCAATAGCAGCCTCCACTTGTAAAGCATGTTTCTGATTCTTCTTCACAAGACTCTACGGTTCCTTTGCCCCTCATGGGAACGCACACTCTAGCTATGGTCCCTTTATCCAACACCCACCAAGTTGTTTCGTTGAAACTTATGAACACAAATTATCTCTATTGGCGAATGCAGATGAAGCCATATCTTCTTGGTCAATGTGTTTTTCACTTCGTTGATGGCTCAGTGTCGTGTCCTCCAACTCATATTATTGACAGTTATGTTGGTTCTTCCTCTACCATGAGCCCTCTTTTTCTTCGTTGGAAGCAACAAGATCAACTTATTTTAAGTGCCCTACTCTCCTCCATCTTCGTGGATGTGTTGCATCTTGTGGTAGATTGTTCTACCTCACATTGTGTTTGGCGCACTCTTGAGAAAGCGCTTGTCTCTCCATCTAATTCTCGCATCATGCAACTTCATGGCTTCTTTCAAGACCTTCGGCAAGGTGACTCATTAGTAGTATATACATGCAGCAAGCCAAATCATTATTTGATGAATTGGCTGCTGCTAATCGCCCAATGTCTCTTGAAGACTTCAATCTCTGTGTTTCGTGGTCGTTGTGGCGAGTTCAAAGACTTTGTAACGAGTCTTACAACCAAGGCAGAACCGCTGTCATATGCTGATCTTCACAACCACCTTCTTACCCATGAATTTCTGCACAAAAACTTCTTCCATTTCATGGTTGTTGCTCCCTCTCTACTGTCTTTTTCTTCTCTGCCGCAACAACCACCACTGCTTCCAACACCACAGCTTTCTGCTCACCATGCCATGACTCATCACAACCCTAACTTCAGCCGTAATAGGGGTCGCTATAGAGGTAATTGGCATCCCAACAGCAATTGTTACACTCCCCAGAACATGGGCCAACCTGTTGTAGATTGGCAACCAAACCACTAGCAACAAACAAGACGAACTCCCGTGTTGGGCAGTGGTCTAGATAGCAGCATGTACGCTGCCAATTGTGCTCCAATTTCGACCACACAGCTCCCTAGTGTTCTCAGTTTCGCAATAGCACTCAACAACCATCTACTCACCTTGTTGTTGGGAGTGAATCTGTTGTGACTTGGTTACCCGACACCGGCGCAAATCAACACATCACACCTGATATTGGAACTCTAAACGATTTTGCACACTATCTGGTAATGATTTTTTTCTTGTTGGTGATGGTAAGGGCCTTGACATATCCCATATTGGACATACTACATTACATTCCCCAAAACACATGTTTACATTATCTAATGTTCTCCATGTGCCTTACATTACCAAACCTTTGTTATCTATTCAAAAATTATGTCGTGATAATCATGTTTATTTTGAATTTCATGATTCTATGTTTTATGTGAAGGATCTCGTCACCAAGGAAGTTCTTTTTTCCAGTCAGAGTCATGATGGTCTCAATGTCCTCTCCGAGTCTTCTGCCACGTCAGTACCTCAAGCTTTTTGGTCTCCTTGCATCTCCGTGACTATCGATCTGTGGCATCGTCGTTTAGGTTATCTAACTCCTCGCATTTTAAATTTGTTAGTTTCTGAAAATAGAATCATTTGTACTTAGGCGTTCTCTTACTCAGTGTCTAGCTTGTCCTTTAGGCAAGTCATCCCGTTTGTCAATGTGACCTACGGATCACAAAACTTCTGCCCCACTTGAGTTAATTTTTAGTGATGTTTGGGGTCCTGCTCCTATTTTTTCTTCTAATGGCTTCCACTATTTTGTTATTTTTGTCGTTGTGCATACTAAATATATTTGGTATTATCTGCTTGTTGCAAAATTTTATGTCTTTTCAATGTTTTCAAACACTTGTTGAGCGTCAGTTTTCACTTAAAATTAAATCCGTTCAAACTGATTGGGGCGATGAATATCATAAATTAAATATTTTTTTTAAAACCATTGGTATTCATCAATGGTTAATTTGTCCCCATACTCATGAACAAAATGGCACTGTTGAACGTCGTCATCGACATATTGTCGAAACTGGCCTAACCCTTTGAGGCCAGTGTAGTGCCCCATTGCGATTTTGGAACTATCCTATGGAATCATCGGTATACCTTATTAATCGCATGTCTACTCTTGTTCTCCAAAATACATCTCCATTTGAGTGTCTGTTTCATCGCACTCATGATTATAATTTTCTATGTACTTTTGGGTGTCTTTGTTTCCCTTTTTTGCATCCATATCATGCTTATAAATTAGATTTTAAAAATATTATATATGACAAAATTAGAATTGAAAATAAATAAGAATTTCACAAAAGACTCCTTATAAAAGTTTACTTTTTAATGTGTTTTAAAAAATATAAAGACTTAAATACCCTACTTCAATAACTTTAATTATTTATTTATTTTGAAATTAGGGGTAATTGATTCATTTAACTATTTAAATGTTAGGAAAAGACATGTACATGCCCTTGGAGTTGTTTCTGGGAATGTTGAGCACTAGAAAGAAGAAATCATTTGTTGTTGGCAAGCTTGGGGTCCTACCAGAATTTCCCATTATGAAATAATTTATATTAGCATCAAGTTCTTCATACACAAAAGAAGCATTGTTGATGGTATCCATACTACTATTTTTCTATTTGGCACTGTGATTTAAAAGTATTTAAAACAAATAATTTCATTTTATTTTAAATTAAAAAATTGCTATTTTTAGATTATTTCATGTGCTGATGTCAAATATAATTTTTTTAAAAATAATATTATTTTGATGTATTTCTAAACAAAAAATATTTTTAAAAGCAACTTCAATCACACTCTCAAACAGGCATTTGGACTAATTGATGGCTACTGAAAAGCCTCCAATGTATCGAATAACAAACTTGTTTGATCTCAAAATAATCTTATATTATTATTTTAATTTAATGTTAGATAAAATTTGAATAATAAAATTTATTGGTTTTTAATTTCTAATATCATATAAAAAAACACATGAATTACACTATGAAGATAAACTCCTTTTACTACCATGACCGTTATTAATTTGATTTTTTTTTAATTTTTGTTTTGAATTGATATATTTTTAATGTTTTGGATCATTTTGATGTATTGATATAAAAAAAAAATTAAAAATTATTATAATACAATTCCAATAAAAAAATAATAATTTAAAAAACAACTTACCACACTTCTCATATCTTGCTTAATATTTCGAGTTTATTACAAGGGATTGATGGGAAATCTTTCATGGGAAATAAGTATTCTCTCTCTACAAGGAAGCCATTGAAGTTGACCTCCTCTACAATGATTATCTTCTTTTTTTTGAATTTTTTTTTTTATCTCCATGATGAACCATTCTTCAGTAGTAAATGATTCCATTATCTTTGTAATATATTTTCTTATGAAGATGATTTAAAAAATAAGAATATCTTAGAACTATACAGGGACAAAAAAGTCATTTAAACTTATATATAGCACTATAAGAAAAAAAATATTTTAGATTTTAATAAAAAAGAAATTAGCAAATTACTTAGAATCACAAGTTTAATAAATTAATATGGATTGATATTTTTTATATTATTTAAAAATAATTTTCCTCATTTGATATTAATTTTCTTAAAAACACATTTGCGGTTAGTGAATATTATTTTCTTAGAAAAAAAAATATCCAACCTAAATACACAGTGCATGTACACGTGTGAATAATTAAGTATACTATTTGATTTTAATTTAATTTTAATAATAAAACATCCACTCCACTGCCGCAACCACCACCATTGTTGAAGAAGCAGAAGAAGGGAAGGAATCCAAACTATCTGCTTTTTGAGCTGCTGCTGACCTTTTCCATCTCTCTCTCTCTCTCAATGAACCCTTCTACTCCGCACCTCAATCACCTTCCCTTCCCATATCCTTCCCAAAACCCTAATCCTAACCATAACTTCCTCCTTCATGCACCACCGCCACCTCAACCACCTCAAGTTCCTCCACCTATCACCACCATTCTTGATCTTCCCACCACACTCTCTGCTCTCACCAACCTCCTCTCTCACACACACCAAACCCTCAGTTCCCTCTCTCCACAAATTACTCTTTCAAAACCCCAAAATGCCAACTTTATCCCCTGCCCTTTCAATCGCCACCACCTTATGCCACCAGAATCCCTCTTCCTCCACTCTCTTAACTGCCCAGTTCCTCTCTTTCAACACCCGTCTTCCCCTTTTGATTATCTTCACTACCCCAATACACTTAACCCTCAAGACCCACATAAAGATTCCAATTTTACGCAATCAATACAAGACCCTAATGAAACTGAACTGTGTTTCTCGTTAGATAGCTATTACAATCAGTTTAGTTCACATTTCTCTTACAATGACTGCCCTGGTGCTGTTAATTTGAATGATTTAGATAGCTCGAAAAGAATGTTTGCATTACCTGGTGTTTTGTTAATTGAATGTGTGAATTTTGGGGTTAGTGGGGAGAGAGAGCAAGAGGGTTTTGATAAAAATGGGTTTAGAGTTTTGCCATCCGACCTGTGGGCAATAAGGAGGGAGATAGAGGGTTGGATTGATTATCCAAGTGTGTATTCGTATAGTGTGTTTTGCTTGATTTTGAGGTTGGATTTGATTAAAAGGAGTGATTTAAGGAGATGGATTATTGCTAACTCTCCACGATATGGTGTGGTTATTGATGTTTATATGAGGGATCATATATGTGTTATTTTTAGGCTTTGTTTGAAGGCTATTAAAAGGGAAGCTTTGAGCTCTGTGAGTAGTGAGATGAATGTAAAATCTTTGAAGTGTCCAATTTTGGTTCAAGTTTTGATGTGGATTGGATCTCAGCTTTCTATTTTGTATGGTGAAGTGAATGCAAAGTGCTTTGCTATTCATATTTTGAAGCAGTGTCTACTAGAGGCTGCCAATGAGGTGGTGGTGTCTCTGTTGGACTCTTGTTTGAAAGAAAGTCTGAAGGATTTAGATGCTTATGAGAATGAAATAAAGGATAGCAAACTTGAAGGTGATGATAGAGTAATTTTTGTGACCCAAGTGGCAGCTGCAGTTGCTGCATTGCATGAAAGGTCTATACTCGAAGCAAAAATCAAGCTATTACGGGTTCCTCAACAACTACCAAGATATCAGCGGTATATTGCTGTTCTGAATTCTTTTTCTTGTTGTGCTTGCATGTAATATGTTTCACTCACAAGTCCAGTAAGATTTCAACATGCCTCGCCTTCTATGTAGGATGGCTGAGCATTCTTTTGTCTCAAAAAGAGCCGATGATGAGAGAAGTAAACGTCCTAACTACAAAGCTATTATTGAGCATGATGGCCTTCCTCGAAAGCATTTATCTAACCAGGTATTAAACATGTAGATGGTTTTCTTTGTTTTAATTGTTTGATCTTTTAGTTTTTTTTAGTTTTTGTTCTTTCACTGGACAAATTTGCATATCCATGGCAGAATTTACATGTATATAAAATCCTCCTGCCCGCCCCACCAAAAATATAAAATAATTTAGAAACAGTGCGACATGATATCAAAGAAGACACCTGACATTCTAGTTCAGGAATTTTGTAAAGTTTCATAGGCAGTGGAAGTTTTGTCTCCCTCGCTACTGAAATTCTTAGGGATGGGCTGGAGTATTCAGGTACTGAAGGTAGCTGCCACATGTTCTCTACGTGCCTATGATTTAGAGATAAATTTTATTTAAATTTAGAAAATGCAATTTTGGACATCCTTGGTGTGCATTTGGAGAGGTTTGAGCTCCACTGTCTGAAATTGTAGCGTTCACAGTCATGTCCATGGCAATAGGTATGGCAATAGGTATTGAAGAAAACTAAAGGAAAAGAAGGTGGGTTTTTATATGGATGTTTATTTTATCAAAATCTAGTTCCTTACATCCTTTAGATCCCTTAATATTTTCAGAGTTTAATTGATTGTGAAGAGCCACGGTTTGAAAACTGGCAACTGGTCGAGTAGTTGCTAATATGGGATTGATGACCCTTTACTTGCTAACATATTCTTCTCATGTTTTCTCCTGACAATGCCTGTCTGTCATAAAATGTTGCTTTGGTCATAAATTTAATGACCCTTTTCTTTTGCACAAGGAATCAAACAAAACAAAGACAAAAGAGGAGTTATTGGCTGAAGAAAGAGATTATAAACGTCGAAGAATGTCATACCGTGGAAAGAAGTTGAAACGAACAACTTTACAGGTAGGAAGCTAATGAGCAAAAGCTAAAGAAGCTCCTACTAGTACTGTTATTATACCTATCAAAGCTATTAGCTTCATTGTTTTTTCATGTTGAAATCTATTAACTTTTATTTATTGTCTAAACCATCAACTGCTTATACTTGTGGCCATATTTCCTGTATTTTCCAATAATAGGAAGTCGGAATCATATGAATTGGATTTGTTAAGTTCCAATATTTTGTTGCTGATTTTCTTGGCATGCATAGTGTCATAAATTCAAATTTTGAGAAAACCAATGAAGGAAAATCCATCCATTTGACAACAACTACTTTCACATTTAAACTTCATGTTGTCATATAAAAAAACAATAATCTCTCTTATTTAGTTATAATAATCTCCCTTACTTAGTTATAATGACTGTTTCAAAGGTGATGAGGGATATAATTGACGGATACATGGAGGAAATCAAGCTAGCTGGAGGAATTGGCCGCTTTGAGAAGGGTACTGAAGAGGAAGAGCTGTCTTCTAAGCCCCCTTCTGCCCCTGAAGTTACTGTGAATGAACTAAGAAAAGTCAATAGCCACTCTTCTGAATCGAACCACTACCACAAGGAATCATACCCTGACCACAATTCTAGATCTAAAACCTCGAAGGATTTGTTGCGTCAATATTATGAGCAACAAGGACGAAGCAATCATGGGCAACATGAAAAGCTGGAATATCAGAGAAGTGCCAACCAAGACAGTAGAAGAGAGTATAGAAGAAGTCCAGAAAGATACAGAAGTCATGCCCGGTCACATGAGCGGAGTGGTCACCAAAGAGGACGGGATGATGCTAAATTGACTAGATCCAAGGATCATGAGAAACGGTTGTCTAGCAATCTCTATGTTGATTATAAGTCGTTGAGTTCTGGACTAGAATCTGCAGATGGTATGCAAAAGGATGATCAGAAGTTAAACGCATATGGCAATCATGGTTCTAATTCTGTGGCACAAAATGCATTTGATGATAGATATGATCCTACAGAATCTCATGACATGCATGAGGATGATGTCTACACTGGCATTACATATGCCAGGGAAGAAGTTCATGATTGATCTAGCAGGTGCAGTGCAAAAACGGAATTAAGCTGATTACCTTGAGAAATTCTCATTTCAGAATGTAAGGTAAGCTATTGTGTTTGTTTTTATTGTTTTGGAGAAAATGTTTTATCTGCACTAGATAAAAGTTCTTGCTTTTAACATTTTTCTGTCCGGACAACTTTGCAGTAGGAAGTCATCAGGCTTCAGCAAGTTATCTGCATCTGTATCCTCCTTTGTATCCTTAACTGTTTTATATTCTTTACTGCTAAGGTCCTTATTGTCTAGGCAGTGATTTCATTATCCCCTCACTGCCCATACAATGCCAGTACTTTTCCGATACATGATGGAATAAGTGGTGGTCACATTTGAGTGAGTTTTTTTCATAATGAAGAGGAAATAAGATTGACAGGAACATTCTAGCAGAACAATGCCTTATTGCAGCTTGTAACTGCTCTGTTGTTTATACTGTATATAAAATCTGAAGTGTATCAAATCTGATTTTGTTATTTTGACATCAGTACCTTTGTGGATTAATAAAATATTCACATTCTTGGCAATCAATGCTTTGATGGTAAGGTCATTGGTTACCATGGAATAACTGGTAAATAACCCAAATCAGCAGGGTTTGCAGGTTTGCTTAGAATGTTACCTGTTTATGATTATGTTTTTCTCGTAAAGCCTGATACTTATTGTTTATCATAATGTTTCCAATGTTAGTTTAGTTTCCCAGTGGTCTTTTTATTGCATACAATAGTATGGATAATTTGTTAATTTGAATGTGCTTATAGCTCACATTGCTTCTTGTAGATTGCAAAAGAAGACCAGATTTTTCCAGAGAATATTTGAAGTTTGTTTGGCTTCTTTTCTCATGGTGGTTTTTCATGGCAAGAAGGTCGATGAAGCAAAGTGATTTCTTCGGCAGGTAAGATGATATTCAATGGAATTTCTCGAATATTTCTGCCAATTTAGTGCTTGCACATAAAATATGGTTTTGAAATTGCTAATCGGCTGCTGTTTCCATTGTTGATTAGACTAGCACTTGGATATTCACAGTAGATTCTTCCTCTATAATCCCTTTTCTGTTTTTTGTATTTCTGGAGTATGAGCAGCATTTTCATGTTAATTCTGGCAAGCTACTCATTTATGTTTTATTGCGGAACTTGCCCGTAAAGAAACGCTTGTAGAAGTCTCAACGATATCCGAATCTTTTGTGAAAATACAGTATATGGTATTCTGATATCTGTGAATCTAGGATGAGATGGTGGTTAACAAAAGTGCCCTCTACGACAGTTGGAGCATTACAAAAACAACATAGTGATGGACTGTTGCATGGCCCTTCTCTTCTGAAATGTAGCCAAATAAACTATGGCATTTCTTGCTGTAAGCCTTCTTTTTCTCGATTGCTCAGAACAGTTTCTCGAGCACCTTGGAAGTGAAAGAGGCAGCCTAGGAGAGAGGAACTGTAGAAGATAGAGCAAGCACAGGGGACATGGCCAAAGAAAAAACTCAAAATATACATTAAAAGAAAATAAAAACACTTGCAGTAGCAAGACAAATTAGGGATACCCCGAAAGTTGAGTCGTCCAAGTTTGATGCAAGGCGAACCATATTATTTCTTGAAATTTGTTATTGAGCAAGAGCAACCAAAGAAACCCATTAGACTGTTTGATGAAAGCTTTTATTTTCTACGGGAGTTTGGCGAAGCTTCATTGCTGCCATGATACCATCTAATCAAGATGACTTTCAAGATAATACCTTTGAGACAATTATTATCCAACTGTTATCTAATAAAATAGTCTGTAATAAACCAGATCAAAACCCTCAAAGCTGAGTTACAACTAGTCTGTAATGTTTATACTTTTAATTATGTTTATTATAGTTTTCCAATCCAAGGTGACATGATTGTATTTTTTATTCTAGAAATACCATGATTATACTATAATGTTTTAAAAAATCTTAATGATTGAATAATTTTGAAAATTTAAATTCTTAGCACAATCTGAGAGATTTTTCTATTATATCCTTATGTAACTTACAGGCAAGTTTGGAGTGGAAAATATAATTTTGTCAATTTGGATAAAAAGAAATAGATAGAATAACATATTAAAGAATTAGACATATTAAAAGAATGTAATATAAAAAATTAAAAATATATAGCTATAAATTGAACTATTTACCTAAATATAAATATAAGTGATTGCATAATAACAATACAGCTATATAGATTTACCCCCATTATATAACAATAGATTTATATATTTACTAAATTTAAGTAATTGCATATTAGTGGTATAATTATAAAAATTCAATATTATGTTCAAAATAGTTGTTATAATAATTCTTCAATTAGTATCAAGAAATCAAAATTAAATTAGTTTTTAAGTTTTAGAATTCTAGAGTTGGTTTGGTACAATTTTTATGTTTTAATTAAAAAATTGTAAAAAAAATAACTTTTTTTTTATTTTCAAAAACACAAAAAACAAACAACCAAATATCAAAACTTTTAATAAAATGGTTTTTAATAATTTCAATACTAGTTGATTTTGTTTCAAAAAATATATTCCACATAAATAATTTTCTTTTTATATTTTTCAAAATTTAGAAGACAAAAAAAATATATCTAAAGATGATTTCCATAAATTTTTCCCAATCCCATCAACATTCCAAGTCCAGCACTCCATCAGGCAGCAGGAGGACAGTTGACTGGTTGGTGTCTGGATATTTATTGCTTGTTTAACAGTATTTTTATAAAAACTTGAAATTTTTATTTTTTTATTTCAAATTATATTTTAATATTTTTAGATTATTTTAAATTATTAATGTCAAAAATAATTTTAAAACAAATAAAAAATATATTTTAACATATTTTGAAGAAAAAAAAACATTTTAAAAATTAATCTTAACAACACTATCAAATAATTTCTAATTTTAAAAGAGGGATTTTGTTCATCCAATCTACAAACAAAATCCCTAATCAAGAGGGATTTTGTTCCCATATTTTTTTTTCCTAACCCTAGCTACACTTTTTAGGGGATGGGATATAAAAATTTCAGCAGAAAAAAAGCAAGAGAGGGGGGAGAACACTTGAAAAGTCAGAGCGATTAGAACTTTCCAAGTAGTTGAAGCCTAAGATTGTCACTACAAATCTTCTCTTTGTATTTTTCTTCAATTTTTTTAGCATTTTTTTTCTTTCATTTTATCATGGACTATGATGTAGCCTGACAATGTTTTAATTTCTCTATTTAATGCTATTCTGATTTTAATTATTTTGTGTCATTGTTTTCAACATATTTCAATATATATGATTTAATGGTTATATTAAAATCAAGGTAATATATAATAATTTTTTTGTGTGATGAATGCCATAAATTAAGTGGAATTTATCGGTAGATAAATGTGATTGAGTGGTTTTGATATACTCTAATCCATAAGAGTTAATGTGTTTATTTTATTTTTAAATTTACATGGATTAATATAGAAAGTATTTTATGATACTTAGTTGATTGATCATTCTTTATAAATTTTATATTTTATTTTATCATTATTAATGCTCGTTGATCCCATACACTTGCAAAAAATCGCATAAATATAATTAATCTATTTTAAACAACTAAAAAATAAATATAAGACAATTACATTTATTAGCTTATCAAATGAGGTTATGGATATGAGATATGTATACAAGGTCTGGTTGCTATGATTTTCTAATAATTCACTGTAGGTAAACTTTTTCTTTGATACGAGGAAACTCCACTTTTTTTTAGAATTTTTTTTGTGGATCCCAGTTAAATGAATTAAATTCCAGCTGTTTCAGTCTTTTATAAAGAAATTATGTTCTAATTCAAACCCGCAACATGCAAAACAAATCTTAAGATAGGTGATATTCTTTACACCATGAACTTCTTACACTATTCTTTTCAATATATGAAATTTGTATCTCCCTCTCTCTAATCATTATTATTATTATTATTATTATTATTATTATTATTATGATTGAAGGGGCATTATCTCACAAATATTAAGGCCAATTTATCTAAATTGATGTTTTAATTATTATTTCTTGACGATAAATGTGTGCATTTGTTGTCCAATTTTGCTTTAATTGATGTTCTAATTATAATCTCTCCCTCCAATCATTATTACTATTGATGAAAGGACACTATCTCATAAGCATATTAATGTATATTTTTTGTCGAATTTTGTTCTAATTGATGTTCTAATTATTATCTCTCTCAATTATTTTATTATTATTATTGAAGGGACACTATCTCATAAACATATTAATGTACATTTGTTGTCCAATTTTGTTTTAATTGATGTTCTAATCGAGTACGTGCAATGTCATATCCCACTATTTATTAGTTAGTGACTCGTGCAAATATGAAGGCAAATCCTACACACGCAAAGGCTCTAGACTTGTACCACTATAATGATTGATCTTCTCATGAGATGCAATTTCACGTTTTCATCGATATAGATAGATAAAATTATGTTTTCTAGTAACATTATAATTCTATTCAATTCATTTTTTTATATTTTATAAATTATAGATTTAATTAATTTAAAAAATTCTTTGATTCAGATAGATATATCAGACTTTAATTTTCTTATAAATATTATTGTTATTCACAAGTTTAGCTTGTATTACTAATTTTATGGATTGAGCTCAATTAAAACTAAGATTTAGGGTAAATAATTACCTCAAAACTTTTTATAAGTTGCGACAACATATTAGGCTTAATACATCAATTAAATCAATTGACTAAAATAAAAGAATCAATTATATATATATATATATATATATATATATATATATATATAAGCTACCATTGACATTAAGAAAAACTAATGCACATGGTGATTTTTCATATCTAGTTAATAATGGGTTGAATTTAAGTTAGATATGTGTTTATTGAGGTTAATAAAAAAAAATTAAAATTTCCAGGTTAAGAAAGATGAATCATAGTTGTTTAAATTAGATGTTTTTAGATGAGAATAAAATTTATTATCTAAATTTGTTTTCTATTGATTTTTTGTGCATATTGAATTTGCCTTTTTATCCATAGCCCTTTCAAGTACATGAATTTACCCAATAATATATATTATAGAATGGTGAAATCTTTAAAAGTTTGTTCTATATAATTACCTCTAATCTTTAAAGAAATCAATAACATATTAAGAGGGAAAAACAATATTGGATTTATGAATCTATGAAAAGAAATATTGATTTAATAAATTGATAACCCTTTCCTAAAGATTTTAGAAGAATTATGAAAAAAATATTAATATTACAAGTTATAGCTAAAATTTAATATATGGAATTTGAGTAGAAAACCCACTTAAGCTACATTATATATACAAAATATAAATAAATATAAACTTTCTCCATATAATTATGGAATTTTTGGACAACCTTGCGCCAAATTTTATCCCTTTTCACTTTAAGAGTTCATCGACTGTTTGGAAGTATGGTTAAGATTATTTTTAAATATATTTTTTATTTTAAAATATATTAAAATAATATTTTTTTTTGATATCATCACATAAAAATAATCTAAAAACACTATTTTTTTTAATTTAAAATAAAAAATAAAAATATTTAAAATAAAACAATTCTCAAACACACTAAACACCCCATAACTAATGTGAAAATATAATGAGTAATTTTTTTTTTACTTTAGCCCAACAAAATTATCAAAAGAATACCCATAAAAATATTGATTTAACATTTTTGAAATTAAAAATAATTTAAATAATACTAAAAATAGATTTAACCGTAAAAGGCCACATCATGAATATTCGAGGGCACAAAGCAAAGCTACCAAGCATGTACTGCTTGCTTGGCAAGAAATAATTGGCTTACCAAACTCAACATAAATCTATTCAATACACCATGAGACACACACATCATATAGAAGACAACACTCATAATGGTGGGGACAACACTTCTCTCTCAAAAGTCCTAAGTGTGGAGTAGCCCAACTTTTTCATGCTCGTAATTCTATGCCTTTTCATGGTGTATAGAAAGAAGGGATTGTGGGGTTAAAGAGAGAGAGAGAGAAATCAAAACAAAAGAAACTGCAAGAAAGAAAGAAAGAAACAAGAACTGATGAATCACACCAAACATACTACTTTTTTTCAGTTTTGTTCACTCATAAATCCCATCTGATCAGATTTTCTCCCTCTTTGTTTTTCTTTCTTTCTTTTTAATGGCTAAAACTGGGGTTCTTGAGACAATACCATGCGCAGTGACAAAGGCAGCAGAGTTGAAGAAAGAATTGGAGAAGCTAGTGAAGGCTATTCTTGGTGAGGAGGATTATAGAGTGGAGGTCACGGATGAAGCCATGAGGGTTTTGAGTGGCTTGAAAGAACTGAAATTCAAGAAATCTTTGAAGATGGTAGATGATACAGTTGTGCCTGAAGAATTTAAATGTCCCATTTCAAGGGAGATAATGGGTGACCCTGTTGTCTTGGCTACTGGACAGGTTAGACGATCAAAATTTGTCCTTTCTACTTTACCAATGCATTTGGGATTGTTTTTTTTATATATTTCTTTTGGATTTGAGTGTTGTTGGAAGTCGAATTGTTCATGGTTTGGATGCTATTCGAATGTGCATGCAAAACATTCTTCATCTTTTGGGGATTTATTTTAATGGCTTAATGCTAAATTTTGTCCTGATATTTCAAGTTTTTGGCTCTTCTACAAAATTGTTGAGGCTTTGGATTTGCGAATAATTAATCTGTTGGTATTTCTGCAAGAACAGAAATTTTTCAAACTCTGGGATTTTCTTTTGAAATTGTAGAATGTGTAGATTTCCCCCTCTTTCTTTGCTTTTTTTTTTCTTTCTGTGGTTTATATGTATTTATTTTCTGTTAACAAATTTATTGGAGCAAGGAATTGCAGCTTCCAATGTAGAAGAATTTTTTTCTTTTGAGGAAGTTGGTCCAAAATTAAGAAAGGGTATTTTGTGGGCGAAAATCTTGTTGATTTTTTTTATCATTGCCTCCTTTCATAATTTTGAGATAAGAGCTGAGGTAACTCCAGATTTAATTCTTTATACAGACTTGATATTTCTTGTTCAACCTTTTTCCATCATTTTCCATATTTGAGATAACTTAGTCAGATGGCCAATCTATCTTTGGGATGGTGGCGTCAAAGAATAGGACAAGGAATTAACCCTGTGTTTAAGCATTGATGAACATCTCACCAACATAGTGAAGATGTTCTTGCGCTATGACTGATGCTAGAATGAGGAATGATCCGTTGATGTTCATTTTACTTGAATTCCTGTGCTATTACAAGCTGGTTTCATTTCTATTCAATGATTTGTTGCCTATAGAGTTTCTCATTTATTGAAATTCTTTCTGATTTCTAGACTTATGATCTACCGTTCATCCAAAGATGGCTAAATGAAGGGCACCGAACATGTCCCCGGACCCAGCAAGTCCTTCCTCATACTATCCTGACCCCTAATCATTTGGTGCGAGATATGATTTCGCAGTGGTGCAAGGAGCGTGGAATTGAGCTACCAAAGCCTGTGAAGGATGTTGACGATGAGGTGCATACCGATGCAGACCGAAGCCATTTGAAGTCACTGCTTGAAAAGATGTCCTCTTCCCTTTCGGATCAAAAGGAAGCTGCAAAAGAGCTTCGGCTGCTTACTAAAAGGATGCCATCATTTCGGGCCCTTTTTAGTGACTCAACTGATGCCATTCCGAGATTGATCAATCCACTATCACCAGGCAGAGCCAACACTCACCCTGATCTGCAAGAAGATTTGATCACAACAGTTCTGAACCTTTCCATTCATGACAATAATAAACGGTTGGTTGCAGAAAATCCACTTGCCATCCCTCTGCTTATTGAATCTGTAAAATCTGGAACTATTGAAACAAGAAGCAATGCTGCTGCTGCCCTCTTCTCCTTGTCAGCCCTAGATTCAAACAAGCTCATTATTGGAAAATCAGGTGCTCTCAAACCACTAATTGATCTATTAGAAGAAGGGCATCCACTGGCAATGAAGGATGCCGCATCGGCAATATTCAACCTATGTCTTGTCCTTGAGAATAAAGGCCGGGCTGTCCGAGAAGGGGCAGTCAGGGTAATCCTTAAGAAAATCATGGATTGCATCCTCGTCGACGAGTTGCTGGCAATTCTTGCAATGCTCGCTAGCCATCAGAAAGCTGTTGAGGAAATGGGGGAGCTCGGTGCGGTTCATTGTTTGCTTGGCATTACAAGGGAGAGCAGTTCTGAGCGCAACAAAGAGAATTGTGCTGCAATTTTATACACAATCTGTCTAAACGACTACACTAAATGGAGGGACATTAGGGAAGAGGAAAATGCCAATGGTACACTTTCAAGACTCGCGGAGAGTGGGACATCACGCGCCAAGAGGAAAGCTAATAGCATCCTCGAGAGACTGAATAGAGCTGCTTCACTCACACACACTGCATGATAGAGTAAACCTCATTAGTCCGAAAATATTGCCTATTAATCCCTGTACATGCTGTCTTCTTCCTACACTCTCGTTGTACAGACCGATAGTTCGGCCATTTACTGTAAAAAGTTCAAGTATCAGTTCATGTTTCCTATTTCTGTCCCAGGCAAGATTTGGTTCTTCCCAGGATAACACATTGAGCATAGAACATAGAGAGTTTAACCCCTAATATGATGAGTGGATATAAGATAGTTATACTGATGAGTTTTTTACGTTCTATCTTTATCTTCCTGCCTCTTGATCTCTTCAAATTTGTTTTCCTATCCTTAACTTTAATGTCTGTTTCATTTAAACCAAGTTGGTACCTTCGATGTCATGCAAAACTATGGATTGTGAGATTACATTATGTAATTCAGATACTATTGCCATCTATGAGGACTGAAAGAGGGCAGGGCCAACTGGTTGGTGGAAAGGGATTCACACTGGCTGGTTGATTAGCGATTGCAGTTGTAGGCATAGTTGTCAGTTTCATTAAGTTTAGGCCTAAATGGCCGACATGTTGCATACCAGTTAAAAAAACGAGATAAAATGGTGTCGTTTTCACTTCGGTTTAAATTCAGGCCCGTTCTGGATTTTCAGCCAAATACTGGTCGAAACGTTCTAGTTTCGTTCTGTCTGTTCTGTTTCAACCAAATATTGTTTTTTTTTAATAATAAATAATTTTACAGCATTAATCATATCTCTTAATCCAACCATTAGATCGAGATGAAATTTTACAAGGAGTCTCTTAATATATTTATATATATTATGTTAAAATTTCAGAGCAATCAGAGAATGTAATGACCTTGCGAGATTGATGATGATATTCTCGTAATATTATACATATTCATAATTTTGTTCAGAAAAAATATTTTATTGTGTCTTTTTTGGATTAAATTGCACAATTCTAAATAATTTTATTTTTGGATTTGAACTAAATTTTTTTAATTACTATATTTAATTATATATATATACACACACACATAAATAGTACAGCCCCGAAACGACACGCCGAAACGCTTCGAAACCAAAACATTTTGTTTCAATTGAAAAAATAAAGTATCGACCGAAACGGTATTGACAAATTTAGCTGCAGGGTCTTAACTTTTTCTTTCACCTAACTTTAAAAGTGCTGGCACCAATACCATATAGCATGACAAAACATATATATGTTGTTTAATAATGCTCAAGTACCTAAGTATTCGAGTTAAGTGCACTGTACACTGACAAAATTCGGACGGATTTGTAGGAATCAAGAGCTAGAATAAACGAAGATGAAGAGTAAAAAGTGATGGGGATATCCAGTATCTTCATTTTGGGATGACTGGTTATTCCACATTTCTGTCATCTACTAGCTTGCCATCCATGGTGGGCATTTCTTTATAGAGTGGCACCAGGTATTCAACTTGTTGCTAGGTTAAATAGCCACCCCTCATTACCGAAGCAAACAGGTAGCTTATTTGTCTGATGCAAAGTTGTCAAGTAAGTGTTTTGTTTTTTCAATTAGAACGGAATATTTCGGTTTTGAAGCGTTTCGATGCGTCGTTTCGGGGTTGTACTGTTTATATGTGTGTGTGTGTGTGTATATAATTAAATACAAAAAAAAAATAGTTCAAATCCAAAAAAATATATATTTAGAATTGTGCAATTTAATTTAAAAAAAAACACAATAAAATAATTTTTCTGAACAAAATTATTAACATATATAATATTACGAGAATATCAACATCAATCGTGCAAGGTCATTACATAGCTCTGAAATTTTAACATAATATATATAAATATGTCAAGAGACTCCTCGTAAAATTTCATCTCAATCTAATAGTTGGATTAAGAGATATGATTGATATTGTAAAACTATTCATATTTAAAAACAAACACTATTTGGCCGAAATGGAACGGGAACATTTCGGGTGGTATTTGGCTGAAAATCCAGAACGGACTAGAATTTAAATCAAGGTAAAAACAACGTTTTTTTATCTCATTTTTTTAACTGGTACGAAACGTTTTGGCCAAAACAGAACGAAACGGACAACTATGATCTAAGTATCTTAGAGAATCTCAAATAATTTTAATTTCAAAAATCAGAGATGCTCTGTGATTAGAAATTCACATACATCTTTTCCTATTATAATATGAATCTCTGGTGGGACTAACATTCTTGCACCCTTTCATTAGGTACATGTAAGTAGGCCACATTAACCCTTTCTACCATTTTTGTTTTTCTTCAAGAATTCTCAGAACCAGTGTCGGTGAATGATCATCAAAAAACATTTCTAGCTGTCATCAGTAACACTTTAATTGTCATTATGCCAACTTTGACTAATAATTGAATGAAAAAGTTGTTTCTCTTCCTTGAATTGCTTGAGTCACTTGTCACGCCGGCCCAGACATTGTTTTAAGGATGGTTGGTTAATCTGTCTCGGTCATTACTTTGTGCATCACTTGGCTATTTGCCACTGCTGCGGCTAAATATAATATTTCTCAATGAATTGTGAACTTGGGTTTCAACGAGCAATAATGACTCGGCGGAAAAAAACAAAAAGAATACGATTCACGTCAATATTTTATAAATTACTCTGAAATTCATCAGAAACGAGAAAAACTTTTAAGAAAATTCGAAATTTTATAGAATAAATGATTGAATTCGGCCAAAAGGCTTACAAGTATATTTAAAGTCATTAGAAACGAGAGAAACTTTTAAGAAAATTCAAAATTTTATAGAATAAATGATTGAATTAGGCCCAAAGGCTTACAAGTATATTTAAAGCGAAAACCTACCCTAATTCTTGTTGGACAAGAAAACAGGACTAATTACTAAAAATTATAAAAAATAACATAGCTGAAATAATTACAGAAATTAAAATTACTAGAAATTCTAAGAAAGTCGGAATTGACGGAAGTCAATGGGGATTTAGAAATCAAAAGTTAAGGGTAAAACAAAATTTTCCTAAAACGATGATTTCGGGGCCTAAACGATGGAATTCGACTAAAACAAGGTATGCTTCAACAATAAAGTTATTGACGATCTCGCTGAAACACATTAACTGTGCCAATTTCGCGTCATTCTGACTTCGACGCTTAGATTATTGGAGTTTGATAACCCTTGAATTTCGAATATTCTCTCTTCAACATGTACACATCCGTCACTTATTCTACGTCAAGCAAGATGGTATATATTTAGTGGCTTTGTGGTGCTCAGAGTTACCCTGCTATGTGTTATGAACTTCCTTTGTAGCAACGGCAGCATTTACACAGATTATCGGCATCATCTGCAGAATCGAATAATGGGGTTCAACATTATCTGCAGAATCGAATAATGGGTAGTCTTCAGTTTTTGTCTGCTCTGAAAACGCGTTAGAAAACAAAAGTGCTTCTGCTTTCAGATACGTTATTACAAAACAAAAGTGTGGTGTGATTTGCTAAAGGCCATCCAAAACCTTTGAAAACGTTTGTTCGTCTAGCAGATGAGGAAATGCTGACCACCATCGCTAACGGACATCCAAAACCTGCATTATTGTACTGTAGCTTGTGACGTGTCGTAAACCTATTTGATGGATTCTATGAGCAGGATTCTTGATTTTGTTGTGACTTGCAGACATGGTGGATAGATAAGGTTTTCAATTCAGTTTTGTTTGATTCTTTGTTTTTTTAACTGTAATGTAATATTTTAGTTTTGGAGTATTTTGGTGAACTGTTTTGGGTTATATATATATATATATATATATATATATATATATATATATATTAATTGAAAAAAATAGTTCAAATTCAAAAATAAAATTATTTAGAATTGTGCAATTTAATCTAAAAAGAGATATAATAAAATGATTTTTTTGAACAAAATTATGAACAAATATAATATAATGAGAATGTCATCATCAATCTCATAAGGCCATTACATTTTCTGAATGTTATGAAATTTTAACATAATATATATAAATATATCAGAGACTCATCGTAATTTTAGAATATTTCAGCGTGCTATTTAATTTAAAAGTTTAAAAGGAGATATAATAAAATTATTTTTCTGAACAATAAGGCCATTACATTATGAAATTTTAACATATATATAAATATGTCAAGAAACTTCTCGTAAAATTTCATCTCAATATAGCAGTCATATATATAAATATGTTTCAGTGTGTCGTTTTAGAGTTATATATATATATATATATATATATATATATATATATATAAGAATTGTGCAATTTAATTTATATATTAATTGGAAAAAATAGTTCAAATCCAAAAAAAAAAAATTAGAATTGTGCAATCCTGTTTGGGAAAGCTGTTGCGGTAGCTTTTCAAAGTGTTTTTTATGCCGAAATATATCTAAATGATATTTTTTTTATTTTTTAAAAATTATTTTTGACATCAGCACATTAAAATGATCTAAAAAAATCAAAACATATTCATTTAAAATAAAAAATAAAAAAAATAAAAAAGGCAAAAGCTGCGGCACGGCTTGAAAAAGCCGTGCCAAACAGCCTCTTAATCTAAAAAGAGATATAATAAAATGATTTTTTTGAACAAAATTATGAACAAATATAATATAACGAGAATATCATCATCAATCTCATAAGCCCATTACATTTTCTGAATGTTATGAAATTTTAACATAATATATATAAATATATCAAAGACTCGTCGTAAAATTTTATCTCAATCTAACGGCCGGAGTAAGAAATATGATTGATATTGTAAAATTATTTATTATTTAAAAAAAACTATTTGACTGAAACAGAACGTGCAGAATGTTCCGGTCAAATTTTGGATGTAATTTCCGAAACGGACCAAAATTTTAAACAAAATAAAAACTATATCGTTTTATCTCGTTTTTTTAAATAATATTAAACATTTCGTTGATTTCAACCAAAACAAAAAGGGTGCGTCAAGGCCACATTTTTGTGTTTACTTTCGTTCTCAAGTGGTCCATCAAAACGTCAGTGAACAAAATTCTTCTGAACTTGACCTTAAAAATGTTTGAAGATTATCAGTTTCTGACAATTATTCCTTCCTTAATTTATGGTTTTCTTAATAATGAAGGACCTTAGAATTATTACCATATTTGATTTTCTGTACCCTTTTTTTCCTCCTTCCACGTGTCTGAAGAAATGCTGTCATACCATTTCAGCAGGAAAGAAAGACTTGTGTGGTAATATAATGTTATTTTTCCTCTGTAAATTGGAAAAAAAAACTCTTCAGAGCCAATAACTCATACACTTCTACTCAAAAATAGCAAAAGAAAACTGTTTAAATACAATAAAAACATCCATATTAATTAAATATTAATTGATATAAATAGAAAAAAATAAACAATAACTTCCAAGTTTAATTTGGAATAAAATCAAACTTGGTAAGGAAATTGATTTTTATATCTATAAAATTAGACATGGCTGAATTTCAGTTTAACTCAACTGTAAAATTATAAGTATTGTGCTAAGCTGGTCTGGGATTTCTTAAAAATTCCAAAATCTTAACAATTTTGATTAATTATTTATGATAAAGATAGAAAGAAAACTCAAAAATAAACAATAACTTCCAAGTTTAATTTGGAATAAAATTAAGATTATTATTTTTATATATAATTAGACATGGCTGAATTTCAGTTTAATTCAACTATCAAATAAAAAATTATAAATATTGTGTTAAACTGGTATATGATTTCTTAAAAATCTATTCTTAAGGGACGCGGCATGATGATAAAGAGTCTGCAATTTGCACAACAGGTCTCGAGTTCGAGTTAGGACGTGCATCCTTTGTAAAAGTATGGGACAACTAAGATTTTATTTACTCACCTAGGCTCATAAAATACACTTTTTAGAAAGTAAGGTTTCCTCGCATAAAAAAATATTCTTAAGAATCCCAAAATCTTAACAATTTTGATTAATTATTTATGATAAAAATATGAATACCGTGTCCCACTTTACAATCTGTAATTTCAACTAGACTACATTAAAACTAGTGACTAATGTAGCTTCAAAATAAATAAAAAATAAATTTGGTGCAATGGAATCAATCTAATTTGACTTTTCTTCTACTAATCTATGGTTTGGACGATAAATAAGAAGTTGAAGGCCACTTCGCTTCCATGATCGAGACTCAAGCTTCGCTTGGAATCTTTTGTGCTTCGTCCACAAAATTATCCTCTACGAGCCTTTTCTTTTTTAGGAAGCCTCTATTATTAATAATATTATTATTAAATCTAAAAGAAACGGGGAAATATTGTTTACTAGTTACGAGAATTGGACCCTCCAATTTTAAAAGTTTTATTTTGATCCATTTTATTATTATTATTATTATTTATTAGTCCATAATTTAAGAGAAAAGAGAGAAAATCAATAGATTCATGTGGTAAAAAGAGAAAAATACCATTAGCACTTATTCTTGATTTTTTATTTAACTTTTTTGGCCTTGAAATTGCTTAAAAAAAATTAAATTTTAAAAGAGTTTTGATTTCGGATTGGTTTTGAGATGTTTTGTTTAGACCGTAAACGAGTCTATACATGTGTCTATATTTTTTATAACTATTATGGGTAAAAAAAAGATTGAAAATGAGTCCGTGACATCTGTGACATCTGACATCGTCGCATAACTAACGTTTGTCTATAAAGTGTTTTTTACTTATAAATATATTAAATAATATTATTTTTTATTAAAATTTATTTTTAATACATAACATTAAAATGATTGAAAAACATTAAAAAAAAATCAATTTAGAGCAATTAAAAAAACACAAACTTATAATCTTTTCCGATGAAAAAACACAACCAAACTCTTCAACCCTCTCGGCTAAAGATTGTCAGCCCATCTACAGGGCCTAATTAGCATTGGGCTTGAGCCCATATTGCTCAAGCTCGAGTTTATTAACCAGGTGATTTAACAACTGGTTTGGAGACTCCTCCTCGAAGCACCTGCTGCACGTGTACTTCTTTAGGCCATGCTGTGTTTTTACAAATTAATTCTTGGTCTACCTTTTAAAAGTAGATGTGTTGGAAAATAAATTGATTTTAGAAAAAAGAAAATAAATTGATTTTAGAAAAAAGAAAAAAGAAAATAAATTATATGATATAAAAACATTTATATGATGGGGAAATTATATGATGCTTATTATGTTATCTCATATAATGTGCATATTCGGGAGTGTAGTTGAAATTATTTTTAAAATTGATTTTCCCTAAAATAATGTTTTTTTTTAATTATTTTTGACATCAGCACATAAAAATAATTTTTTAAAAAATATTTTCAAAACACATTAACAAACACCTTTAATAATATGAAAGTATAAGAATTTTTTAATTTTGTCTTCTTTCTTTCTTTTTTTATGTATATTTTTCTTTCTTGATATGAGAAAATTTGTTAAGAAGAATTTTTTTTAAAATAATTTAATTTAATAAAAAAAATCATTTACACAAGCTGAATTATTGATAACCTAGCTATCAGATTATACTATTTTCAATCAAAACTAGTTTTGATTATTTAAAAAAAAATGAAATATACCAGGGTCTACAATATGTTTAAAACTATATTTCATAAGCATCTTTTCTTTTTAAATTTAAAGAGCTCAGGAATGATCAGATTTTTTTTTTAATTATTTGAGATAGATAGCTGGTGAGTGCCTTTTTTCCAAATAAAATTTAAAATAATTTAAAAACACTAAAAAAATTAAATTTAAAATAAAAAAATTTCCAATTGTTTTTTAAAAACTCCAGTGACAAATTAATAACTTGCTTGATCTAAATTTTGAACCATTAAATGCTTGCCAGCACATCTGCCTTGCATTGCCTTTGTACTATCTGTGCTTTACTCGTGTATTACACCATTGCAAACTCAATAACTAGTCTGACAGTACCTTTTCTTTTTAAAAAAATATAAATCAAAAGAGTTGTTTATTTTTCTTTGTAATTATATTTGTTAATTATATTATTTTTTTATTTTAATATATTGATATATAAAATCACCACGGGACAACACCAAACACTTGCAAGAACTTCACCAATAAAAAAAAAAAAACGAAATCTAAAGCTAATCATCTCTGCATCTGTGAGGCCTGGTATGGTTAAATTAATCAAAATCAGCACAAAAAATTAAGATAATTCGAGTCCCATACTGTAGTCGATACATCATATCATAGCATAGGTTGCTTAGTTTTAACTACTGCTGCTGTAAGTTAGGCATTCCAACAGGGAAAAAAAAACCCATGGAGCAGTGATTTCTGTTTCTTGTTCTTCACCTCCATGGAAGCACTGTCATTGCAGGAACTCCAAATCTATGAAACACAAGCGGGCACGAGGCATGAAAACAATCCTGGTCTTTTCTTCTGCATGCATGAAAGCAAGAGAAAAGAGGGAAAAAAAACACAATTAGATCACTTTCCGAACCCCCCCCAGTAAATCAAACTGATGTTTCCCTGCTAAAAAAAAGTGGAAAAAAGTTGAAAAAAGGAAGCTTTAATGTCGAGTTTGGAGGGTAAGGGCATGAAATTGTTGTCGGCATTGATCATCATTTTGCGAGATAGGTTGTGCTGGGGCCGTCTCTGGCAAGCCCAAACTTTCTTGCAGCCTCATCCTCACACGGTGTCTAGATAATTTATCTACACGACACAACTTTTACCTTAAAGACATTTGGGGCTCGTTTTTCAAAATGATTGCTTGTTTTCTTTTGCAAAATACCCATATATTGTAAATGAGTTCTGTGAAATGGGGGGAAGCAGGGTGGAAGCAAACTTACCCGTTTGGAAGAGCGGAGGAGCTCAGGCGAGATTTTGTAGAGATCTTCATCGATGGCTTTAGGAGGTTTAGCAGCAACCTTGGAAACAATTAGAGTGTCCATTTTATGAGAATATTGTGATATCTTATTCTTATGGAACACCGTGGGTGGTGGCTGTCGGTGTTTCCTCGCCGTCTCATTCACGTCACAAACTTTGCCCTGCTTTCTCTGCTCCTTAGCATGCGTGCCTCGCTTTTCTCTCATTCTTGTCTGCAAATTCAACACAGTCGTCATTATTCATCCTTACGTTCTGTAATTAGCATCATTATATTCATCATCAAATGCTGACTCTAATTTTCCAAGCAGCAAATCTATTTACTTCCACTTAGAATACTCTTAATCCATTTCAAGAAATGTGGTTCAGAAAAACAAAAAGCTAACACTAGCATTTCAAAATATATAGAGGATGTGATTGATCAGAAAAAAGGGTTCCTGGAAATGGCCAAAATCAAGAACAAACCTTTGCAGGATGAGGAAGATTGCGAGAGGGTTTGCTGAACTCAGAAGCATACAGATCACCACCACGCTTGTCCGGATGACCACATTCCCCAGATGAATTATGAGTGGTACTGACTCGGATCAACCCTGCTTGTCTAGCAGACTCAAAATACTGCGTGATTGGCAGCTCATTTGCTTGGTCCCAGTTTCCAAATGCTGGTATCTGTCCACTCCTCCTCCTCTCCTATCCAACACACAGAGCAGACACACATGAAAAAAAAATCAATTTTATACAAGGAAAATAAAGGAAATGAAATGTTTATTTAGATCTTGAACTTCAGTGGGAAGCTAAGACTTAAAAAGGGAATAAAAACACCCCCATTTAAAGAAATTTCAAGATTAAACTCCATTAGAGTGTATACGGGGAGCAAAAAAACAGCAGGATGAAGCCAATTTCTGAAAGAGGATGAAAGTAAGAAGCCAAGAAATGGCAGGAGAGCTTACATCCATTCTGGCTGATCTCGGCAGTACTACAGCGCAAGAATCCACAGAGAAAGTGCGAAACAGAAAATCTATAAAGGGCAGAGAAAAGATAGGAGCTTGAAAAGGGAGAACAAAAAGGTTAAAAAGATGGGTGTTTTTGGATCATTCTCTCTCAAGAAAACACCCCAAGAACATGGAAGTTACAGATTCTAGTTCTGAATTCCAGAGAGGATACGCAAAAGAAGATAGGTTTCAGTCGTTTATAGCAAGCAGTACAAGAACAGAGAGTAAAGGGGTTTGGCTTTTGCTGGTGTTTTACTCCATTTGTGTGCTGCTACTCGCTAGTTTCTTTCAACTTTCACAGATTATAATATAGCAGTAGACAACCTTTTTGATCTCTACCCCCTATATTGCTCCATCTTTTCTTTCTTTCTTTAACCTAGATTCACGCCACAGACTGGAAATTGGACCCACAGGTTTTAGGGTTTATCCCCCCACCTCGGTCTGGAAAAAGGGGGGTCTCTGACGGTGGAGTATGGCCGAACTGAGAGGTAATTATTTTTAATTATGAACTGTTTAAGATCGAGAATTGCGTAGGAGTGCGGTAGGAACATGTAAAGTTGAATTTGTTGCTTGTACTGACCAATGAATGCTGCCAAGAGGTTGAAATTTGAAAAAGGAGTAAAAGAAGGTGCTGTGCCTGCTGACCCATTGTCAAGCAGATATTGTTTTTTAAAAGTGTTCATGAAAAAAAAATTAAAAAATTATTTTTTATTTAATTTTTTAGTATTTTTATATCGTTTTGATGTATTGATGACAAAAATAATTTTTGAAAAATAAAAAAAATTGTTTTGACATATTTTTAAACGAAAAACACTTTCAAAAACAACCACAAACACACTTCCAAACAGCCAATTCAAAGAAGAAAAGATAGGTTGATTTACTCGAATTCTTCAAGAATGTGTCCAGTTTGATTATTGTATTCAAATTCAAGACAGAAATTTGGCATTGCGTTGCAAGCTAATCAACTTGGTAACGTGTTAACGTGCCAAAGATTTTTTGACTCCACGATGTAGGAAAAAAACAACAAAAAAATGAATAGCAATAATAAATAAATAAATAACTTCAAGATGTCAAACAATACAAAAGAAATACAAACACAAGAGAGGAGATTATAGTTCAATAATTATTTACTTAGGACATGTTTGGGAGTACGGTTGTGGTAGCTTTTCAAAGTGTTTTTCGTGCCGAAATACATCAAAATGATGTTTTTTCATTTTTTTTAAAAATTATTTTTGACATCAGCATATCAAAATGATCTAAAAATACCAAAACATATTCATTTAAAATAAAATAAAAATTCAAATTTCAGCAAAATACTGGTTGCAACGCAAAGCCAAACAGGCTCTTAATCTAAATACAAAGAGTATACCATAGAGGATAACGGTGTTTCGGTGTGCTGGAGAGTAAAATATCATTACCTACAGAATAATTAGTATAAATTGATCGAACACGAGAAAGACGACAAATTATCAGAATTCTCATAAAAAGATTTATATGAAAAAAATTAGATTCAGTCAAGTTATGAGTAATGAATGGAATAGAAAGGGAAAAAAAATATATGCTCAAGAAAAACAATATGACAAGATACGTAAAATTTATAAGTTATTTTATTCATTATATGATAAAAAATAAAAATAATAATATATAATGAATCAGATATAAAACAATAAAATTCAATTAAAATTTAATTTAAATAATATATTTTTAAAAAATACAAATTACCGGCCCACCACTTGAACCCACATCCTGCGGTCAAACAACCTCACATGTTAATCAAATAAGTTGTTGTCAATTGGAGAGAGAAATCAGACCCTGCAAGTGGGTGTGGTTAAAGAAGCGAGGCCAGATGGCATTTTCTTGTGGAGTGATATGTGCCGATACAGTTTGACTTCCCTCCATTCACACCTTGTTGCTTTATGTAAATGACAAAAATGCCAACAAACCATCCCTCTCCTTCTCCGAGAAACTACCTCAAAAATTTGACTTCTGCCGCAGCAAAGTCAAAGGAATATATATATATATATAGGGTCTGTTTGGAAGAGCAGTTGCGGTAGTTTTTTAAAATACTTTTTGTATCGAAATACATCAAAATAATATTTTTTTATTTTAAAAAAATCATTTTTAACATCAGCACATCAAAATGATCTAAAAACACCAAAACATATTAATTTAAAATGAAAAAAAAGGAAACGACGTTTCAAACGCCCTCATAATTGGTAGTATTGTTGATTTTGTTTTTAAAAATGTTTTTTTATTTATAAATACATCAAAATGATGTTTTTTTTTATTTTTTAAAAAAATTATTTTTTGATACCAGTATATCAAAATGATATAAGAACACCAAAAAATTAAATTTAAAATAAAATAAATTCAATTTTTTTTAAAGCATTTTTAAAACACGGTGTCAAACACACTGACGCAACATAAAATAAGGTTGCGTAAATAATTCAACCAACGTCGATATTCCTTAAATAATTCTAGGATGAGAGGAACTCTCAAAAAAAAAGGTTCAAACAATTCAGCTAGAGGCTTACAACCATATTTAAAGCAGAAACCTTAGCCCTAACCCTTGTCGGATAAGGAAACAACACTAATTATTAAAAATTATTGAAAATGGAAAAAAATTAAAATAAATACGGAAATTGAAAATGGTATTAATCCTGAGAAAAACAGAATTGACGAAAGTCTATTCGGACTTGGTAATCAAGAGTTATGGCTAAAACAAAACTTTCCTAAAATGACCAAAACAAAGATGTCGAGGTCTAAATGGTGAAATTCGAACAAAAAATAGTATGCATCAATATCAAAGCAATTGTCTAACTTCGGAAACGCTGACACACATTAACTGGGTAAGTTTTGTGTCATTCCGACTTCAACGCCCAAACTATTAGAAATTCAGTTGCCTTTAAATTTTAGATACTCTCTTTTGAATTTGTACGCCTCCTCTGCAACTTGTTCTTTATCACACAATATATATGCATGTGTATGTCTACAGTTCCCTCTCCACGACGGCACAAGTTCTTATGGACCGACCATCATGTGCTGTCAAAAGGAATGCCAGCTGCCACGTTTTGCTCACACGAAGATGGGGGCCCTAATAAGAATTATGGCAATAAAGTTGATTAAACCAAGTGAACTCACGAATTGAAACTTCATTCCATTTAAGTTTTAATTAAATGGACTTTTATATTTACCATTAAAGAATTTAATAAATTGACTAATGACGGTATTGATTTGACCAAACTATTTAAAACCTTGATCAAAATCAAAATCACGAAATTATGTTACTTAGAAAGCAGTAGCTTTTTATTTCTAGATGTGTTTTAAAATCATTTTAATTAAAAAAATAGAAATTGATATTTTTTAGTATTTTTGAAATAAAAAATACTTTAAAAAAATATCATATATCATAATCACTCTTCACTTGCATGTGCATATTGCATCTGCTTATGATTTTCCAATCATATGATGTTTATTAAACACTAATCAAGTTAATTTGAACATTTATTTTTATTGAACAAAGCAGTCTTTATTTTATAGGTGTAATCTTAATTAGGTCTTCCATTTATTTTTCATCTTGATTGGATCCCCAACTTAGTAATTTATCTTTAATTAAATCCTTTCATTAGCTTAAGTTAATAAAATGGTTAAGGATTCATTTGAAAATCATATGATTTCTCATTTACTTCATTACAAACTAAAAAATTTAGTAAAATCTTTCATGTCACCTGATAGAATACACTAAAAAAAGAAACACACGCATACACACACACACACACACACACACACACATATATATATATATATATAATTGATAATTTATTATATTTATTGATACAATGAGGATGTAATTTGAGATGAAAAATATTGGGATGTAATAGAGACTTAACTTGAAGGTAGAGGTTTATGAGGTTACTTGTTTCTATTATAATGTTTTTAATTTCATTTCAATAAGTAAATGACAAAAAAAGTTTTGATTGGAAAATATGTGTGTTTGAATTGGACATATATATGTAATGTAAAATGTATTTTTAAATAATAATAAAAAAATCAAATTGTGAATATATTTGTATATAAGTTTTGGGATTGAATTCTTGAAACATATTTGAATCACCATTCATTGATATCAAATTCAATAAAAATTCCATTAAAATCCAAAAAAAAAAAACATAAAACCAACAAAATAATTATATGAATCGACATATATGTTTAGTAAGATCATTGTATAAAATGATAAAATAATAAAAAGAAATTGTTTGTAATAATACAAGCATTGTATTTGTTATGATTTCAACTTAATGTAGGGTAAAATTGATCTAAATATTTTTCTGTTTGGCGTGCCTTATTATTCTATAAATAAACCGATCGGTCGAATCGGACCGGAATGGATCGAAAATTTGCAATTACCGTGGAACCCCTCAACCCAGGTGCATGGTTTTGTCTTTTTCGAGGGACAATTTCATTAATACACTGTGAAAAAAGACAAAACAAAACAGATCGGCCGAACCAAAACGAACCAACCCGAAAATTAAGCATAACAATAACCTTGAATAGTGATTTGTCTCTTGGTGAACGGTGGTGTCAACTCTTGACCTATTTTAGCTGTTTAGATAATAATACAAGCATTCTGTTTGTTATGATTTCAATTTAATGTAGGGTAAAATTGATCTAAATAATTTTTTTTTGGCATGCCTTATTATTCTATGAACCTATTGATAATTATATTTAAAATAGAATAATTGATAAAATATAAATCATCAATTAAATTTTCTCATCATCATTTTTGGCATGTCAGTATTCCTGTACGAATGTGTTGGTCTATTTATTATTATAGCTTCGGAAAACAGTAAGGGATATCATAAATTGAAGGGGCCTCGCCTGGTATAGGTTCAGGAAATGATGGAGGGTGGGGTCGGACGGGAAACAAAAGTGGCCGTAAAATTTAATGCTACCGTCCGTCCATTGTGCTTGTAATAAAGCACATATTATGTTATGCCAATTTTTATTTTTATTTTTATTTTAAATTAAATTTATTTGATGGTTTTATGTTAAAAATAATTTTTAAAAAATAAAAAAAATATTATTTTTATATATTTTTGAACAACAACTATTTTTAAAAATAATCTCAAACATATTGCTATACAAGCACAAAAATAACATACATTATTAATTAATTTCAGAATTTATAGGATTAATCAATATATTTTAGTTGCAAGAAAATTAATCATGACATTCATGTCAATAAAAACAAATATAGCTTCAGTAATAGATGGAGATCATGAGTCATGTACGAAAAAATGCGAGCATAGAATTCTATTTGTTAGAGCAAGTCCAACGGGAGAGGGATCCCGAGAGGTAAAGCCAAATTTTTTAAATTTTAGTTATTTTTGTTCAATTTAATGTCTCCAATGGGAGAGGCATTTTGCCTCTTCTTCAGCAGGGAAGGCATTTCCACAGGTGATCGATGCAGAGCCAAAAATTAAAAAGAGTCGGTTGGAATTATACCATTGCAACAACAATCAACAAAACCACAGCAACGAAACACACAACAATAATAATGAAAACATAACAACAACAACAACAACACAACAGAAGGAGATAAAGGTGGGTCAGCGAAGAAGAAGATTCGAAGAAGAGGAAAAGAGAAGAAACGGGTGGGGGGGAGGGGGGGCTGGAGGGGAGTGGAGAAGGAAGGTAGTGTTTTTTAAGTTTGAGAGATGAAGGGGAACGGGGTGGGGGGTTTATACTAATTATTATTATTATTAATTATAATAATAATAATTAGCATAAAAAATAGAGGTATTAATTTGTAATTAATTTGATTGAATTATTTGTAATGGAATGTATTTTAATTAATTTTGTTTGAACTTATTGGTTATTTGTTAATGTTTTTATTTTGTTTTTTTAAGTTTTTCTAACACTTAAAGACAATAAGTAACATTAATTAATTTTAAATACAATAACCATAAAAAAAAACATACAATTACTTGAAAAACATACAATAAGTAACTTAAATTTCAAATTTCAAATATTGTGGGTTTTTTAATTATATTTAAATTCATTTTTTAATTTAAATATAATTAAAAAAATAATTTTATTGTTTAAGAGTTTTTCAAAAGCAACTATTTAATTATATAACTTACTCTTATTAATTGTATAATTAAACTATATACAAAATAATTGAACTTTATTTAAAATAAGATAAAAAAATAGCTATCTAAAATGACTTTTACCATTGGAAAATACATCAGTAAAAAAACCATATATACATTTTTCAAAGAGCTATTTTAAAGATTTGGCTCTCCAAAATGGCTCTTGCCATTGGATTTGCCCTTATGATTTCAACTTTGCTTAGGATAAAACTGATCATATAAGAGCATCTTTAAAGAATATGCTATTTAAAATACCCAATGTAACAATGTAGTTTATTTTAAAAAGTTAGATATAATCTTTTTATATGTATTTTAATAGTGAAAAAATCTTTTTAAAAACTAATTATATTTTAATATATTTAATATTAATAATGCTATTTTTTAATAATAATATTAATAATAATAGTTAGTAGTAGTAGTAGTTTGTTATTGTAATAGTAAATATTATTATCATTGTTGTTGTTGTCGTCATTTTTTTATTGCTATTATCATTATAATTATTACTAATATCATTATTATTACCATGATTATCATAATCATCATTACTATCATTATTATAATAAACTATTACTATTATCATCACTACTAGTAGTAGTATTAGTACTAATATTATCACCACCACCACCATCTCTATAACCATTATTATTGAAAAAATAAAAATTATATTTTTTTTAAATGATAAAATTAAAAAAAAAAACATAAAACTTTAATAAAAGGGTCAAGAAAAAAATAAAAAAGGAAAATAAAACTGATCAAACCAAAAAACATTATATATTAAAAATCAAATTCAAAGGATTAAAAAAAAGTTTAACAGATGGAGAAAAAATCAAAATCAAAACAAAAGGGTGTGAATTTGAAAGACAGTAAATTAGATGGATACCATGATCAAATTTTAATTTCTTAAAATTAACCAAACACTAAAACCCTTAATTTTTTTTGCAATTTTCGGTTACACCATAATCCCAATATATAACTAGGACTATAAAATCTTCTCACCGGAACAGGTCTTTACAATTTTCCGATTAAATTTGAACAGTAAGGTGATTAGCAAATCTCTTCTTGAAATTTGTCAGGCAGTCTTTTCACGTCATTCATGATTCAACACCTCTTGCATCACTTTTTTCATACGAGCGAAGTCATCTCGGCAGAGCCCTAAGAACCTTTTTTTTTTTTTTTGATAGAAACCATCCGGTAATCCGATTATTGCCGATTAATCCGGATTCGAGCTGGGTAGGATCTTTAAAGGCGATAAAGCTCTCCCAAACGAGTTTTAAAACAGCTGTATATTCAAGGCTCGAACTCAAAACCTTGGTTAAGAACAGTTTGGAAGCAAGTGAACTGAGACATAATATTTTAACGTTCCATTTTCAAAGCATTAAAGATATAGTTCAAAGCCCGAATGGGAATATCCTAGTATATTTTAGCATGTGTTAGCAGAAACGAAGGTTTGGTTTTAAATGAGAATAACATGGCTGCTTAACAACAGTTAAAAATAATATAAATTATATTTTAAATTTTTATTTAATAATTTAAATTTTTAAATAATATGGTTTTTTGATATGACTCAGCGATCACTAATTTAAATCTCATCACTCTTATTTTATTTGATAAAAATTAAGCACAATGTAATATAGACTGTATACAAGTTTCAAGTTCAAAGAACTTTAACTTGAATGAGTATGTTAGAGAATAATATAAATTATATTCTAGATCCTCACTTAGTAGCTTAAATTTCTAGATGAGATGGTTTCTAGATAAGATGGTTTTTTGCACACATGTCCACACTATCTTGTACTTGATTTTTATTACATAGAATAAAAATGGTGAGATTCGAACTCATAACCATTAGGTCAACAAGACTCTGATACCATATTAAAGAATTATCTCATCTAAAAACTAAAACTATTAGATGAGACTCCAGAATATGATTTATATTATTCTCTAACATATCTTCTCAAGTGAAAGTTCTTTGGACTTGAAACTTGTACAGTCTCACATTATCTTGTGCTTGATTTTTATTATATAAAATGCGGGTGATGAGATTCGAACTTGTGACTGCCGGGTCAACAGGGTTGTGATACCATGTTAAAAAACCATTTCATCTAAAAATTCAACCTATTAGATGAGACTTTATTATATGATTTATATTATTCTCTACCATATAACTTAGCTCCAACATCATCCATTTTCATTCGTCCTCTTGGCATTTCGGCAGAACAAGCACCTCCAGTTTCAAATATCTGAACCAGAAAGTCTTCTAAATTTCTCATTCCTGATGAAACTGCGCTGGTTAGGAAGCCTGTTAGAGCCCGACGACCCGGATCCTCCCCGGAACAGCAGGCAAATCTGATTTTACAAAATTTTGCAGGTTCATGCTATCCTTGAACATTTCATTGGTGGGCCTTTTTCCTGTAAACATCTCCAGGATACCAAAACTGTACACACCACCATCTGCTGACACTTCATTTCCCGAAGCATTCTGCTACATCAGATACTCTGATTTCAGAGCCCTGAATGACAAGAAAAAGGGTTGCATAGTATAGAATAATAAAAATTATATTTTGAAGTTTTATGTAAAAAATTAAAATTTTTAATTTAGATGATTATATTAAAATTTTATTGATCTGGTGATCACGAGTTCAAATTTTACTATCATCATTTTATTTGATACAAATTAAACATAAATTAGTATTAGTCTATATAAATTTCAAACTTAAAAGTTTTCATATAAAATATTATGTTAAAAAATAATAAAAATTATATTTTAAATTCAGAGTTAAAAATTCAAAATCGTAAATGAGATAGTTTTTTTTTTTTTTTTGCTTGAACAATAAAAGATGTACCTGTTGCGATGTAACCGATAGACCCTCTTATTCCAAGAGTGATTGTTGAATTATTACTGTTGTCTGTCTGAAGAAGAAGTCTGGCCAGACCAAAGTCTCCTTCATGTCCGACCATTTCGTTGTCCAGAAGAAGAATATTGCTTGGGTTAAGCTCGCAATGAGTTATTGGTGTGTTACTGTCATCTCCAACTTACTTAATAGGCATTAGAACAAATAAAGTTACAAAACTGTATTTTTAATTTTTGTGTTTACTTTTAACATTTTTAATGGAATATTTACTTGAATAGATAAAATAATTGTTTTGTTCTTCATCTTTTATTTCTAGATATTCTTAACCAAAAAGTTCAAATATATATAAAAAATATATTTCTATTGAAATACTGTTCAAGCTAATTAAAGCACAAAGAAAGTAGAAATGTTGTTTCAGTTGGAAATCAAAACCGAACAAGAGATTTTTTATCGTGTTATAAAATTGATACATCTCCAAAAACTTCAACAATTGATTTGACAAAAACTTTAAATCAATATTTATCAGTTGATATCTCACTAGCTCAACCGTTACTGTATTTTATTTCAACTGTTACTATATTTTGAAGTAATATATTGTTTAAAATCAATTTTTATCAATTGATATCACACTAGTTCAATTGTTACTATATTGTGTTTCAACTGTAACTTAAAATGTGGTTCTTCTAAATGACTTTTACCATTAAAATACACATAAACAAAAAAAAATCTATATTTATATTATTCACAAAATTATTTTATCAATTTAACTTTCTAAAATGACAAGTATCTAAAAGCAGAAGCCAAATCAATGGCAGTATTTAGTCCCCGTTGAAGATCCAAATTTCTTGATGCCTCGTGAGTTTCAGTTGTTGAGTGATGCCACAACTCTTCTAGACTTCCATGACCATGAACTCATACACCAGTGCTTCGAAATGATTTTGACAAGATTCCGATGCCCAATGCTAGTTCTTAGGCTTCACACTCGGCCATGAAACTTTTTGAAGCTCCATGTTCTTGTTATAGTATAATATAATCATATTATAGGACCTCACCTATAAGTTTAACTTTTTAGGTGAGATAGTTCCTTAACATGGTATCAAAGCCTTGTTGACCCAACGGTCACGAGTTCGAATCTCACCACCCAATTCTATTTGATAAAAAAAAAATCAAGCACAAAGTAATGTGGGTCTATGCAAGTTTCAAGCCCAAAGGGTTTTCACTTGAGGGGATGTGTTAGAGTATAATATAATCATATTCTGGGACTTCACCTATAAACTTAAGCTTTTAAGTGAGAGAGTTCCTTAACAGTTCTTAAGGCTTCAATGAAATTACGTACTCCAGTGAATTTTTCTGAAGAGAAACCACCAGTTGCTTTAACTAAATATTCATCGGACAGCTGCAAAATCAAACCCAAATGGAGATTCTTCAGCAGGTTCTTTCTTCTTCTTCTTCAGCAAGCACCAATATTCTGAAAACTAATGGCAGGGAACCTGTCAATCTGTTTCCAGATAGATCTGGATGGCTAGACAAGGAGGAGAGAGCAAGAATTTCTGGGGAAATATATACTACCATTAAAATTGTTATCAGACAAATGTAATCGTAGCAAACTTGTTATGCCTCTCAAAATCATAACTCAGCTAACAACTTCAGATTTCTAAGAGAAGAATGAATATTCCCTGAGAACATATTCCTATGAAATCCCAACTCCTTGAGGTTTTGAAAAATAAAATCAACTCAAAGTCAAAATCATTCGCACCTTCTTATATACCTCCTCGAGTAAGGAAAAGTGATAAGAAAAAACACTGAGGGCATACTCCCCTTATGAAATGTAACTCATTGACACAAAAATTTACTGTTGTTATGACAGGAATCATCAATACCTTTCTCTAAACTAAAATTTGATGAGTTTCTCTCTTCTCTGATGAAAAAAAGAAGATAAGAGACTAAAATAGACTTTTCAAATAAAATTATAAGATGTCATATAGTTTCCTTATAATTTGCACTTTAGCCCCTTGTCTTCCAATTCTACCATTCATTTCAAAAACAAATATGCAATTGGATGTAAATTTGAGCTCAGAAACCCCTCATTGTACAAAAAACAATTCAGAAGCAAATTATTTAAAAAAAAAAAATTAACTATTTCAATTCATAATGATTTGTGAGAAAATAAATAATAAAAAAAATATTACATTGGAAATGGCGCATGACTAAGTGTTTTGTATAATTATACTATAATTATTAGAATAAAATATCTTTTATTGATTTCAAATATGATGGAAATAAAATTTTGATGATACGTATTTTATCTCATGTGCTAAAATAATTATCTATCATTTCTTTTTTTGTATATTGTTCTTTTTTATATATAATTTTGAAAAACAAATACATTTGAAATAGATGCCAATTTAATGAAATATGATTTTATTGTATAAAAAGTAATTAAAGGAGTAAGGACCAAAATAAAATAAAATAAATGTGGTGACATGTTTTTCAATTGTTTAGTAAAAAATCTTCATTTACTCATTTTTTGATTCCTTGAGTTTTACAATTTTACATTTAGGTTTTAAAATTTTTTTATTTTTTAAAAATAGATATAAAATCATTGAAAAATAGAAGAGAAGAGAGAAGATAGTTTGTTGACCATATTCTAGCAATAAAAAATATTTATCTTAGTGTCATTAGGTTCTTCTTAAGTAGAAAAATATTATTTATGATTTTAGAACATTTATTTCATCTAAGGCAAACTAAATTTTTGATTTATTTATTTACCAATTTGAAAGAATTTTAAGACCAAAAATTTGTTTATTGAAGAGCTTTGAATATTTGATATGTTTCTCCTATTAAAAATGAAGAAGCTAGAAGGCCAAGAGTGAAGGCTTGGCCATGCAAGATCACTCACCTAAGCTTTTTATATTATTCCAAGTGCACAAGCCCATCTTTAAGGCCCAACACCTAGGCTTATGTTATACAACTTTTTAGTCTTTAAATCATAAAATAGTTACTCATTTAATTAATAAAATATTTATTTTGAAATGGTTTAAATCTTGTACTTCTAAGTCCTTTGTTATAATAATAATTTTCTTTTTGAAAACTACTCTACCACGTCGTGTGGGTAAATAATTAATTAGTATGAGCTAATTAATAATCATTGACAATAAGCAAAAAGGATGGGTATTAATTTTAATGGTGAGCAAAAAAAAAAAAATTTGATTAAACCGAGAAAAAAAATAACCAAGAAAAATTGAACTATTAAAAAAATGATTAAATCAGTTAGAATATTTTTAAAAACTTTCAGTCCGATCCGGTTTGGTTTTGGTTTTTGAAGGCTAAAACTGATAAATAAAAACCAAACTGAACCGATTCAAATTAAAAATATATATACTAATATTTTCTATTCTTCCGGTTCAGTTCTAATTTTTTGATTTAATTCTATTTTGGTGAAATGGGAGAAGAGACAAACTTGGTTAAAGTAAAAAAAGAAGAAGCTAAAAAACCAAAAACTACCTTTTTTTTATATATATAAAAATAACTGAACCAAAACTTGTTGGTTTAAACCGGTTTCGGTTTGATTTTGGTTTTTATATAATTTTGTTTGATTGTTTTTATAGATAATAAACAAACCAAATAAAAAATGATCACCCTTAATTAATTATGTGTTCCACCTGTGAAATTTAAGTCTCATAAAATCCAATTATAGAAAAAACGAGTTGATTAGCCCGCTTCGCTGGGTATTTTTATCTATGTAGAAAATTAATTGATTTTATAAATGTTATACTTTGTTATTTTAATATTTACTTAGTATAATTGCAATTGATAAAATATGCTAAAAATATTTTTTCTCAACCAAAATGTGATTGAATATTGTTATTGGTAAAAAACTTTTTGATAAAATTTGTTAGAAAATTTACTACGAAGGTTAAATGATTTATAAGAAATTTGTTGCCACGGATACTCTGGTTAAAAAAACAAAACAACAAAAGAAACCCGGTTAAAAAAGAACAACTGAGTTGGACAGTAAAAAATCCAAAATACATGTGAAAATAAGTAATATTCTAATTATCAGTGACAATAGTATCGTTGCCACTATCATTATTGCTATAAAAACACTAAAGTATTTGTTTTAATTTTTTAAGATTTATTCTTTATATTTTTATATTTTATATGATAGTAAACCACTGACATTAAAATAATTTGATATTTCTAAAAACAAATAGTTTATATATATATATTCTAATGCATTAATATTAAACACGTATCAAAATATATAATTATTCTCAATTTGTCCAGAAAAAATATCTTTAAAATAACAATTATCGTTCTTTTAAACACATTATCCACAATGAGATGAAAATTCAAAAGAAACTAAATAATCAAAAGATTTGCAGGTGGATTATTTTGTTAATATGTATAGCATTATTAAAAACAAATATTGGACCGTAAACATTTTCTTCACATGTTAAAAAAATTGGTTTTGGAAGCGGTGAAATGCAATTGAAGTGACTCGTATATTTTTTCATTGTAGACAACTTGCACAAATTTGTCTATCCAATTTGTTTATGTGTTGCCTCATATTTTCTTACATGATATTAGATCTGAAATATTATATATAAAAATATTATAAAAGTAATTTTACAACATCGACCAATGAATTATTTGGATTATTATTTTCATTGTTACTGTCATAATTGTTAAATTAATATTAAACTGTCATAATTATTATAGCTTCCATTATAACTATTATTATTATAAATAATTAATATTCTGATTATTATTAACAGTATTATCATTGTCATTATCATTATTATTATAATTATTGTAATTATTATCACAATAATCATCACGATAAACAACACCCTTATTTTTATTAAATTAATCAAAATTATAAGTACCATTATTTTTTTTCATCATCATTGATATTTTTTTATATTATTTTATGAGTTATTGCTATCCTTATCATCAACGCCATAATTATTAACACTATGAGCACAATAATTATTATAATAAATAACAATTGCTATTACTATTATGATTTTTTTTTAAAATCGAAGACCATTAATATTTTTTTGCATGTAATTTTTTTTTATGGCCACGACAAAGTGTAGGGCAATTGACTTGTATATTTTTTCATTGTAGATAATTTGCCTTAATTTTCCACCCATTTCGTCTACATGTGACTTCATATATTTTTTATTTATGTGATATTAGATATGAAAGATCATACATAAAAAGCTGCAAAAGTCAACTTTTAAGAAAAATAACATCAATTGATGAATTATTTTGATTATTATTCTTATTTTTATTATCATGATTATTAAATTGTCACAATTATTGTAACTATCATTATAAATATTATTACAAATAATTAATATTTTAATTATTATTGGTCATACTATTGATGATACCATAATTATTGTTAAAAAAATAATTTTTATTTTATTTTATAAGATTTATTCCTCATATTATTATGGTAAAAGAATAATAGAACACTGATATTAAATTGTTATTATTATTTTCAAAAAATCTTAGGTCATTTATATATATATATAAGCATTAATATTAAACAAATATCAAAATATATAATTAGTCTAACATATTTATAAGGAAAAAAAATTACAAATAATCATTATCATTATTTGAATGTCTTATCTAGAATAATTAGAAATTTTAACACCTAAAAATATTAACAGAAAAAACAATTAAAAAACAATGTAAATGACAAAACAAAAATAAATATTATTAAATTATAAAAAATCATAATCATTATCATTGAAAATATGAAATTACCGTGATATTACTGCAGGCAACTCTTGTTTTTTATCCTGAATCCTTGAGCTCATTTAGCTTTTGTATAATTTTTTAAAACATTTTTTATTTCAAAAAAACCCAACAGGCTATAAATATCCTCTTTTTCGCTAAAAGTCAAGCTTTTCTTTTACTTTTCATGAGATTGTTGTATCCACCCAGCCTCCAAGAAATTTCCTATGCGTTCGTTCATCCATCTGTCTTTCACGAACAGTGCATTAAAATAATTAAGTGAACTGATGGTGTTCTTCTCGAAGTAGTTTTATTACCAGTGTGTTGGGCAGCCTTCAAATTTTGTCGATGCTAATTAATTAGAAAGTAGATGATGATATATTGCTTGTCAACTCTACGGTTCGGTGATGATACGATTTGCAAGGGAGCTAGACATTGTTACCTTACCTCAAAAGAAGATTTGTGTACTGATGATATATTGCTTGTCCACTCTACGGTTCGGTGATTTGAACATCTGGCAAGGGAGCCAGACATTGTTACCTCAAAAGAAGATTTGTGTACTGAGCAGAGCAGGCTTTAAGTCATGTTAAAGGTACTTAGGTGGCATATCTTACATCCAATATGGTAACCTGTCGTTCGAGCAATATTTGTCAAGCAGCGTTTTGGTTGGACAGATGATGTGTGAGTGTTCGAGCAATACGGGAGCTATTAGCTTCTAAGAACAGTGATGTGCTTTTTTTTAAGTCGAGCATACGTCTCTGCTTGCAAAAGCTGCAACATTAAATACAGTTATAATTTCTTGACATTGGAGATATTTTATTTTTCATGACAGATATAATTGCTTGCGTGGAGTATTGGTTAAAGGAGGCATTCAATGAAAATAATATTTTAATAAAAAAATAATTTGTACCATACACAATCCCTACCTTTAGTGCGTCATAACTGCCACTGGTCTGATGTTGCCTAATTACAGGAGCCGGGATTTAACTTATTTGACTTTCAGTACATTGTAAAATTTGTTTATGAGATTTTAGTGTTTTATTTTATAAAACAGGTCAAAATCAAGATGATTTACATTAATTTACTCTTCTTCCAGGCCATTATGGGCAGCACTGGATTTATCTTCTTTCTTTCCCAGTTGCTTATAACTGGTTCAGACTTCAGAGGCATGCAAGCCCCATTTAGAGTAAACCAGTGTTGTAACCGGGTTTTTAAAAATTATTAAATTATACTGATGAAAAAAATAAAAAATATTAAAAAAATAGAAAGCAAAAAAAAACTAAAATTATTATTCTTATTGCGTTAATAAATGAACAAAAATTCAATAAAAAAAAATCATTAACTTTAACAAAAAAAACAAATGAAAAAAATAAAACTATAAGCAAGATAAATATTTTGACGTCAAAATAAATAAATAAATAATAATAATAAACAATCAAAAAAAAGAAAAAGAAAAATTTAAAAGAGCACAGCTCAAAAAACAATCAAAAGAAGAAAAAAGAAAAAAATGGAAAAAAAAGCACAGCATTAGTCAGGCGCGCGAGGTACTTAAATGACATTTACCACACCAGATGCTTGTCTAACCGGTCGATGAAAAGAAAAGCACTAACAAAACGAAATATGATGCATCTAAAGAAATCAATGTTTTCGTTTTATTCCATAAAGAAATCAAAAGTTATTACATGTGATGCATCTAAAAGCTAGCAACTCACAACACAAAACACAGGCCTATAATCTTCGAGAGGCTTTCTCAACACCTTCGTGAGCAAAAAACTTATTGGACTTCAATTTCTATTTCCAGGGCCAAGAAAATACATACACAAAGATTCAAAATTTTGGTTTTGTTTCTCGTCTCCTATATTTCACGGCAATTAAAAAAAAAAAAAAAAAAAAACTGTATTTTTATGCAAACTATCACTCAAAAAAGGCAAATTCCTGTTGATAAATTCAGTCAAAAACAAAAGCCATATTTTGAAACCCATCTTCCTCACCAACACCACTTGTTAAACCCAGGAAAACTGAACTTTTCAATTTTATGAACTAAAACATCGCCCTCTTCTATCTCTTCCTCTCTCCCCGATACTGCAATAAAATCAAAGTAATTCCGAAGCCCTCAAGCCTCGCATTTTATCCTCTTCATAGTTTGTAGCACCGGCCCGTCCTCTTTTTTTCATCACCTTTAGTCCCGCAACACTCCACAATGAGTTTCTTGAGGCCATCTGCAGTGAATAATTTCTTTCTAACATCTGCCACAACACTAAAATGGATGCCATGCCAGAGCTGGGGGTTTCTTCGATGGCCTGGTCTTGATGGGCTGTTAAGGCTTCTTGTTTTGGTGCTTTTTATCTTCTCTAATTCCCTTCAAACCCCTATAATTAAAAGCAAAAGAAAAGACTAACTTTATAAAGAAAGTTTCTGTAAACTCGACAACAACGCAAAATAGATGGTGGAGGAAATGAAAAATCAAACATAAACTTATAGAAAGCATGAACTTTGTTTTAGAAGTGAATTGGAAAAACAATACCTCAGCTTCAAAAGCTCTTTGGTAGAAAGGTTTGAGGACATCTTCAAGGTTGGTTTTTGTCTCAGAACCTGACCTTACCTTTACCATAATCCTTCCTGATGAACTTGCCCCGATTTCAATTGTCATTGAAGGGGAAAAGCTCTTGAAAGGGCGCAAATTGAACTCTTCTTTATTATCTTCTGAATTCTGAAGGTTGAAGGGAAGCTATTAATTGAGAGAAAAGGAGGGCGACTGCTAAGTTTATTTTAGAATGCAGAGTGTTGAGGGAGGGTGGGGGCCGGGGCGGCTAGGTTTAGGATTTTAGTAGAAAAGTTGAGATTTCTGTATTTATATTACAGTGTTAACTTGTGAACCGAAAGAAAGGGCGACAGGTATTAAAAACAAAAAGAAACACATACACGCGCGAAACACTGAAATAAATTGCGAGTCCACAGTAATTTTAGTCTGGATGAACAGTAAATTCCCGAGCTATTTTAGCTCTTTTACTAACAAGAAAAAAAATAAAATAAAGTAACTCGATTTATGAAAAAACAATATTGAACTCGTAAAGCTCATGACCCAAATTATAAGTTTTACAAATTAAATTATTATAATATATTTTAAAAAATATTTCTTGTCCCTTTAAAACATACAATTTCACATTTTTTTTATCAATAATATATATTTTTTATTTAACTTAAAACTGAAAAAATAATACAATTTAACCTTTTGTTATCAATAATATGCTTTTCCTATCTTAGTCTTGTCAAAGTACCAATTTAACTCAATAACTTAAACTATTAAAAAAGATTCCAATATATAATTTATAAATTTTTTTAATATATTTTATCAAATAAAAATTATTTGAACTTGAAATTTATATATATATACACTATCTTGTATGATTAAATCTGATAACGTACATTACTTGCATCGCAAAATCAATTGGTTGAGTTGAGTTTAAACATGTTTATCTTTTTCTTAAAAAAAAATAAATATTTTTTTCCTTTAACATTGTATTAGTTCAAGATTTAGCCTTCTAATTTTATTTTATTTTATAGATTATCTTTATAAATTTTGCATGCTAATTTAGATAAATCTATGTGAATTTAATGTATTTTTGTTTTAATATTAAATTAAAAAAATGCTTAACACGCAACTGATTTTTACGTGATCCTGATGCTCGCAGATAACTTAAAATTAATAAGAGTTGAAACTAAGAAAAAACATTATTCATTATTACTTTCAAAAACACTGAAAAAATATAAAATTTTATTTTTATTTTTTTAATATTTTTAGATCAGATGGTAAAAATAATTGTTTTTAAATAAATAAATAAATTATTTTTATGTATTTTTGAATAAAAATTACTTTTAAAAATAACCTGAATCACACTCACAAACAAATATTTAATAATACTTTTTTTCTAAAGATATCAATGGAGTGTAGAAGAAACAACTTCTTTTTTTTAAGTTTTTTATAAAATAAATATTGAATTGATATATTTTTTATTATATAAATAATATTATTTTACACTAAACAGTATCCTTCCGTGGGCTGATTTTCTAATTTTCTTAGGTGGAAGTCTCCTTCGGTGGGCTGAGTTCTGTAAGTGGTTAACGAAAAGCAAAATGACTAATTAATACTTAAATATGACTGATTAATTATTAGTCAATGAAAAACAGTATGATTAATTATTAACATAACAAAGGATAAAGATGGGGAAATTTCCGGGTGGTTGCCCTAAAAATATAGTTAGACAACCATACACTAATGCAACTTCAACTAACCTTGTTTAACTTAGTTTATAGAAACTAATCAAAATAACTAGAAGAGATGATGTTTTTATTATGCTTTTTTTTTGGATATCCTTGCGGAACGGGGGAACTACATGATCCGGAAAGCGCACTTTGTGGGCCCAGGGCATGTGTAAACCTCCGGCTGTCCCAGGCTCTTACGAGGAGGGGCTGGGCCACCACCTCGGGGACGGTGACTCTAAGAAGAAGTTTGCTCCCTCAGGTTTCGAACCCAGGACCTGGGAGGAGTACCCCCACGCAGGTACCAAGCTTCCACCGTTGGGCCAACTCCCTGGAGTCTGTTTTTATTATGCATCGCTTCACAATCACTATTCATTGAATATTACTATTTTTTTGTATGTTTTTAGTTTTGTAACTTAACATTTGTTTTTTATTTATTTATTGAAAATAGAGATTTATGATTTGTTATGATTTGTTTTCTATATAATGATCATAATCTCATGATCCGTGTCACAAGTTTAGTCTGTTAACTTGATTGATTCATTTTTTTTCTTTTCTATATGATTTTTTTGTCAAAATTTCATCTTTCATTATTAGGTTTATTAGAAATTAGATTTCATGATCTATTTTGGTTCTTTTATATGATGTTATTCCAGTCTTATTACTCAAGCCATGCATTTTGCAGGTTAACGTAAATAGACACATCATTTTTTTAAATTTAGTTTTTTTTCTTCAAATTTTTACATAAAAAAAAAATAATTTGACTAATGTCATATATATAGTGTTTTAAATTGTGAATATGCCACACCCCCTAGTTTCTTTTGTTTTCGTGTATTTGTTTTTTTTTTAACAATATATTTTTAAAAAAACTTAATTTTGTTTATTATTTTTTTAAAAAATTTAACAAATTATTTTAATATAATAATGTTAAAAATATATTATTTTAATATATATAATAAAAATAATTATAAAGCAAATGCTGACAGCTCGAAATGTAATTGTTATTGTAATTGGAAGTACGATTGATTGAATAAGTGTATTTTTGAAATTGTGTTTAGAAATATTTTTGAAAAAGATATATTTTTTTTAATATCTGTTTTTAAATTAATTTTTTTTTGGTATTTTTAAATATAATTTTATAAAAAAGATTTTTTTTAATAAAATAAATAAAATCATTTTAAAAATATTCTCAAGTACCACTGGTGTGGGGTCTTTTCCCGCTATATTATTCTTTCTTTATAGCAGGCTCTTCCCTATATATACAAGCTCCCATTGGGTTCTGTTATCACAATATAATACTACCATAAAAGAGCTACTGTTGCACGAACACCAACAATCTTCAACTCTCTGGTATGATCGTCTCTCTACTGCTTTAATCGTACTCAGTTTCGTTACCCTTTTCATTTTTGTCTTAGCTTAAGTAAATCCTTTTCTGTGACTGAATTTTTCTTTCTTCTGGTTTCCTGGTTCGGAGAATTTCTTTTCTTTCATGATTGGTCTGGGTTCTTGGATTAGCAGAATTTCTTTTCTTTCTTGGTGGGTTTGTTTTTCAATACTTATTTCAATAATCTGTTCTTTTTGGGCAGCCAGGCTACATACATTTCCTGTAAATTCGATGGCTTACGTCCCTCCACACAAGCGGCAATCCGAGGATGTGAGAAGGGCATCCCATTTATAAGCTTAAGCTTTTGAGTGAGATGGTTCCTTAACATGGTATCAGAGCCTTGTTGACCCAGTGGTCACGAGTTCGAATCTCACCACCCTCATTCTATTTGATAAAAACTAAGCACAAGGAGATGTGAGCCTGTGCAAGTTTCAAGCCCAAAGGGCTTTCACTTGAGGGGGGGTGTTAGAGAATAATATAAATCATATTATGAGGCCTCACTTATAAGCTTAAGCTTTTAGGTGAGATGGTTCCTTAACAAATATATTGCAGGAGCACCTCAATGAGCCTACAACGTAACAATAAAAATCAGGTCTCAAAACTCAACAGATCAATGTACACAAATATTCCTTCTTCATATATGGAAAATATTATAGATGGAGTTGTCCCAGAGATTGGAGTTGATTTTGAAGACGAGAAAGATGTTTACACTGTAAAGGTATTCCTTTGGCTGCATACCGACTCTTTGTAATTTTTTCTTATGTTTTTAATTCAATTTGTCACTAACTTTTCTTCTTTCAAGCAGGTGTCTGATGATACACGGCCAGATGCAACTGTTTCATGCAAATGTGTTGTGCTGGAAAATAAAAAACTTCACCTCTACAAGGCAGGTTTCGTACTTCCTAGAGTCTTGTCCCCTCATGTTAATTTGTGATATTATATGGTAGAATTAATTTGTTTTTGGTAATTTGTGCTCTATCAGTGTGAAATCGTGTAATCTCCTCCTGATATTCACTTATGGTTTTAAGATGGTTTCCAGTTTTATACTTTTGCTTGTTCATGGAATTGCATTGAAGGATAAAGATTTCTTGTAGGTTGAGCTAAACCACGTGCGCCATATGGTCATTGATGTATCATGTCTTGATAAGAATCTGGACCTCAGGCTAAAGCTTAGCTCCAGGAGGATCTTAACAGCTCTAACTGTAAGTTTTACTGTCTTTTGCTGAGAAATTCATTTGACAACAGCAAATTTGCTATTATCGTACTGCAAAATTGTTAGACACTCATTTAAGCATGAAGTGTCTTGGGCTCTGCCCAAACCCAGCAGAAACTTGAGCAAGCATCCTCCCTTTGTAAATTCCTAAAATTACAATCTTAATCTAGTCTAGCCAGTAGTTTCTCCATTTCGAAGAATGTCAGGTTGGAAACAATTGCATTTGTTGGAAAATAGCAAATAATCTGTATCCCGGAACCTGGTATGATCACACCTAGAAGAGAAGATATGTGAAACAAGCATTGAGCAGGCTTGCACTGGTGAAATAGGCTAAGAAGTCTAGAACGAAATTAAAAAGCTTTAAACGATATCCCATCATGAAAAATGAAGGATTTTCATCTAGAGTCTAGACAGCGCAAAGCTGGTAGTGATTTATTTATTTCCAGCATGAAAATTTTAGTTTATTAAGCAGAAGACCATGATTTGGTATTGGCTCCTTGGTAAACTAAGCATCTAGTATCAATAACAGCCAGACTATTCTTCTGATAATCATATATACTGCTTAAAATATCAAAGCCAAGAAACTTCATTGTAATATCCACATATTCTGTATTGGATTTGTAGCTCCTGATAGTGATGCTGTGGTGTGACTGATTGTATGAATCGATGCAGGATGACGAGATGAATAGCCTTAGAGATCTGATCAGTTCTGCAGTTCTAGATTCAGATATGAAGGGTGGATTGAAATGGCCCAAAAAGGGGATGGCATCTTCTGGTGGTAGATATAGGGTCGTTGGGGTTGCGCACACAATAACCAAAGTCTATAGAAGTTCATCATTTAGGCTTAAAGCAAGAGATGCTGACCGATATGATCTTAGGACTGGAACTGCGGAAACGACGAGAGAGGTTTTTCTGAAGTTGAAAGGAATTGTTTCAGAAATACAGGCAAGTTCCTTTATTGGGTTTGACTTTTTTCAATACCTTCTAATGTTGCTTTGGCTCATATACGACTTGTAATTTGTGAGCTTCTACAACATTCCTACACTTGCCATGCCTAGATTCATGTCATGTTGTTCCTGTTTGGCAAATCATATTATGTTCTTCATCTTCTAAAATACTTTTCTTGTTGAACTATGAAGGAACCGGGAGCTCAAAGTGATTCAACTTCCAAAATGCTCGAGGACAGCTTAAGGCTGATATGGGACAAGTTCTTAAGCTGCGAACGGTTTTTAACGTGAACAATCCAGTTCTTATGACTGGATCCTGTCTCATCACGGGGTTGAGTGTTAGCTTTTGAGAATGACGCTGGAAAAAGAGAAAAGAGAAGAAGAAGAAGAAGACAGATTGTGGAAGTGTGGTTTGCTTTAATTTCTGTAATGGTCTATGTTTATTTAAATCATACAAATAAACAATATTAGCGTGTTTTTTAAAAGTAAAAAAAAAGTTTGCTTCATCCAATTATCTATGACAATTAAAATTCAATTAAATCAAAGATTATGATGGTTTTCAAATATAAAAACGGAATTCAATGAGATAATATCTAAAAATACAATTATCAACAAATCTAAGAATATTAATGAATGTGCCAATAAACAATCCGGGTTAATTTACAAAACTTGTGATAAGAAAATCTGAATATAAAACAAACAAAAAAAATCATGAACTTCCATCTATAAAAATTCAAAAAATGAAAGGATGAAATTGAAATAAATAAATAAATAAAATAATGTTTTGTGAGAGATTGCATAGTTAAAATACCTCATTTCCTTTTGTATAATTAGATTTGTGAGCTTGTAACTAGAGAATTTATTTTTATGGGTAAAAAAAGGACTCTTAGGTGAGACAATGGCTTCAAATTTAAAATTTAAATTGATTTTAAAATAATCATTTTCTTCTAATCAGGCCCTCACTAAATTCAATTAACTCTGAATCCAATTTTGATTTTTTTTCTTTTAAAATTGAATTTCCCTTGCCAATAGGGCCTTCATCACTAAAAAAAAACAATGCCACATTTTTCAATCTTGTATCTTTTTGATTTTTCTTACCTAGTCTTTGGCAATTTTTTGGGCATATTGATATATTCTTTCACTAATATAATTTTTTGATTTCTTTCCAACATTTTCATTCTTTTTTGTATTTTCTCTATTTTCTTGGTTTTTTGCATGTTTATATGAGCCTCTAAGATTGAGTAACAACATTTACCTTCTCTTTAAAATACTTACAAAACAAAGATTTGTCAAGGTCTTCATGTTGTTAGTTTGTAAAGGCAAACAACTGTTCTTCAAAACTAATTTTCTTAAAGCTTTTTGTTCGGACAAACTGAAACTCTATCTTCATTGAAATCCCCTTCAATCACAACTATGATTCGATTGTTTTTGTTAGGAAATGAATTCTATCATTTTGATATTTTTTGTTCTCAACTTGAATCTTGTATCACAATGATCCCTTTTAATCCAAAACAAAAAGTTCTATTTACAACTAAATTCCCTTGAACTAAAGCTTTCTAAAAGGTAGTTTCATGAATTAAACTCTGAAAAATCCCAATTGAGTCCTTGAACATTCAATTTTAATTTTTTATTTTCCAGTTGAATTTTTCTTGCCAATAGAACCTTTATTACTAAAAAAAATGCACTGTTAGATTTTTGAATTTTGATCTTTCTCAATTGATTTTGGTAATTTCCTAGGCAATATAATACACACACACACACACACACACATCTTTCCAATATTTTAAAACCTATTTTTTCTTAAAGCTTTCATTTTGGTAAACCTGAAACTTTGTCTTCACAACAACCTCCTTAAACCAAAACTATGATCCAATTGTATTTGTCAGTAATAAATTCTATCATTTGATAGCTTTGGTTCTCATCTTGACATAAAATCCTGGATCAAAACGGTTCCCTTCATTCCAGAACCAAGATTATTATTTGTTCATCGATTAACCTGAAATCCTAATATGACAACCCTTTTAAGCAAAGTCTTTGTATATTGTTAGATAAACCTGAAATCCCAATTTAACAATTCCTTTTAACCAGAATAAAAAATGTCTATCTATAATAAGATTAACTTGAAATCCTGATCTTGCAATTCCCTTTTGACTAGAAGAAAAAATATCTATCTATAGTTATTTTAAATTGAAATTCTAATATAACAATTTCTTTTAACCAAAAGCAAAATCTCTATTAATAGATTGGTTAACCTGAAATTCCAATTTGATGAGTTCTTTAATCAAAACTATAATCTATAGCTAGTAGGAGAATCTTTTCTCACAACTATTTTTCTACACCACTTTTTTTTTTTCCAGCTCAGTTGATCTGATATTTGAATCTCAATTATCCCTTGATCTAAAGCCTTGTAAAGGGAATTTTCCTAAATTAAACTTTAAAAATCGCAATTAAATCCTTAAACATACAATTTTGAATTTTACATTTTCAATTGAATTTTCCTTGCTAATAGGGCCTTCATTACTAAAAAATACAATGTTATACTTTCCAATCATGTGTATTTTGATCTTCCTCAACTAGTTTTTGACAATTATAATTCTCATATACTCTTCCACTAATATATTTTTTTGATTTATTCTCAACATTTTTATTTTTTTTAGTTTTTTCTTTCGTTTTTGGATGTTTATATAGGCCCCCATAAATGGGTAACAACATACGCCTCATTTTGGTTGACTTGAAACCCTATTTTTATAGTAATCCCCTTCAACAAGAACCATAATCAAACTATTTATTTTAGGAAATGAATTATATCATTTTGATAACTTCTGTCTCGATTTTGTCGACGTGAATTCTACATCACAGTGATTTTCTTCAATCTAGAACCAAAATTTTCATTTATAGCTCGATTAACTTGAAATTCCAATTTGACAATCCTTTTAACCAAAGTTTTTATCTATTGTTAGGTTAACCTGAAATCCTAGTATGATGATTCCCTTAACTAAAAGCATTTGTCTATAACTCGATTAACCTGAAATCCTAACATGACATTTTCCTTTAATAATATAAAAAAATCTATATCTATAACTAGGTTAACCTAAAATCCTAATCTAGCAATTTCCTTGCAACTAAAAGTAAAAATCTTTATCTATAGTTTGGTTAACTTGAAATTCTAATATGGTGTTTCTTTCATGAAAATTAAATCTATGTTTATACCTTAGTTAACTTGAAATCCCAATCAAAAAAGTATCTTTAATCAAAACCAAAATCTTTCAGCTACTAGGAGAACCATTTCTCAAAGTTATTATCCTACATAACTGTTTTTGTTTTCAACTTAGTTGACCTTAGATCTTGAATCTCAATGATTGCTTTGAAATAAATTTTTTGAAAAGGCAATTTCTTGAATTAAACTCTGAAAAATCCCAATTGAATATTTTTTAAGAATCCAATTTAGATATTTATTTTTTTCAATTGAATTTTAATTGCCTTCGTCACTCAAACATACAGTGTTAGATTTTTCATTCTTGTATATTTTGATTTTTTCTCAACTAGTCTTTGATAATTTTCAAGGTATTCTTATATATTTATTCTCAAATATATATATCCAATATTTTAAATTTTTTTATGGTTTTTTACATGTGTATACGAGTCACTAAAAATATGTAACAATAGATGCATCCTCTTTACATACGAAGCGAAGACTTGTTAAGTGTTTTTCTTAACAAGTTTGTAATGATAAATGAATTGTTCTTCAAACCTAGTTTTCTCAAAGCTTTTAGTTCGGTGGACCTCAAACTTTGTTTTCGCAGCAATCCTTTTCAACTAGAACTATAATCCAGTTGTTTCTCTCGAGAAATGAATTGTAGCATATTGAAAACTTCTGTTCCCAACTCAGTTGACCTAAGATTATGCATCACAACAGTTCCTTTCAATCTAGAACAAAAAATTATATTTACAGCTTAGTTAACATGATATCCTAATATGGCAATTCCTTTAACCAAAATCATTGTCTATTGCTAGGTAAATTTAAGTCCCAATATGGTGATTCCTTTTAACTAGAAGCAAAACCATTGTCTATAGCTCGATTAACCTAGAATCCTCTTCTAACGATTCCCTTTAGCCAAAATAAAAAATTTATATCTATAATTATCTTTTAATTGCGCATGTAATTGCCACCAAACTTTTAATTTCTTGAAATTTCTCCCTACCAAACACAACCGTTAGCCCCAAAGTTGGGCTCCTTTTTCATTTTAGTTGTTAGTTTTGAATGTTTGTATTTTAACCCTCCATTTGATGAACAAAATTCTATTTTGTTCAACTTTTTCCATGATTTAATCAATTTCACCTCCTATATTTATGTCTTTTTTAGTTTGGTTCTTAGTTTGGCATTTCTTCAATTAAGTCACTAATGACCCATCAAACATTAGTTTTTATGTAATTAAGCCATGATCTGACCAAGTTAGCTCTTTAAAATTGTAATTCAACCCACAAACTTTAATTTCTTTCAAATCAAGCTGAAATTGACTTAAAAAATAATTGTTTTTGCAATTAGGATCTTACTAAATTCAATTAAACCTTGAAAAATTTCAATTGAGTCTTGAAACATATAATTTTGAATTTTTCTCTTTAAATTGAATTTACATTGCTAATAGGGCTTTAATAAGGTAAAAACGCATTGTCAAATTTGCCAACCTTATATACTTTATTCTTTTTTAACAAGTCATTTTTGGGTGAAGGAAAAAAAATGTCATTACACTATTCTAGTGAATAGTGTTCTCGAGTATGAAATAATAAATGTTTTTCCAAGGCCAATTAGAGGTTATTTAATCTATTAGAGAAAAAATAAATAAAAAAATTAACGTTTGGTTAGATATACAATATGAAGCTAGCAAATGCAATTGTAACAACCATGGTAGAGAAGAAGACTAAAGAATAATACATTGTCCATGTGAATGTTTGCTAGGAAGTTGTTTCATCGCTTTTTCCCAATATACATGGGAAAAAACAATGCTTGTGCTGGTTAAAAGCTCAAATATATAATTTTTTCTTTTTATGTTTTGATTTTTATTTATACATTTCTTTTGATTTTATTTTCTTTAATTGATTTTCTCAATTTTCATAAATATATAGTTTATTACCAGCTAATTATTTGAGGTGACTAATATTATTAAGTTTAGGCATTTTTTTATTAGGTTACTTTCATATATATCAATGATTTTTTTTAGGATGAATGTATAATTGCTCTTCAAATAAGAATATTTTCCTTAGGGATAAGTTCTTCCAACTATGATTTATACGACCATGACTCATTACACGCCAATGAAAAACAAGCAACCAAGGCACACATATCCACTCACGATGCAAGCATATCAAGTATGATATTGCCATGTCGAGGGGTGTCCATTCTCAATAGAATCTATTCACTTCGAAGTATTAAGCTCAATGAAAGAACAATCTTTCAATGTAAGTTTGTTTTCCCTTCACATCGACATGTTAATGTGTTTTGAAGAATCAATTCTAATTAATGAATGCAATTTCAGGTTTACAAACATTAAGGTTGCCATTGAAAAGAGGTTCAAGAGAATCATATTGTAATAAGCCAAGATTAAAATCAAGATTATTTCTTTCATCGTCCTATTCATTTTTATTATTCATTTACTAACAGATAATTTATCTATTGGTGATATGTAAATATATTTTGGCATGCTTTGTCAATCAATAAAATTATTACTGACGTATCAATTGAAAGACCTCAAATTATCGATGAGAGTTTTTTGTAAAAACTTATTTTTGTTCATGAACATGTCTTTAAAATTAGGGTCAAAGGACCGTGAATTTATATAAATACAGACAAAAAACTCCATCGTTAAATCTAATAATTTTGGAAGTGTTTTTAAAATATATTTTCCAAACTCAATTCCTTTTTCAAGGAACGAAGAGCCTTGACATTTTAGTTTGAGCTAGAAGGTCTACTAGTTCCGTTCAGGATTTCCTTCTAGTTTATGGTATGAGATTTTAAGTTGTGGGGAGATAATTTCTTATAAAAACATTACACTTTACTTTGTGCTCATACCAATTATTCAAGTTTGGATCCAGCGTTATAAATATTTATATTTTATATGACAATGCCAATTTATAGGTTAATTAAAATTGTTTTGTAAGAGTATTTTTAATTAATATCAATATGACTTTTTTAAAATTTAATATTAACACATCAAAAACTATATAATAAAACATTTATAAAGTATAATTTCATGTTTTTTTCAAATAAAAACACCATTTAGAAAAAAACTAAAAAAATCTATAACACAAAAATAAACAATAAAATATTACAAAGTAAATCAAACTACACCATGCATAATAAATATAGCAAGTCAAATTTGGATGCAATTTGTTTGTCGTACCTATGAAGAATCTTAGAAAAAAACCCTCCCGACGAAGTAAATCAAACCCTCTTGGTGAAGTGCTAGCTTAACTTATTGTGTGTCCCGTTCCTCCTTTATTCAATCTTTATAAGAGATGATTCATCCTACTTAAGAAAGAATGGAAAGGTTTAAAGAAAAAAGTTGATGAAACCCTAGCTTGATTGGTGTGTGTTATTTTTTCACCCTTCGTAGTGAAGTAGCTTGAGTGGGTGTGTGTCCCTTTCTCTCTCTTTCTTTATTGGGATTCATCATTGTATATACATTAATCTCGGAACACAATCACTTTATATCAAAGAATCAATTCATTTAAAAATTTAAATTATTAGATGAGATCATAAAATATGATTTATATTATTTTTTAATACATCCCATTAAGTGAAAGCTTTTTGGGCTTGAAATTTGCACAAACCCACACAATATTGTACTTGATTTTTATCAAATAGAATAGAGGTGGTGAGATTCGAAGTCGTGATCGCTGGATCAACAAATTCCGATATCATGTCAAGAAACCAACTCACCTAAAAACTTAAACTATTAGATGAGGTTCCAGAATATGATTTATATTATTCTCAAACAATTTATATACCGACAAACATCTATCCTATAAGCCTTGCAACAAATAACAGGTTAAGCTAGAGCTACAAGGGATAAACTAAGTGAAGATTCTGACAAAAACAGCTTGTGAATTTTTGTACTTTAAATTTGATTTTTTTTTATATTTTTAGATATTTTTATTAAAAATAATTTTTTTTTAAAAAAATCAATTTAAAATATTTATAAATAAAAAACTAATTTTATAAAGAAACTCTAAAACATTAAACATGGCATTAGTATCTGGACAAATAAAAAGAAGAGCTCATTCCAAGGAGACATTTATGACCTATGACCAGGTGAAAAACAGGTGAACGAAAAAGAGCAAGGACCACAGTGTTCATTACAAAGAAAAAGCATTTCTGTGAACGGGATTGAATAGTGAAAACACTGTTCATGAATGAAAAAAATTAAAAAAAAAGGCTCACGTAGGCTCAAAGCAGAGGAGCAAATATCCAGTACACAGTCACAATGAGTCTGAGAAATAAACTTAATTTTTTTTACGTGCTATAATGACTTATTTGCCGTCTAAAAAGAACAGTGTAATCAAAACGGGAAGTGACTCACATATTTTTTAATTGTAGATAACCTAAGTAAGTTTGTAATTTTTTTTTTTTGAGTTGTTCCTTTTTTCCAGTAATATTAGGTTTCAAATATTAAATTTTAATTTTTTTTTTAAGATATAAACTTAAACAAAAGAGTATCAAATTTAAATTCAAAGCTATTTTTTTTATAAGATTTATTAATAATATTATTATATTAAATATATTTAAGAATATTAATTTTTTTTTAAATCGTTGGTCATTTTTTCATCTCTATATATATTTTTAGGCGATAATATTCGATAAATATTAAAACATATAACTAGTCTCTTCTTTTTCAAGAAATAAACTTGAACAAAAGAGCACAAAATTAAAATTTGAAGCCAATTTGTTTTTTTTTTTTTTTATAAGATTTATTCATCATATTATTATATTAAATTTATTTAAGAATACTTATATGAATTTTTTTCCTTGAAAAAATCCTAGGTCATTTTCTCTCTCTATATATATATTTTTAGGCGATAATATTTAATAAATATTCAAACATATAAATAGTTTAACTTTAATTGGAGATAAATATACAAATATATAATTATTTTGACATACTTTCAATAATATATTTAATTTAAAGGACAATCCTAAGTCATTTTTCTCTCTCTCTAAACATTCTTAGATGATAATATTCAATAAATATTAAAACATATAATTAGTTTCACATATTTTAATTTGACATAAATATATAAATATATAATTAATTTGACATACTTTAAATAATATATTCAATTTAAAGGATAAAATCGAAGTAAATAGAAAAATTGAAATTAAATAATTTAAAACAAAACCTGGAATTAAAAGATTTGGGACCGAAATGAAACTGAAATCCATTGAACCGAAATCAAACATGAAATTAAAACTTGCATAGAAGGATAAAATTGAAAGAAATCAAACTTTGATACCGAAAATATTAAGGATTTATAATAAATTTGCATGGAAGGATGAAATTGAAATCAATCAAAACTTTGATACCGTAAATATTAATAATTCCATCCCAATCCGCAAAAATTAAAAAGCAGGGAAGACCGAATTGGATCTCCAATATATAATCAATTTCAATTCAAGGGACGAAATTAAAACAAATCAAAACCTATATAATAGCAATAAGGGCCAGAAAAACAAATTACAACATTTAGGGACTGAAATGAAATTTGAAAAAAAAAGCAGTTTAGATGACGTCATCTGGCGCAGGCAGGAGAGAGAAATTGGGGGAGGGGGGGAATTCTAACGACCATTGAAACGTCTCCGGACACCATAGTGCCACACGCGCAGCAACATGTGGAAGAGAACATGCCTGAAAATCATTCTAGACACCGGTTGAGTATTTTTGGATGCTGGAGTAGGCCGCAAGCGCCGTCCGTAACACGCGTGAGCGCGGAAACGAACGGTGCGTCCGGCGACGTGCCAACAGTAATCTGCCGGAAAAAAATTGAAAAATGGCTAATTACGCGCCCCTAACTCCCAGACGTGTTTTTTTTGTCTTTATCGAGGGACAAAATCGTTAATGCACTGTTCAATACAATATTAAAAAATAAAAAAAAAACTGTCGGACAAACCGGCGCGGAACGGACCGAAAACAGTCAATGACCGTTGAGACCCTGAAAATGGCGGCATTTTTTGTCATTTTCGAGGGGTGTTTTCGTTAATACACTATTCCAAATCGGAAAAAAAGATGGACGTGCGCGCGCGACGCACCGGAGTAAATTGTCAGTGAATCGTGATAATGAGTCACAATGAACAGCAACAAACCAAGCTTTTATAAATATGTGAGACTAATTATAAATTTTAATAATTATTTAATATTAGCGTCTAAATATATATATATATATATATATATATATATATATATATATATATATATATATAGAGAGAGAGAGAGAGAGAGAGAGAGAGAGAGAGAGAGAGAGAGAGAGAGAGAGAGAGATAAAAATGACCTAGGATTTTTCAAAGAAAAAAATAATAATATCAATGTTCTGAAATACTTTTAATATAATAATATGATGAATAAATCTTATAAAATAAAATAAAAAGATTTTGGCTTTTAATTGTAATTTTGTCCTCTTTTGTTTAAGCTTATTTCTTAGAGAAATTTGATTCTTGGATTTTAGGTTTTTTTTTTTTTTTTAAAAATCACAACATTTTTATATATAATATTTCAGATTTGATATTACTGGAGAAAACAGGCATCTTACAAACAAAATGGGTAGACAAATTTATCCAAGTTATCTACAATTAAAAAATATACAAACCACTTCTCCTGCGTTTCGATTACACTGTTCTTTTTAGACGGAAAAAAAACTCATTTCTAACAGATTTAATCTATTACAATTTCATTAACTAATTATAACACATAAAATATCAATTCATTTACTATATAAAAAAAGTCCAGCGCAACACGCAAATCACCTCTTGTAAGCTCACTTGAAAACAACCTTGGCAGATAAAAATACAACATTATGTTGCCAAAGGCGCTCATAACTCCCTCACTTTTTAATTGTTTTCCATTTTTTTTCATCTTGTCCAATTGTTATCCTTTTTTCGTCAGACTTGAAATTGGTATGCTCAAAAGCTGCTTTTTTTTTTTTGTGTTTTAAAAAAATTATTTTATTTCAATATATTAATATGAGAAATATTTTTTAAAATAGTTAAAGAATATTATTTTAATATATTTATTAAAAAACCAAATTATAAAAAATAACCATCAACGCATACCGCCAGATAACTTATCGAGTCTGTTTAATATTATATTTTAAAATAAATTATTTTTATTTTTTTACTTTAAATTTGATTTTTTGATATTTTTTGATATTTTTATTATAAATAATTTTTTTTTTAAAAATCAATTTAAAATATTTATAAATAAAAAACTAATTTTATAAAGAAACTCTAAAACATTCAAACATGGCATTCGTATCTGGACAAATAAAAAGAAGAGCTCATTCCGAGGAGACATTTATGACAAAGAAAAAGCAGGTGAACGAAAAAGAGCAAGGACCGCAGTGTTCATTACAAAGAAAAAGCATTTCTGTGAGCAGGAATGAACAGTGAAAACACTGTTCATGAACGAAAATTTTAGCTCTTTTACTGATACTAATATCCCCGAGATGTTTATAGAACACCCCGAAAGTACATTTGATCATATAATTATGAAGTAATGCATCTCAGACTTTGCCTTGCAATTCAGCTCGTGTTCCTCTGTAATGTAATTGTAACTGTAATTGCAATACGTTGATTGATTAAGTGTGGGGTACTTTTCCCGCTATATATACACATTGTGGTGTGTTGTCACAATATAATACTACCAGAACAGAGCTACTGTTGTACGAACACCAACAATCTTAACTCTCAGGTATGATCGTCTCTCTACTGCTTTAATCGTACTCAGTTTCTGTGACTGAATTTTTCCTTCTGGGTTCTTGGAATAGCAGAATTTCTTTTCTTTCCTGGTTGGTTTGTTTTCATGTTTCAATAATGTCTTTTTGGGCAGCCAGGCTGCATACATTTCCTGTAAACTCGATGGCTTACGTCCCTCCACACAAGCGGCAATCCAAGGATGTGATAAGGGCATCCCCAATTCCAGAGACACTGCAACCTCAGTTTCAAGGAAATTTGAATTTGAGAGCATCCACTTCTAATAAAAATAAGAGTGGAAAGATTGTTTATGCAGACCATGCCATATATAAATGGTTTTCTCTTGGCTTGGACGTTGATGGCCAGTTTCCTCCTTACATCCATCTCGAGCCGATTTCCTGTGAATATATTGAGCGTAAATATGGAGAAAAGCCTCTAGTCTTGGTCAATAGCATCATAACTGAAGGTTGGTGTTCCATCCTTTTCTGTTAGTGGCTTCTGCCCTTGAATGGTGTTTGAGTTAAATGTTTTTATTATTAATTCTGTATTAAATTTGATGCAATGAAGAGGGATGCAAACTGGAAAGGAATTGCTCCAAAAGTCCATGGGAGATTATAGCTGAAAACGTACATCAAGAACTAGTCTCTTCTTTCGAGATTTTGAGGAAGGAAATAGATGATCAGGGTTCTGAAAACGTAAGGCTAGCATTGGTCGCTCGATTTGGAAAAATTGTTTTTCGTGGGTAAGCAATCCAACTTCTCTCTATAGATATTCCAAATTGATCAGTTAATGTTAGTGGTATGATATGGAACATTATCAGTTTTCCCAACTTTTGTTGCCTGGAATTGTCTCAGTTTGTTCTCGTTGTAGTTATTTCGGTTGAATTCCGGCAGGAAGCTTCCCCAAATAGGCCTAGAATTCTCTAACTTTTTGGAGTACTGTAGACGTAGAATTCCTGAAATGTAAACCGTTGTAGTCCTTTTGGTGTTCTGTGGACTTTTTACGTACAAGCTGTATTTCACTTTCTTGCATCTATCAAAATGAAGCTAACTCCATTACATATTCAATGAACTAAGGGAAGAACGTAGTATTTAAGTGTTTGTTCATCCATAGAGGACATCGCCTGGAGTTGATTCCTTGTGAACTTGGACCATATAAGTGTATCATATGACCCATTTTGCTCTAGTGATTACTTTGATCGCTGCCAAACAAATTTTGCCGGTGCTAGCTCCTAGTAACGTAGATATTGTTGATATGTATATATTAGAAGCCATAACTTCCTATGTTAAATGAAAGTCAAATTCTCCATCAGTGCATAAGAAACATGTTTTATATTCCAGTTGTGCTTCCATAAGCAAACAAGAATTATTAGAGTAATTGTCTGATGCAGGAACCCTTATATGAGACTACAAAGTGTCAATAAAATCCAGGTTGAAGAAACCATTTTGAGACAACTCAACAGATCATTGATCGCAAATACTCCTTCTTCATATATGGAAAATATTATAGATGGAGTGGTCCCAACGATAGGAGTTGATTTTGAAGAGGAGAAAGATGTTTACATTGTAAAGGTATTCCTTTCGCTGCATACCGACTCTTTGTACTGTTTTTCTTATGTTTTTAACACAATTAGTCACTAACTTTTCTTCCTTCAAGCAGTTGTCTGATAATACACGGCCAGAAGCACCTGTTTTATGCAAATGTATTGTGCTGGAAAATAAAAAACTTCGCCTCTACAAGGTAGGTTTTGTACTACCTAGAGTCTTGGCCTCTCTTGTTAATTTGTCATGGACAGCTCCTGATATTCACTTATGGTTTTAAGATGATTTCCATTTCTATAGTTTGCTTGTTCATGGACTTGCATTGAAGGATAAAGATTTCTTGTAGGTTGAGCTAAGCCAAGTGCACCATATGGTCATCGATGTATCGTGTCTTGATAAGAATCTGGACCTCAGGCTAATGCTTCGCTCCAGGAGTATCTTAACAGCTCTAACTGTAAGTTGTACTTGGGCTGTCTTTTGCTGAGAAATTCATTTGACAACAGCAATTTTGCTACTCATTATGCCCAAATCCAGAAGAAACTTGATTGTGAGAAAACTTGAGCAAGCACCCACTTTTGCATATTCCTAAAATTACGATCTTAATCTAGTGTAGCCAGTAGTTTCTCCATTTCGAAGAATATCATGATGGAAACAATTGCTTTTTTGATGGAAAATAGCAAGTAATCTGTATCCCAGAACGTGGTATGATCACACCTAGAAGAGAAGATATGTAAAAACAAGCATTGAGCAGGCTTGCACTAGCAAGATAGAGTAACAAGTCCAGAACAAAATTAAAAAGGTTAAAACCATATTCCAGCATGAAAAATGAAGGATTTTCATAGTTGGAACAATGATTTCCATCTAGAGTCTAGACAGTGCAAAGCTGCTAGTGAGTTATACATATTCTGTATTGGATTTGTAACTCCTGATAGTGACGCTGTGGCGTGACTGATTGTTGAATCGATGCAGGATGACGAGATGAATAGCCTTAGAGATCTGATCAATTCTGCAGTTGTAGATTCAGATATGAAGGGTGGATTGAGATGGCCCTGGGGAAGACATCTTCTGGTGGTAGATATAGGGTCGTTGTGGTTTGGCACATAGTAACCAAAGCCTATACAAGTTCATCATTTAGGCTTAAAGCAAGAGATGCTGATCGATATGATTTTAGGACTGGAACTGGGGAAGCGACGAGACAGATTTATCTGAAGTTGAATAGAATTGTTTCAGAAATACAGGCAAGTTCCTATATTCATGTCATGTTGAATAGAATTGTTTCAGAAATACAGGCAAATCATATTCTGTTCTTCATCTTCTAAAATACTTTTCGTGTATCTAAAGCTGCTTTTCTTGAACTATGAAGGAACCGGGAGCTGAAAGTGATCCAATTTCCAAAATGCTCGAGGACAGCTTAAGGCTGATATGGGACAAGTTCTTATGCTGCGAACGGTTTTTGACATGAACAATCCAGTTCTAACTCTTTTTGCATCCTCCTCTCCAAGCTGAAGAGAAGAACAAAAAAGAGAAGAAGAAGAGAGATTGTGGAAGTGTGATTTGCTTTAATTTCTGTAATGGCTGGCTCTATCTATTATTTCAAACATTTTTTTTGTCTCCACTATGCTACTGTTACTTTTCTTAGTTTGGTGGCTGCTCTTCGTTACTGCATTGTAAATGATGAAACGTAGACATACAAAGAAACAAATACAATCGACACCACACACAAAAAATACAAATACTTGATTTTTTTTTGTGGTATAAACCACGTGGTGTCCTAGGCGCTGACCTAGACTAATCAATGTTAGCACCGGGTGGGCCCCGAAGGGGTGAAAGTGATTCCCAAATGGCCGGCTCCATACAAGAGGAGGGGTTGAACCCCTGACCTTTCTTAAAGAACGAGAGCGTCCTCACCACCCACGCCAAGACCCCTTATATTACGAATACTTGATTGATTGTCGTGCAAACAAGATAAATTTAAAACATACAAATAAACAATAATAACGTAGGGAAAAAAAGTGAGTTATAGAACTTTGCTTCATTCGATTATCTATGATAATGAAAATTCAATTAAATAAAAGATTATGATGGTTTTCATAAGAATTCAATGAAATAATATCTAAAAATACAATTTTCAACAAATCTAAGAATATTAAATAATGTACCAATAAATAATCTGGGTTAATTAACAAAACTCGTGATCAAAAAATTCGAATTTAAAGCAAATAAAAAATATATCATAATGCTTAACTCATACCAAACCAACATTGAAGCCTCAATTTTTTTTTAAAAAAAAAACCGTCACACTAAATCTTTGTGAGCTTCCAAACTCGTGATCTGAGTTGCTAAACCAGGATAACCTAATAAAAAATAAATTAAAAAAATACAAATTCCAATTCACAACACAATGTAAGAGGATATAATTAAACAAATAATTAATTAACAAAATGTATTAAAAAAAACTAAATTAATCTTGATCTTGAAGCTATAATAACCTCATAGAAAGCAAAAAAAAAATAAAATCATGAAGACCAATCTCTAAAAAATAAAAAATAAAAAATAAAAAAATAAAAGGATGAAATTGAAAAAAATAAAATAAAATCAATAATGTTTTGTGAGATATTGCATTGTTAGACTACGTACCTCATTTTCTTTTGTATAAAATCAATAACTATGATTCATTAGACGCCAATAAAAAACAAGCATCCAAGACACGCATCCACTCACGATGCAAGCACATCGAGTGCGATGTTGCCATGTCAAGTGGGATCCATTCTCAACGGAATCTACTCACTTAGAAGTATCAAGCTCAATGGAAGAACAACCTTTCATTGTAAGTTTGTTTTCCCTTCACATCAACATGTTAATAATTTTGAAAAACTAATTGTAGTTAATGAATGAAATTTCAAGTTTACAAATATTAAGGTTCAAAAACCATAATATCGGAGATGGAATTTCATTGTTTCAATGGTTTCAGGCTTCCAAACAACCTGAATGGAAACCTATAATTGATGCATGGTTTGAAAGGTTTAATTTTAGTATTAACTTAAATATTTTTTTTTTGGTTGGTTTATTAACTTGTTAATGAATTTTTTCCTGTACAAATTTTAACTACAAGGAAAAATCTTAACAGGATGGAACTGACAACGCTATTGCAAAGAGGGTTTAGGAGAATCACATTGTAACTAGGTAGGATTAAAATCAAGATAATTTTCTTAATCATCTTATTCAATTTTATTATTCATTCACTAATAGATAATTTATTTGTACCATATAAGGTGCATGATTTTCGGTACAAGGTGCAAAAGAAAGTAAGAAACTATGTGAAACAAAAAGAGCTTTTAGGTTGGAAGAAGGTGGTGATTTGGAAGGATTTCACCCTATCATATATCTTGAAGTTCGCACACCGACTCCATTTTATTCATTTCACATACGAAATAGATGGTGAGGTTATTTTTTAATTACATATAGTTTGTTATTTTTTATTTTATAAATATATTTAACTAACAATATTTTTGTCTTGTAAGCTACAGTTCTTGGATGCAGACCAAGCCCGACAAGGCTTTTTGTTGAAACACATGTGCAAATTAATGACCACCAAAAATGGGTGCGACAACTTGTGGATAGCCAAGCACAACACTTTGTGGTATGTTGTTTTTTTTTAACTATTTTCTCTTAAGTTATTATTGTTTTGAATTTGCTAACTTTTTCTTCTAGGATACATATAACTCTTGGTTAAAGGAGAGATACATTGATGATCTTTCAACCTATCTGGATTTTTTTTTTGATCGGGGTGTCCTTGTTAACTTACACGCACTTCGACTATTTCCCGGGCCCATTGAACATCCTGCAAGCTCAGTGAACATGTAAGACACCGCGGGGTGACAGGCGTACCACGCAGGGATGAATTCAGGGGGATATGAGGGGAGGAGACCTCCAACCCCACTTTCACTGGGACTTGAACTGATGTTTGAAAAAAAGAGAGCGTTCCCCAACAACCACTGAGCCACAACCCTGCTCGGTAACCCATCTGGATTTTGATCCTTCTTGTGGTTGGAGGAAGGATCATCTGGTGGACTTGATAGAAATTGAATGTATACTTTCTCTAACACTACAACTAAGGATTTATGAATGGTCTGCAATGTTTCATCCATTTAATGCTCGAAATCAGTTCCAAGAACTTCAACTCTAGAGTTCAAGTTGATTTCAGACCAGCGAGTCAAGCTCAAATGAGTCATCTTGTTGCTTATTTTGAAAAACTTGGTGCTAAGACGACCAAACTCTATTGATTGATAGTAGAGATGAGATCACAAATGGGTGGTACATATGTTCCTTTTTATTTGCCCTATGGTACAATCAAAGACTCGCATCTCTTTCTAGATTAATTGTATTTCAAATTATAAATGTTTAAATTTATAATATATATATATATTTTAATTATTTATTATTTTTTGTTTAATGGATTTTCTTTTTTAAAAATATTTTAAATTATTACTGATGGGAATCTACGGACATATTTTGTTGGTATATTCTAGAGAGATAGAAAAGAATTATTGCAAATATCATTTCCACTATTTACTCACAGACCTAATAACAAACAAACCATTTGACAAACTATTTGATGGCTTCTCACCGAAGAAAATACCATTGAAAAAAAAATCACCAATGGAATTAAATATATTTTTTCTGTTGGTGTCCATCAGTGAAATTATTACTGACGTAACTCAAATTATCGATGACAGTTTTTCCGTTCATGCACCTGTCTGTAAAATTAGCGTCATAGGACTGTGAGTTTATATAAACTCCATCGTTAAATCTAAAAAAATTGGTTGAACACAGGTTGCGCAATCAGCACAAATGGAATGCAAGTGTGGGACGTCCAAGATTGCTAGTTTGCTCTTTGTTTCTGTTATTTTTTCCTATAATTTTCCAGTTTTGTTTACGGCCATAGAAATTGGTTGATATCACCCTTTTTGATGTACGGTGGCTTAAACTTCTATATCAATGGCGGTGAGATAAGGCATCCTAAGATTGAGAAGTTTAGAGATTTTTGTTTGATATTTGGATTGAAAAATCTTAGAAGAAAACCCACCCAACGAAGTTAATCAAACCTTCTTAGTGTAGTGATAGCTTAATTTAGTGTGTTTTCCGTTCCTCCTTTATTCGTTCTTTATAAGAGATGATTAATCCTACTTAAGAAAGAAGGGAAAGTTTTTTTTTTTTTTGTTAAAGTTGATGAACCCTAGCTTGATTGGTGCGTGTCCCCCCCCCTCCCTTTTCTTTATTAGGATTCATCATTGTGTACACATCAGCCACGGGACACAATCACTTTACACAAATCTGCTCTTGTTATTATCTCTTGGAGAGGAAAAATGGTGAAATTTATTTTGAAATGTAATTGTTATTATAATTGTATGAAACTTAATTGTGGGGTCCTTTTCCCGCTATATTATTCTTTCTTCTCGTATGATCGTCCCTATATATAGAAGCTCCCATTGTGGTGTTTGTCACAGTATACTACTACCAGAACAGAGCTACTGTTGCACGAACACCAACAATCTTTAACTATCTGGTATGATCGTCTCTCTACTTCTTTACCCTTTTCAGTTTTGTCTTAGCTTAAGTAAATCATTTTCTGGGACTGAATTTTTCTTTCTTCTGGGTTCTTGGAATAGCAGAACTTCTTTTCTTTCCTGGTTGGTTTGTTCTGCTTTCATGTTTCAATAATGTCTTTTTGGGCAGCCACGCTGCATACATTTCCTGTAAATTCGATGGCTTACATTCCTCCACACAAGCGGCAATTCAAGGATGTGAGAAGGGCATCCCCAATTCCAGAGACACTGCAACCTCAGTTTCAAAGAAATATGAATTTGAGAGCATCTACTTATCTTCAAAATAAGAGTTGTTTTCTAGCAGACCATGCCGTATATAAATGGTTTTCTATTGGCTTGGACGTTGATGGGCAGTTTCCACCTTACATCCATCTCGAGCCGATTTCCTATGAATATATTGAGCGTAAACATGGAGAAAAAGCCTCTAGTCTTGGTGAATACCATCGAAACTGAAAGTTGGTGTTCCATCCTTTTCTGCTAGTTTGTTCTGCCCTTGAATGGTGTTTGAGTTAAATGTTTTCATCATAAATTTCGTATTAAATTTCATGTAATGAAGAAGATAGCAAAATGGAAAGGAATTGCTGCAGAAGTCCATGGGAGATTATAGCAGATAACGTTCAGCAAGAACTACTCTCTGCTCTCGAGATTTTGAGGAATGAAACGGATGATCAGGGTTCTCTAAAAGTAAAGCCAACATTGGTAGCTCGATTGGGCAAACTTGCTTTTCATGGGTGCGCAATCCAACTTCTCTCTGTAGATTTTGCAAATTGACTTAATGTTCATGGTATGACATGGAACATCATCTTTTTTCCAACTTATGATGCCGTTTTAGGTGACAGGAATCTATTATGCAGCTGAATATTGCTTATGTTGTGAAGTTTCCTGCAATTGTTTTAGCTTCTTCTCCTTGTAGATATTCCTGTTGAATTCCAGCAGGAAGCTTCCTGAATTCCTCAAATTTTTGAACCACTGTAGACATAGAATTCTGAACCGTTATAGTCCTTTTTGGTGTTCAGTGAACTTTTTTCAGTACAAGTTGTAGTTCTCTTTCTTGCATCAATCAAAATGAAGATAACTCCATGAACTAAGGGAAGAACGTAGCATTAAAATGTTTGCTCATCAATATAGGACATCGCCTGGAGTTGATTCGTGTTCTTCCTTGTCAACTTGGACCATATGATTGTATCTCAGTTAATATTTTGATTTGGTTTGTTTTGCACTTTTCTAAACCACTTCTTCTTAAGCTATTAATTTCTGCCACCCCTGAGTGTATCATATGAACCGTTTTGCTCTAGTGATTTCTTTGATCGCTGCCAAACAAATTTTGCTGGTGCTCCTAGTAATTTAGATATTGTTGATATGTATATGTTAAAGGAAATTCATATTCTCCATCAGTGCATAAGAAACATGTTTTATATTCCAGTTGTGCAAGAATTATTATACTGATTGTGTGATGCAGGAGCCATCACATGGAACTACAACGAGTCAATAAAATTCAGGTTGAAGAAGCAATTGTGAGAAAACTCTACAGATCATTGTACACAGATATTCCTTCTTCATACATGGAAAATATTATAGATGGAGTGGTCCCAACGATTGGAGTTGATTTTGAAGAGGAGAAAGATGTTTACACTGTAAAGGTATTCCTTTTGCTGCATACCGACTCTTTGTACTGTTTTTCTTATGGTTTTAACTCAATTTGTCACTAACTTTTCTTCCTTCAAGCAGTTGTCTGATAATACACGGCCAGATGCACATGTTTTATGCAAATGTATTGTGCTGGAAAATAAAAAACTTCGCCTCTACAAGGTAGGTCTTGTACTCTCGTGTTAATTTGTCAAATCATTTGCCGCCAGAATTAATTTGTTTTTGGTAATTTGTGCTCTATCAGTGTGACATGGTGTAATCTCCTGGACAGCTCCTGCTGATATTCACTTATGGTTTTAAGATGGTTTCCATTTTTATACTTTTGCTTGTTCATGGAGTTGCATTGAAGGATAAAGATTTCTTGTAGGTTGAGCTAAACCAAGTGCGCCATTTGGTCATAGATGTATCGTGTCTTGATAAGAATCTGGACCTCAGGCTAATGCTTTGCTCCAGGAGGATCTTAACAGCTCTAACTGTAAGTTATACCTATACTCTGTCGCTGAGAAATTCATTTGTCAACAGCAATTTTGCTACTATTTTCTTGGAGGATGAAGTTTCTTGGGCTCTGCCCAAATCCAGCAGAAACTTAGTGAGAAAACTTGAGCAAGCACCCTCTTTTGTATATTCCTAAAATTACAATCTTAATCTAGTCTAGCCAGTAGTTTCTCCATTTCGAAGAATGTCATGATGGAAACAATTGCATTTGATAGAAAATAGCAAACAATCTGTATCCCAGAACCTGGTATGATCACACCTAGAAGAGAAGATATGTAAAAACAAGCATTGAACAGGCTTGCACTAGCAAGATAGGCTAACAAGTAACAAGTTTAGAACAGAATTAAAAAGGTTAAAACCATATTCCAGCATGAAAAATGAAGGATTTTCATAGTTGGAACAATGATTTCCCTAACTTGCTTGAGAGATTTCCATCTAGAGTCTAGACAGCGCAAAGCTGCTAGTGAAAATTTTAGTTTATTAAGCAGAAGACCATGATTTGGTATTGGCTGCTTGGTAAACCAAGCATCTAATATCAATAACAGCCAAACTATTCTTCTGATAATCATATATACTGCTTAAAATATCAAAGCCAAGAAACCTCATTGCAATATACACACATTCTGTATTGGATTTGTAACTCCTGATAGTGACGCTGTGGCGTGAATGATTGTTGAATCGACGCAGGATTACGAGATGAATAGCCTTAGAGATCTGATCAATTCTGCAGTTGTAGATTCAGATATTAAGGGTGGATTGAGATGGCCCCTGAGGAAGGCATCTTCTGGTGGTAGATATAGCGTCATTGGGGTTTGGCACACAATAACCAAAGCCTATAGAAGCTCATCATTTAGGCTTAAAACAAGAGATGGCGATGGATATAATTTTATGACTGGAACTGGGGAAACGACGAGAGAGATTTATCTGAAGTTGAATAGAATTGTTTCAGAAATACAGGCAAGTTCCTTTACTGGGTTTGACTTTTCTCTATCCCTCCTAATGTTCCTATATCTGTATCTGATCCTACATTTTTCATGCCTACATTTTATAAAATACTTTTCTTGTATCCAGCATTACAAGTGTATTAACTCTAATGCTGGACGTCCCTACAACATTCTCTTGTAATGAGAGCTGACAGATCTGTATCTGATCCCTGTAATAATCGCCTCTTCAGTCAGTTGTTGTTCCTACATTTGTCATGTTAGAGAATAATATAAATCATATTAAGCTTTTATTAGGTGAGATAGTTGTTTAACATGGTATTAGAGCTTTGTTTACCCAGCAATCACGAGTTCGAATCTCACCACCCTCATTATATTCAATAAAAATTAAGCACAATGTATTGTTAACCTGTGTGCAAGTTTGAAGCCCAAAAGACTTTTACTTGAGGGGATATGTTAGAGAATAATATAAATCATATCTCGGGACCTCACCTAACAGCTTAAGCTTTTCGACGAGATGGTTCCTTAACATGCCATGCTTAGATTCATATCATGTTGTTTGGCAATTATATTCTGTTCTTCATTTTCTAAAATACTTTTCTTGCATCTAAAGCTGCTTTGTTGAATTATGAAGGAACCGGGATCTGAAAGTGATTCAATTTCCAAAATGCTCGAGGACAGCTTAATGCTGATAGGGGACAAGCTCTTATGCTGAGAAGGGTTTTTGACTCTTATGAACAATCTAGTTTTTGCTTCTTCTTCAGCATGGTGCTGCTGCTTGCAAGTCCAAATTCTCTCCTCCCTGTAAATTGAGTGTTAGCTTTTGAGAATGACGATGGAAAAATAAAAAAAAAAAGAGAAGAAGAAAACAGAGATTGTGGAAGTGTGTTTTACTTTAATTGCTTTAATGGCTATCTATTATTTCAAGCATTTTTTTCTCCATTATTTTTCTTCGTGTGGTAAATGATGAAAAATATAATTACTTAGCTTAATATGCTACATGCTAGGCAAACAAAAATTTTAAACTAAAAAAATATAAAAATAAATATGATATAAGTTATAAATTTGTCCGAAATGAATAATTTTTTTTCATTGAATTATCTAGTAACAAAAATAGGCAACTACGATGATAAAAAATTAATTAAATAAAAGAAGGTTATCATAGTGGTCAACATAGAAAGAACAAATGCCAATATTGGAAATATTTTTATAATCTTACTTGATAACAAATTTAAAATAAAAAGTGATTCAATAAATTAATATCTATTTATTTTCAATATATCTAAGAATATAAAAGAATTTACCAATAAAGAAAATGTAGAAGTATATAATTGAATTTTGGACTAAAGTAAAAATTAAAATAACCTGATAGAAAATAAATCGATACAAAATTTGAAATCCAATCCTTATAAAATCAAATTTGAAATAATAAAATGGCAATAAAATAAAACACTATTGAAATTAATAATGGTTTGTGAGGTGGTGCATAGTTAAAATATCTTATTTTCTAGTGTGTAACTAGATTTGTAGGTCTATAACTCAAAAAAAAAAAAAAAAAACTCAGATGAAATAATGGTGTTTTAAAAAATTATAAAACAACAAAACTCGAATCATAGATTTGACTGAGAAAAAAAAATTGTGTTTTTAAATCATATAATAAAAGAACAAATAACAATAGTAAATGGATCAACTTAAATAAAAATCATGGGAAGATGAAAAAAAAAGTTATTGAAATGAAAAAGATAACATAACCAAGATTTTAGCCAATCGAATAAAAAAAAATCTATAAAAAACAACAACCTAAGCTAACTTAAACAATGTGCTTTAAAACAAATGAAAAGAAAAGAGAGTAAATTAGAAATTTATTTTTTTATTGAGTAAAATTCGATTTTTAAATTATGATACATATGAAATTCATCACATAAAATCAGAAAGTTGAATTGAGATTCAAAGAAATATTTATATTTTATATCACAATAAGAGATATGTCAATATACATATGAATTAAAATATATATTTTTTTTCAAACATGTTTTTTTTTTTAATTATATTTTTTAATTTTTTATATCAAAACTATCTAAGATATGATTTATAGTGTTCATATCAAAACTATCTAAAACTATCTAGAAACAATAAATTTAATGTTTTTCTAAAAATAAAAACTAATATTTGATATTCTTAAGAAAAGATACGGTTCTTCCTTGCAGCTGAAAAGGACAAGCTACACAATCAATGATAAAGTTGACAAAGTCAAATTTGGATGAACAAATTTTGTAGGCCCCACTGAAGAATCTTAGAAGAAAACACTCTCAGGGAAGTAAATCAAAAGCTTAATTGAATGTGTGTGTGTCCCTTTCCCTCTTTATTCGTTCTTTATATGATTCATTCCACTTAAGAATGTTAAAAGAAAAAAAAAAGCTCTTTTGTGAAGTTGTTCAAATCCTTAGTAGTGAAGTAGTATGATATCCTTTTTCTCATTTTTTTTTGTATATATATTCACTAGTTTTTCTTGTTTGCATCTCGCCGCAATGCCAGATTATTTTTTTATATAAAAAAATATATAGGTATTTAAACGCGGTTAAAAAAAATTTATTAAAAAATAATCATGATAAGAGTATAACAACACTAAGACTAAAGCAACATTGATTATTTTTGGACAATTCATGTCACCCATAAAAAAAGACAAGAGAACAATAAATAAGATTATATGTTAGAGGCCTATTTTTTACCTCTAGGAGTCGTTGCATGCGCTTCCTAAAGTGTGTGGAGGCCTCGTCGTACCAACTACTGTTAAAAATTTAAAAATATTAAATTATGTTATCACCCTCAATGAAACATACAATTTTGTGTATGTGTATAAACAAAACAAGGATAAATGATCCTAATACTCTTGACACCAATTACATATATTTCTTGGATTCGAGAGGGTGAATGTATAATCTAAGTGTTTATAAAAATTACAAATACCAAAACACCCTTGCTTTAGGGTATTTTTGTTTTTTTACTTTTATAAAAAATACAAAAACACCCATGACTTCAAGAAAATTCTTGTTTTTTTGGAAGACTATAGACATAAATTGACTATTGTAAGGGATAATAGGTTATCTCTATGGCTATACGGTAGCCCCCTTCCTTTTTAGTTGTTTTTTAAACAATTTTATTATTATCATTCATATTATTACTATTATTATTAGCATTATTATCAATATTACTACTATAACCACCAACACCATTATTATTATTATTATTATTATTATTATTATTATTATTATTATTATTATTATTATTATTATTATCAGTGTCATTGTCATAACTTATTTTTTGATTATTCCTCAAATTCACCAAAAAATATTGGAGTGGTGGAAAAATCAATTTGAGAATTTTAGATGAAGTTGATAGTTTATATTGTAATGACAACCAAATAATTATCATGCTTGTTAGGCTAGGTCAGCAACCATGTGGGCTTGGACTGGGTCCAGCTCAAAATGGATAGGCCAAACTAGACCAACCTAACTAAATAAAATAAAAAAAAAACAAAAGAGTGGGTTGGGCCGAACCTATCCCATTTAATATAATATATTATAATAAGAATAATATAATATTATTTTTAAAAATGAAAAAATAATCCAAACAATTTCAATCTTAAGGATTTTAAAATATTTTTGATAATCGCTAAAATTTAGGAATTATAATGGTTATGTTTTGATCCAATGAGTTAGAAACACCCTCACAAAGATATATCTACCTCGAAATTAAAAAAAGATCAACGAATAAAAAATTGACTTAGACAAACAATCGAACGACATTTTAACTAATGATTTGTCTTTCTCTTTCACAACAAGTCACCTTACTAAGACTCTCGTAAATCATTAGGTTTCCTAGCAAATATAAAGTCCATTTGATAAAAATATTTTGCAAAAATGATTATAAAGTTGTTATAATTATGATATTCATATTACATCAAAGCATTATTCCTAAAATGTTCTTGGTTAATGCTCTCTTAAATAATGAATATTTATTATTAAAAACCTAAATATTGATATATATTATGCTCTTTCTTTTATGAAAGGAAGCAACTATTGTCATAAGTTGAAGTATAGAAGATACCTAAAACTAATACGTAGATGATTGTCATAAGATATTTACACTAAACTGACCTGCCTGAGAATTTCATATAAAGAGGTCACTTATATCTATGGAAAGACTCATGTGATGATTGTGTACGTGATCTTTATACTTGAAATCACTAAGTTATCTTATATAGAAAATGTTATGCTTTGATCTTATTATATATTATCTTAATTGAGATAATGAAGGGGCATACATTAGCTATAACATAAATTATATGAAAATACTTGAGTGATCAAGAGAGGATTAATCACCCTAGAAGAGTTAGAAAAAATATTTTATTTGTTGTCAAATAGTATTAACTGAAAAGTCATGTTTAAAATCTTATTTAAACAAACATGATTTAACATGACAAAATATACTTCATGCTTTAATATTAATTTGAGACATTATTGATAAAATATTAATTACATTGAGAAATAAGTCGCTGAAAAGTTAAGTCAATGCACTAATAAATTTTATAATATTTAAGGGATTATGACATGCTATTAGATAATACACCTATTTTCTTATAATTGTTTTATATGAATATCTAGTTTCACGATCTGTGTTATAAATTTAACTGATAAATACAAGTTTTTAAATCCATATTTTTTTTTTAAAAACTTATTATTTAACATCTAATTTATTAAAAATTGAGATTTATAATCAAAACTGTGAAAATGCCAGAACCTCGAGGTTGTTAATGTAATTTTACTAATTTTAATTGTAAGTACGTTCATTGCTTAAGCGAGGGGTTCTTTTCCCGCTTTATACTTTCTCTTTAGTAGGATTCATCACTAACCTATTTGTCTATATATATAAACAGAACAGAGATAATCCGTTGCACGATCAACAAGAATCTTTAACTGAGGTATGATCGTCCCTCTACTGCCATAATCTTACTCAGTTAACGTTTCTTTTTCTTTGGAATTCATATTTTGATCATCTGTCACTGAAGTTCTCGTTCTTTCTTTATTTATTCTGGGTTCTTGAAATAGCAGATTTTCTTTTCTGTCCTGGTAGGTTTCTTTATGCTTTCTTGTTTCAATAATGTGTTCTTTTGGGGCAGCCAGGCTACATACGTTTCCTGCAAATTTGATGGCTTACATTCCTCCACACAAGCGGCATTCCACGGATGCGAGAATGGCATCCCCAATTCCAGAGGCAATGCACCCTCAGTTTCAAAGAACAATGAACAAGAGTGGAACAATTTTTTATGCAGACCAAGCCATATCTAAATGGTTTGCTGTTGGCTTGGACGATGATGGCCAGTTTCCACCTCATATGCATCTCGAGCCGATTTCCTATGAATATCTTGAGCGTAAAACTGGAGAGAAGCCTCTGGCCTTGGTGAATAGCGTTGTAACTGAAGGTCGGTGTTCCCTCCTTCTCTGTTAGGTGATTCTTCCCTTGAATGGTGTTTGAGTTAAATGTTTTTATAAATTTTGTATTAAATTTCATGCAATGAAGAGGATAGCAAACTGGAAAGGAATTGCTCCAAAAATCCATGGGAGATTATAGCGGAAAACGTACATCAAGAACTAGTCTCTTCTTTCGAAATTTTGAGGAACGAAATGGATGATCAGGGTTCTGAAAAAATAAAGCCAACATTGGTTGCTCGATTGGGAAAAGTTCTTTTTCGTGGGTAAGCAATCCAACTTCTCTCTATAGATATTGCATATTGAGTTAATGTTAGTGGTATGATATGGAACATTATCAGTTTTTCCAACTAGAGTTGATTCGTGTTCTTCCTTATGAACTTGGACCATATGATTGTATCTCAGTTGATATTTTGATTTGGTTTGTTCCGAGACTTTTCTAAACCACTTCTTCTTAAGATATTATTTTTCTGCCACACCTGAGTGTATCATATGACCTCCTTTGCTCTGCTGATTACTTTGATCGCTGCCAAACAAAGTTTGCTGGTTCACCTAGTAACGAAGATTTCTTGATATGCATATATTAGAAGCCATAACTACCTAAATTAAATGAAATTCATATTGTGCGTTGCAGGAGTCCTTCGGTGGGACTGGAAAGTGTCAATAAAACCCAGGTTGAAGAATCCACTTTGACAAAACTCAGAAGATCATTGTACACAGATATTCCTTCTTCATACATGGAAAATATTATAGATGGAGTGGTCCCACTGATTGGAGTTGATTTTGAAGGGGAGAAAGATGTTTACACTGTAAAGGTAGTCTTTTTTGCTGCATACCGATTCCTTGTACTGTCTTTTGTTCCTTCAATTTGTCACTAACTTTTCATCCTTCAAGCAGTTGTCTGATAATGCACGGCCAGATGCCACTATTTCATGCAAATGCAGTGTGCTGGAAAATAAAAAACTTCACCTCTACAAGGCAGGTTTCGTACTTCCTAGAGTCTTGTCCCCTCGTGTTAATTTGTGATATTATATGGTAGAATTAATTTGTTTTTGGTCATTTCTGCTCTATCAATGTGACATCGTGTAATATCATGGAAATCTTCTGATAATCACTTATGGATTTAAGAGGATTTCCACTTTTATACTTTTGCTTGTTCATGGAGTATAAAAGTATAGAAATTTCCTGTAGGTTAAGCTAAACAAAGTGCGCCAGATGGTCATAGATGTATCCTGTCTTGATAAGAATCTGGACCTCAGGCTAATGCTTTGCTACCGGAGAATCTTAAAAGATCTAGCTGTAAGTTGTACTGTCTCTCGCTGTAAAATTCATTGAAGCATCCTCCCTTTTTATTTTCCTCCAATTACAATTTAATCACGATGAAAAATAGCAAATAATCTTTATCCTAGAACTTAGTTTGATCACACCTAGAAGAGAAGATATGTAAAACAAGCATTGAGCAGGCTTGCTCTAGCGAGATAGGCTAAAAGGAATAGAACGAACTTTAGAAGTTTAAAACCATTTTTCTTGATATTGTATGAATCGATGCAGGATGACGAGATGAATAGCCTTAGAGATCTGATCAGTTCTGCTGTTGTAGATTCGTATAGAAAGGGTGGATTGAAATGGCCCCTGGGGAAGACATCTTCTTGCGGTAGATATAGGGTCATTGGGGTTTGGCACGCAATAACCAAAGCCTATAGAAGTTCATCATTTAGGCTTGAAGCAAGAGATACCGATCGCTATGATTATAGGACTCGAACTGGGGCAACTACGAGAGAGATTTACCTGAAGTTGAAAAGAATTGTTTCAGAAATACAGGCAAGTTCTAAGTGTATTAACTTCCTACAACATTGTCTTCAGTTAGTTGTTGTTCCTGTACGTTTTGCAATCATATTCAGTTCTTCATTTTCTAAAATACTGTTCTTGTATCTAAAGCTGCTTTTGTTGAATTATGAAGGAGCCGGGAGCTGAAAGTGATTCAATCTCCAAAATGCTCGAGGATATCTTAAGGCTGATATGGGACAAGTTCTTATGCTGCGAAGAGTTTTTAACGTGAACAATCCAGTTTTTGCATCCCCTTCTGCATGGATAGGACTGCAATTCTGAATTCTCATCACGGGATGCTGTTTAGCAAGTCTGAATTCTCTCCTCTATGTTAATTGGAGGCTTCTTTACATTTTTTTTTCAATCTTTTTTTTTTGGATTTGGATGGATTGAGTGTTAGATTTCTTGATTTTAGTCATAAATAAAATAGAATTCGATGAAATGATATCTAAGAATACATTTTCAATTAATCTAAGAATATAAAAGAATTTACCAATAAACAAAATATTGAAGGATAAAACTACAAAAAATATATAATTTTTCTTAAAAAAATAAAATCAACTTGAGTCAACCTACACAACTCATGATCAAGACTAAGACATCCTCATAATAAAATAAAATAAAATAAATAAAATCATGAAGTCTTATTCCAAGCCAACCCAATATTCATGGTAAAAATTATAAACTAAAATATTATTAAGAAAAAAATAAATAAAAGCAACCAATCAAACTCAACCTTTATTATATTAATGTCATTGATTTTTTAGCACATAAGGTTTTTGAACTTGATGGAAATGATGAATTGAAAGTTGCCATTAGTTAGTATCTTAAAAAAAATCATGAGTAGCATTTAGGTAATGTTCATTATATTACATTTTTAATTTTTAATTAAAGACTTGTACCTTTTATTTTATAGGCCCATGGTCCAAATTTAAAGCCTTTTCTTAATCACCACATGTTCCTTGGAGATAAAGTTATGTTACTAGTAATCATCTCTAATAGATTTAGTGTCATTGCAAGAAGAAAAACTTGTATAGGTCTTAAGAAGCAAAAATTATTAGTTTCAAAATTATCGATAGTAAACGAATGAGCATGTCCACATGCATGCACTATATTTTACTTGAAAGTGGAGAAAAAACATTCTCTTCAACCATAAAAAAGATTGAACCCATCTATGATGGATGTAGTAAAGAAGAAAATCCTCAAACTTTTTAAAGTTGAAGTGGTTTATCCTATTTTGGATAGTAATTGAGTAGCATGGTCCATGTTATTCCTAAGAGAGTAATTGTTGTAAAAAATCAGAATGATGAGTTAGTTCCTACCTGTTTTTAGAATGTGTGGTATCAAGAAAAGACGATCCTTAGATGCCTATTAAAAGCTTTTTCATATCATCATATGCCTTTTGGCCTATATAATGTCTCAAACACTTTCCAATGGTGTATGATTAGCATATTTCTAGATTATATTTAGCATTAGATAGAATTTTTTATGCATGATTTTATAATTTATAGAGAATATTTAGAGTCATAAAGATTGATACATATTATATTCTTTTATTTATGAAAGAAAGTAATTATTATCATAAGTAAGGGATACCTAGAACTAATATGTAGATGCTTGTTACAAGATATATACACCAAACTTTTCCACATAAGAGTTTTATATGGAAAGATCACTTATGTCTATAAAAAAACTCACATGATGGTTATGTAAATGATCCTTAGACTTAAGATCACTAAGTTATGTTATATAGACTATTACATGTAATCGAGATAATAAAAGTGAAGACATTGGATATATCATGAACTATATGAAGATACTTGAGTAATCAAGAAAGAATTCATCACTATAGGTTATTTAGGAAAAAAGTTCAATCTGTTCTCAAATAATATTAATTGAGAAATCCTTGGTCAAGGTAGAATGAGTTTTGAAAATAATTTCAAATGTGATTCAAACGATCAATGACCATTATATAGAGAATAAACATGATTTATCATGTAGACATATTTCATGTTTTATAGTTAAATCGAAATATTATTGTTGAAATGATATTAATTACACTAAGAAACTGATTACTGAAAGGTTAAGTTAAACCACCAATAACTTTTTTAATATTTAAGGGATTATAACATTAAGCTAGACAATTCACTTGATCATCAAATATAAATTAATTAATTATTAGGTTGATAATAAGTCAAATTATTTAATTCTATTTAAATAGAATTATAATTTATATTTTAACCAACATATTAGGAACTTAATGGGTCACACACATTAAAAACCATTAGTTAGAAATAAAAATGAGATGATTTGATTAAATATGACATGATTAAAATATATTTTAAAAATTAAGGACTAAAATATAATTAATACATGGATTATATTTCTAGACCTAGAAAAATCAAGTAAGGACTTGATTGAGTTAATTTCTAAATTATCCTGAACTAATATATAAATATTATTTAGGTGACAAAATTGATATTTTGCCAATTTATAGGGTTTTTCATATTTCTCTATAAATAGAAAGTTATACCTCTTGTTCTTCAGGGTTGTAAATTAGACAAAATGTATTGAACTCACACAATAAAGAGAGGCATAATAACTAATATTCAGTATGAAAATACAAAAAATACCGTTGATTCAAAGGCAAGCCTTTTTTATTCTTAGAAGGCCATGGATACCACTTTACTATTGTAGTGAGTAATGGATTGTATCTATATCTAAAAGAAAAAAATCCATTTTTTTTGTTTTTTTTTTTCCCACTTTTAGATAGTGTTTGGTATGTATACAAAGATTAAAAGATATGACAAGTTTTTTATAAAGTTGTTTAGTGCACTTTAGACAATACAAAAATCAACTTTTATTATGTTTATGGCTATTCTAGCAAAGAATTTTTGTCCTTCCTAAAAGGATAAGATAGAATTTTCAAATTCTTAACACAAGGATTAACTTGAGTTAACTCGGGTTATTGTAATGATAAAATTAGTTATTGTCATAATTTTGAAACCTGAATAAAGTTGATTTAGGGAAAAACCCATGTTATGAGTCGGGTTGAACATTAACCCGAGTCAATATAAAATTTAAAATAATTGTTATCATGATTTTGCAACTTGACTTGGAGTTAACCTAGGGCCAGAGCTGAGTTATAAGTCGAGTTCAGACCTGAGTTATAGTCGGGTTAATCATTAATATAGGCTAACATCACAATAAAAATAATTATAATAATAACTTTAAAATTCGACTATAAGGTCAACTCATGTCAAGATCCAAGTCACAGGTCGGGTTAGCCACTAAACTCATGTCAAGATAAGGTTAAAATGATCATTATCATAGTATTAATACTCAGCTCAAGGATCCACCCGAGGCGAGGCCTAGTTCACTAGTAAGGTTGACCATTGACTAGGGTCAATTTATTGATAAAAATAATTATTATCTTAGTTCTAAAACTTGATTATAAGGTTGATCCAAAGCCACATCTGAATCATGGGTTGATTGACCATTGACTTAGATCAGTGTAAGGATAAAAATAATTATTATTATAGTTTTAAAATCTAACTATGATTAGAGTCAACTTTGATCATGAGTTAAATTGACCTGTAACCTATTTTAATATAAAGATAAAAATAATTATTATCATAATTTTAAAACCTAACTAAGGTTAACCTGAGGCTATGTTTATGTAATGAGTGAGGTTGACCATTGAATTGAGCCAAAATAAGAATAAAAATAATTGGTATCATAATTTTAAAGCAAGACACTATGGTTGACATAGAGCAAAACTCATGTCATATGTTAGGTTGAACATTGACAGGAGTTAATGGAAGGGTAAAACATTATTATTATATTTTTAAAATATAAAGAAAAAAATTAAAAAATATGTTATTTTTCAATAACCTAATATCGAATAATATTTCACTACTCAATCTCTGTAACATAACTATCTATATTTTGACAAAGAGCCATTCTATTTTATTTTTAATCTAATCTATGTTGAAAAATATTTTATTAGTTCCATTTGGATGCATTTCTTGTTTATGTTTTAAGATTTTATGTTTGGGGAAAATAATTTCTTATAAACACATAAAATATAAATCTAATTTTCTACATAAAGATACATAAGGGTTAAAACAAAGGAAAAAAAAACAACATAGCAAATTCAAGTTTAATTTCCCTGGAGAAAATTCACATTTTTAATTATGATATATATTAAATTAATCACATAAACCATATAGTAACTTTGTGTTCAAAACCAATTATATACATTATGTCGCGACAGCGAATGTTTTACGCGCTTCCCCCCGTCATCACCCCTGTGGTTCTGGGGAAGACAACGACACGCGGTGAAAATGGGGTTGTTTATAGTCGTAAAATTTACGACTATAATTATTAGGAGTCGCCACCTAGTATTAAGGTTACTAGGAACCTATTGGTCTGCGAGAGTCTTGGGTAAGGGGACTTGTTGTGCAAGGAGAAGACGCATCACTCCCAGTGCACCCTACCTAAGGTAAGCTGCATTGTTGTTTGATTGTTTTTCTAAGTTAAAAATTTTACACTGCATTTTCAAAAATATATTTTTTTTGTCTGCGAGTGTACTTTACAATGTAATTTTACACTGCAGTTACAAGTTTTTTTATCTACGGGTGTACTTTACAATGTAATTTTATACCATAGTTAAAATCTTTTTTAATCTACAGATATATTATACAATGTAATTTTACACCGTAGTAAAAATATTTTTTTTCTGCGAGTGTACTTTACAATGTAAATTTATACCGCGAAAGCTAAAACAAAATAATTGTTAAATTATTTTTGACATTTTGGCCGACTTCCAACGGATAATCGCAAACTGGTTACGATATCCAAATTTTTTGTTTTTAAAAAATATGGAAAAAGATGCAACATATTTTTTTTACGAAAAATACAATGAGAAAAGCTTTGGAATCCGGCCGTATGCACAAAAAACAAATACATTTTTTTATATTTTTTTTGAAATTTTTTGTAATAATAACAGTAGGTAAAAAAATAAAAATTCTTTTTTTTTTTCAATTTGTATTTTTTATTTTTTATTTTTTTTTTCTAGGGGTCAGAGTGTCGACCACATTGGGGTGACATGACCCCAACCTTAGTGGATCGGGGTTTCCAGCCCTCACGGGCTGGAAGCCTAGAAGGTGTGTGGCTGGGCTTCCAGTCAATCTGGGCTGGAAGCCCAAAGTGTTTGGGATGGGCTTCCAGTCCTCACGGCTGGAAGCCCAAATGTGTTTGGGCTAGGAGCCCAAATATTTTAGGCTGGGCTTCCAGTCCTCATGGGCTGGAAGCCCAGATATTTGTGGGCTGGAAGCCCTGCTTTACAGAGGGCTGGGCCGGGCACAAAGCCCAGCCCAAACAGCTCTGCGGGGGGAGTGAATTAATTCACTCCCCGCGCAAGTAATGAAGGAGATAAACAGTAAATGATGAAATTTTCGAGTGTGGCAAACGGTTTACCTGTTAGCACCGTTGGGTAGAGGAGGTCGAGGTGGTTCTTTTGGTCGTTGTGGCGTCGGAAATGGTGGCCGGAAACGGCGTCGGAAAGATGATCGGTGCAACTGCTACTGCCACCGTTACCGCTGCTGCTGCTTCTCGGAGGCCACAGATGGGTTTCTGGTGTGGAGGGGGAGATGAAGGTGATGACCAGGTGGTGTTGAGGTGGTCGGAGTTGTCGTCGGAGTGTTAAACCGAGAAGGAGAGAGAGAGAGACCAGCGTACTGGTTTCAAGAGAGAGAGACGAAAAACGCAGTAGAGGGATCGAGAGAGGGCTCTGAACCGAGAGAGATGAAGTTCAAATTTAATGTAAAATTTTGCTTGTATTCTCTCTGCTTGTTTTCCTAACTTTTCTTTCTCTTTTACTCTCTGTTCTTTTCCTCTCTGCGTAAATTTGCTGGTTCTCCTTTCTATTTTTTCTTTCCTTTTCTCCCCCCCCTTTTACATGCTGAGAACCACGTATTTATAGGGAAATACAGGCATGCATTTCTTGTGTGTGCTGTTGCGTGGCCTCTGCATTTTGCAGAAATCAGAGAGTTGCAGTGCAGTGGTCTGCCTCTGCCTCTGCAAAGGATTTGCAGAGGTGGGTTGCAGAGTGCTCTGCACTGTTCCGATGTCGGAACAGTGCAGCATATGCAATTTTGGCTTTTTGCAATTTAGTCCTTCAATATTTGATTAGTTCAATTGCACCCCTAATTAATTTTAAATTATTAATTTTATGCAATTGTATCCCCGTCAAAATTTTAACAGCAACCTTAAATGTGCGCGCCCCTTTTTTATTTTGGTCTCTGGTTTCCGATTGCACGATTTAACTCTCAATTGACCATTAGATTCTCAATTCATTCAATTCGGTCCCTGATTTCGCATAATTGACTTAAAAATTCAAATCGGTCTCCGAAAATTCTATTCTCATCAATTGAGCCCGAATTAAATTCAAGAAATTGATTTCTCATTGACTAAGCCCTTAATAAAATTAATTTGACCAATTTAAAGTATAATTAAGTCCTTGCACTTAATTAAATCCTTCAATTGAACCTTAAATTAATTCCTGATCATAATTAAACTTTAAATTTGTCGACGATTAAATCGAATCAACCCATAAAAAATATAATTATGTCATTTAACTTAGTTTTCACACAGATTCATCCAACGATACACTATTTTTGCCTTAAATCTGTATTTTTCACTATTTTTGGAACCAAAAAGATACGATTGGACTCGCGACAACAACCAAAATTTCCAGATTGATTTTTCTACCCACGCCAGCTCCTTTTATTTTATTTTTATTATTTTTATTTTATTTTGGGGAGTAACCCAAAAATTGGGTTACGACAGTTGCCCCCCTCTTTACAATGCTTACGACTAAAGTCTTGTAAAAGACTTTAGATAGTAAGTGTTGTAAAGAAAAGAAAAGTGGATTTATCAAACCAAAAAATTGTTGATCCATCTAGAAATGAGAATGGTGAAGATGATGGAATGGAAGATAGGGCTAGAAAGCAGGCTATCCAGGATCTATGGTTGAGAGTTAGAAAACTCACTCAAAAGAGGAAGAAAAATAGTGTTGGAAAAACACTATCTTAATTGATGGTCGAAGGTTGGAAAACACACTCGACAAGGAGGATTGGGATGGAAAACGCACTATCTTGATTGGTGGTTGGAAAACACACTCGACAAGGAGGATAAGGATGAAAAACGCACTATCTTAATTGGTGGTTGGAAAGCGCAATCAAACAAGAGGAAATGAATGGCTAAGAAGCGCACGATCTTAATGTATGGTTGAGGGTTGGAAAACTCACTCAAATGAGAGGAGAGGAATGGATAAGAAGCGCACGATCCTAATTGGTGGTTGAGGGTTGGAAAACTCACTCAAACGAGAGGAGAGGAATGGCTAAGAAGCGCATGATCCTAATTGATGGATGAAGGTTGGAAAACACACTTAAGAGTGGAAGAGATAGGGTTGGAAAGCGCACTATCTTAATTGATGGCTAGAGAGCTCACCTAAATTCTGGAAAGAGATAGGGCTAAAAAGCATGCTATCTGAGTTGGTTGATGGCTAGAAAGCTCACTCAAATAAGAAAAGGGATAGGATTGAAATACACTCTATCTGTTCTGATGAAAGGCTCGTAAGCGCTATTAGGGAAGTGAAAGTGGTGAGGGCTCGATCCTAATTGATGGATGAAGGTTGGAAAACACACTCAAGAGTGGAAGAGATAGGGTTGGAAAGCGCACTATCTTAATTGATGGCTAGAGAGCTCACCCAAATTCTGGAAAGAGATAGGGCTAAAAAGCATGCTATCTGAGTTGGTTGATGGCTAGAAAACTCACTCAAATAAGAAAAGGGATAGGATTGAAATACACTCTATCTGTTCTGATGAAAGGCTCGCAAGCGCTATTAGGGAAGTGAAAGTGGTGAGGGCTCGAAGACGCACACAAAAATGATGAGAAGAGGTTTGTAAATTACAATTCCTCCAAAACATTTCTTGGATTCCTAGGGAGATGCAATGCATGATGACACCCAAAATCAAGAAAAAGATACAGCTGAAAAGCATGCTCAAGGAAATGAAAGAGGTGAGAGCTTGAAAGCGTGCACACAAAATAATGAATGAAGGTTCGTAGATTACGAACCCTCCAAAACATTTTTTAGATTCTCAATGAGGGTGCAATGCATGATGTCACCCAAAATTAGAAAAGAGATAAAGTTGGAAAGCATGCTCAAGGAAATGAAAGAGGTGAGAGCTTGAAAGCGTGCACACAAAATAATGAATGAAGGTTCGTAGATTACGATCCCTCCAACACATTTTTTAGATTCTCAATGGGGATGCTATGCATGATAATGCATGTATACATACCTGAAAGATATAGGTCCCCTTTCTTCCTCCAGGCCTTCTTTTCTGGGATTTGGACCTCTGGATTTGATGGCTTCTCGCTTCTGCTTACTCAAGCCGCAACTTATGATTTTGACCACCGGAGATGATAGATTTTCCATATCTACCTGCCCCCCGAGTTTGATCCAGATTCATTGAAAAGGAATTATGGAGTCAACTTCATGATTTGATGGCTTCTCGCTTGTGCATACTCAAGCCGCAACTTGTTGATTTTCACCACTTCAGATGATAGATTTTCCATATCAACATGCCCCCCGAGTTTGATCCAGATTCTTTGAAAAGGAATTATGGAGTCAACTTCATGATTTGACGGCTTCTCGCTTCTGCATACTCAAGCCGCAACTTGTTGATTTTGACCACTGGAGATGATATGCCCCTCTGAGTTTGATCCAAATTCTTTGAAAAGAAACAATGAAGCCAACTTCAATTGCATTTTAGATTGCCCCCCTGTTTGGTCATGCCCCAAAAGTGTTTTGGGCTTTAGGTATTTGCAGGAAGGGGTTGGTTATTTGCAAAGATAGTGTTTTCATGTGGGATTTTTGGGATTTCAAAGTCATTCCAAGCACAAAAACCATTTTGATTGCCCAAGTCGGGTCATGTCACACTAGTGTTTTAGGCTACGAGTGTTTGCAGGAAAGGGATGGCTATTGGCAAAAAATATTTTCATGTAAAACTTTTGGAATTTCAAAGTCATTCCAAGCACAAAAACCATTTTGATGTTTGATTAACAAACTTGTTCTCGAAAGAATTCAAGTGATCTCATTGTCAGGTTTTATGTTGACTTTGACAAGAATGTGAAATGATATTTGCAAGTCTCGTATGTTAGGAAGGCTTCGATTAGGTCATGTAAAGCATTTGTAAGGATTGTTTCAAATGGAAAAGCATTGCTTATCGATCCAGATAACTCGTATTTGATCAGAAAGGGCTTTGTTAGGCTTGTAATGTAGGCTTAGGTTACTGGCTATGAAAAAAAAAAGATATTTGTAGGCTCAAAAAGTGTTTAAGGTTTTTTAGACTAAGGATCACTTAGTGCTTACTCTTAGAACTTCATTTAGCCCTCATGATTGATTTTCATAGTGACCTATAATGCCCCCCAGTGTTTGTTTGGGCTTTGACCTTGACATGCCCCCCGGTATTTGTTTGGGGTTTTTCATTGGTATTTGGCACTAACGTTGTGCTGACTTGACATGCCCCCCAAGTATTTTGTTTGGGCTTTTCATTGGTTTTTGACAATAACATTATGCTGACTTGACATGCCCCCCAAGTATTTTATTTGGGCTTTTTCCTGGTTTTTGACACTAACATCGTGCTGACTTGACATGTCCCCCAAGTATTTTGTTTGGGCTTTTTCATTGATTTTTGGCACTAACGTTGTGCTGACTTGACATGCCCCCCAAGTATTTTGTTTGGGCTTTTTATTGGTTTTTGGCACTAACATCGTGTTGACTTGACATGCCCCCCAAGTATTTTGTTTGGGCTTTTTATTGGTTTTTGGCACTAACGTCGTGTTGACTTGACATGCCCCCCAAGTATTTTGTTTGGGCGTCACTTGTCATTGAGGACTGTTTTGTAATTTTATTATTATTATTATTATTATTATTATTATTATTATTATTATTTTGCACTTGCCCCCAGTGTAAGGTGTGATCCTTGTCAGGGTTAATTATCAAGAAAATAAAATTATTAGGCTCAAATAGGGACTGCAAAGGATATTTGAGATTTTGTGAAGGCATATCAAAGATGGCCTTTCCTCATTTCAAAAACATGCAATCTGAATCAATAAGCTTTGTTTTTCCATGTGAAACAAGTTTTTGATTTTTTTTGGATTATTTGTTTGGCTAAGATATTAGCTTTATTATGTGGGTTTTGGTGGTATGAGATCACCTTTCAAAGAAATCCTTTGAATTCCCAGAACACATTTGTTAAACAAAAATCAAATTGGCATTTATTTTCGTACTAGAATTTGATTTGCCAAAAATCTTGATGAAATCATGAGATCATGTATAATTTGGATGAAAGGGATATCAGGCATGCTTGTGTTATTTAAGCAATAAGCACAAACACATCGTAAACACAAGCAAATATATGATCACTGAAGAGAAATGTTTGCTTAACAAAAGTCTTGTGGCGTTACAAGCAAATTGCTGACAAGTCAAAACAGGATTATAATGTGCGGACATGACCAAAACAAAAAGGAAATCATGGAAGTAGACTTCATCTCCTGATATCGGCACACTCCATTTCGAAAGCTTTTGCCGACGTCACTTTAATGGTGCGGACACTTGATATCCTATTTCCGTGAAGCCTAATTGGATGCAGGACATGGATTTTCATCGAATGTTATCCACCCTGCTTTAATCAATTGCATGAGCTTCTTCTTGAAAGCACCACAAGTGTGAATGCTATGCCCTGCAGCTCCAGCATGGTATTCGCATGTGAGATCGGATTTGTACCAATCAGGGTAAGGTGGTTGCAAAGGTTTCTGAGGTTCGGGAGCTACTTGCTTAATGCTTACCAATTTTTCATACATCTCATTCAAAGGCAATGGTAGCGGAGGTAGTTTGTTCTTGGGTTTTTCACGGTAATTTCTTTTTGGGAAGTTTTTAGTTGGATCTTTGGCTTGAAGATTGATGTTGGCAATTTCGGATGAAGGGTTATGGTAGTTTTGGGAACTGGTTGTTCCTACCCTTATAGTCGTCTTCAAAATGCTCGACATCTTTTGTCTTTCCTTCAAAGCCCCTTTTCTCCCGCAGTGCGGATATTCTACCACTTCGATTCCTTGCTCTATTCGCTCCGCCACGGCTACAAAGCATCCATGAATTGTCTGTGCTGAACCCGCCCATCACATGTTCGTAATAGGGCGCTCTTAGCGTGTTGGCGAATAATGTCACCATCTCTTTATCTAGAAGCGGAGGATGTACACGTGCAGCGAGATCTCTCCATCTTTGAGCATATTCCCTTATGCTTTCTCTATCCTTCTTCTCCAAGTTGGACAAACTTGTTCCCGTCAAGAGCAATGTCCATGTTGTACTTGTACTGCTTGATGAAAGCATCTACCAGATTTTTCCAGCTACGGATCCCCGGTGTTGTCTAGTCTCATGTACCAATTCAAGGCTGCCCGCATCAAAGCTGTCTTGGAAAAAAATACATCGGTAGTTTTTTCATCATGCACTACTTCGCCATTTTGTTACGAGTATGATTTTTAGGTGAGTGATAGGGCATTGTGTCCCGGTGTATATGATAAATTCGGGGACACGAAACTTCTTCAGTATTACAACATTCGGGACTAGACACATATCTGCAGCTTGCACTGGGTCATATAAATTTGCCCCTTCGATGACCCTTATCCTGGCTTCCAGCGTTGCCATCTTATCTTGGTCGACACCCTCTGATGCTTCTATAACTGTTGGGGTTGGTGTAGGTGTCGTCACTCCTGATTGTATGAAAGTTGGGTTTTGTTGCGATCCTGAACTCCTGTCACCTCTTCTTGGTGGTTCATTCCTTGTGTTTGAGTAGCCGCTATGGGTCTAGTTGAAGGACCTTCGCCAGAGGCATTTATCAGTGCTTGCTCGAGTAAGCTAGTGAGACTAGCCACGCTAGCTTTCAGAGAATCCAGTTCTTCTTGGAAATGAGCATCACGGTGTGCACGTTCTTCGTCCTCCATATTTCTCTGCTGGGGTCGAGTGGTAGGAGCTCTTCGGGGACCTATACTTCAATCTGCCGATGATATGTTATGCACAGTGATGGATGCATGTGGATGCAAATGCATGTATATACACATTAGAAAAATTATCAGAGAGTTTATACAGAAAGACAAGTCCTAAGTCATTACATGAGGGGTAAGCTTTCTATCTGGTCTCAAAAGGTCTATGAACTGCCCAGTGACCGCCTCACGTGAAGGTGGTGTAGGGGTTTACAAGAAATGGTTGGGGCACAGTATGACCGCCATTATCAAGTAAACACTCAGTTCATAGTTGGATGTTTCACGAATCTGAACCCCAACTGAAAGTCATAAGGCAGACCGCTAATCCCCACCTAACCTAGAATTGAGTTTATTTGCAAAATTAAAATGCATGATGAAAATAATTCACATCCGATGATATGTATTGACTGAAATTAAAATTGCATGCTAAAGCAGTAAGAATGCGAGTAAAAAATAAACTCAAAAATAACAATCAGACAAACAATGCTCAGTCCATGAGCTCCCCAGTGGAGTCGCCATCTGTCGCGACGGCGAATGTTTTACGCGCTTCGCCCCGTCATCACCCCTGTGGTTCTGGGGAAGACAACGACACGCTGTGAAAATGGGGTTGTTTATAGTCGTAAAATTTATGACTATAATTATTAGGAGTCGCCACCTAGTATTAAGGTTACTAGGAACCTATTGGTCTGCGAGAGTCTTGGGTAAGGGGACTTGTTGTGCAAGGGGAAGACGCATCACCCCCAGTGCACCCTACCTAAGGTAAGCTGCATTGTTGTTTGATTGTTTTTCTAAGTTAAAAATTTTACACTGCTTTTTCAAAAATACATTTTTTTTGTCTGCGAGTGTACTTTACAATGTAATTTTACACCGCAGTTACAAGTTTTTTTATCTACGGGTGTACTTTACAATGTAAATTTACACCGTAGTAAAAATCCTTTTTTTTTATCTACGGGTGTACTTTACAATGTAATTTTATACCATAGTTAAAATCTTTTTTAATCTACAGATGTATTATACAATGTAATTTTACACCGTAGTAAAAATATTTTTTATCTGCGAGTGTACTTTACAATGTAAATTTACACCGCGAAAGCTAAAACAAAATAATTGTTAAATTATTTTTGACATTTTGGCCGATCGCTAACGGATAATCTCAAACTGAGTTACGATATCCAAATTTTTTCGTTTTTTCAAAAAATATGGAAAAAGATGCAACATATTTTTTTACGAAAAATACAATGAGAAAAGCTTTGGAATCCGGCCGTATGCACAAAAAACAAATACATTTTTTTTATATTTTTTTTGAAATTTTTTGTAATAATAACAGTAGGCAAAAAAATAAAAATACTTTTTTTTTCAATTTGTATTTTTTATTTTTTATTTTTTTTATCGGGTCAATGTCGACCACATTAGGTGACAAACCCCGACCCTTTAGTGGACTGGGTTTCCAACCCTCACGGGATGGAAGCCTAGAAGGTGTGTGGCTGGGCTTCCAGTCATCATGGGCTAGAAGCCCAAAGTGTTTGGGATGGGCTTCCAGCCCTCACGGCTGGAAGCCCAAATGTGTTTGGGCTAGGAGCCCAAATATTTTGGGCTGGGCTTCCAGTCCTCATGGGCTTGAAGCCTAGATATTTGTGGGCTGGAAGCCCTGCTTTACAGAGGGCTGGGCCGGGCACAAAGCCCAGCCCAAACAGCTCTGCGGGGGGAGTGAATTAATTCACTCCCCGCGCAAGTAATGAAGGAGATAAACAGTAAATGATGAAATTTTCGAGTGTGGCAAACGGTTTACCTGTTAGCACCGTTGGGTAGAGGAGGTCGAGGTGGTTCTTTTGGTCGTTGTGGCGTCGGAAATGGTGGCCGGAAACGGCGTCGGAAAGATGATCGGTGCAACTGCTACTGCCACCGTTACCGCTGCTGCTGCTTCTCGGAGGCCACAGATGGGTTTCTGGTGTGGAGGGGGAGATGAAGGTTATGACCAGGTGGTGTTGAGGTGGTCAGAGTTGTCGTCGGAGTGTTAAACCGAGAAGGAGAGAGAGAGAGACCAGCGTACTGGTTTCAAGAGAGAGAGACGAAAAACGCAGTAGAGGGATCGAGAGAGGGCTCTGAACCGAGAGAGATGAAGTTCAAATTTAATGTAAAATTTTTCTTGTATTCTCTCTGCTTGTTTTCCTAACTTTTCTTTCTCTTTTACTCTCTGTTCTTTTCCTCTCTGCGTAAATTTGCTGGTTCTCCTTTCTATTTTTTTCTTTCCTTTTCTCCCCCCCCTTTTACATGCCGAGAACCACGTATTTATAGGGAAATACAGGCATGCATTTCGTGTGTGTGTCTGTTGCGTGGCCTCCGCATTTTGCGAAAATCGAGAGTTGCAGGGTGCAGTGGTTCGCCTCCCGCCTCGCAAAGGATTTGCGGAGGTGGGTTGCAGAGTGCTCTCGCACTGTTCGATGTCGAACAGAGTGCAGCATATGCAATTTTTGGCTTTTTGCAATTTAGTCCTTCAATATTTGATTGGTTCAATTGCACCCCTAATTAATTTTAAATTATTAATTTTATGCAATTGTATCCCCGTCAAAATTTTAACAGACAACCTTAAATGTGCGCCCCTTTTTTATTTTGGTCTCTGGTTTCCGATTGCACGATTTAACTCTCAATTGACCATTAGATTCTCAATTCGCTCAATTCGGTCCCCGATTTCGCATAATTGACTTAAAAAATTCAAATCGGTCTCCGAAAAATTCCATTCTCATCAATTGAGCCCGAATTAAATTCAAGAAATTGATTTCTCATTGACTAAGCCCTTAATAAAATTAATTTGACCAATTTAAAGTATAATTAAGTCCTTGCACTTAATTAAATCCTTCAATTGAACCTTAAATTAATTCCTGATCATAATTAAACTTTAAATTTGTCGACGATTAAATCGAATCAACCCATAAAAAATATAATTATGTCATTTAACTTTGTTTTCACACAGATTCATCCAACGATACACTATTTTTGCCTTAAATCTGTATTTTTCTCTATTTTTGGAACCAAAGAGATACGATTGGACTCGCGACAACAACCAAAATTTCCAGATTGATTTTTCTACCTGTAACTAGCGTAAAATTCGTAACCGTATAAGTGTACTGATCGGGATAATTATATTTGTACGTAAGTATATAGTATATAGGGTACGTATGTGATGATCTGTAACCAAGTAAAAATATGTGTTAGAATATATGGTATGTACGTAATTGGCGTTTATGTACGTGATTGTTAGGATTAATTAATGTACGTAAATATTTAGGAAAAATAATTTTAGATGAATTAATTAGTAAATCCTTTGTATATGTAATAAGTATAAATTATAGTATGTAAAATGATGATAGCCAAAATAATAATAATAATAATAATAATAATAATAATAATAATAATAATAATAATAATAATAATAATATATATACCTAAATGAATTGCCTTGAAATCCATTACAATTTAAGTCTAATTTAACTTTGCATTTCACCATAACTCATTGACACATGGCATAAGCATGAATGGTAAAAGATATTTAAGTAAAGCAAATATGTGGGAGAAGGGGACATTTGGTTATGCATCCCGAAATTTTACCAAAAAAAAAAAAAAAAGAGTGAAAGAGAAAGGAAAAAGGGAAGAAGAAGAAGGGAAAAGAAAGGAAAAAGCTAAAAAGACTTTAGGAAACTTAATCTAAGGTAAGTAGGTTTCATTTCATTTTTGTTTGTTTATGCTTTCCATTTTTATGAGTTGTTTCATTAATGTCAATGTGATTATGATGGTTTTGTAATTATTTTTACTCTTGATGTTTGATGATGGATGGTTAAACATGTATGATGAAAAGTGTGCTTGGTCTGAATTTCTTTTAGGGATGGAAAACCCGAAATTGGGGTGAATTATTTCGGGGTCTTGGAGTGAGTTTTAGGAAAAATGCAAAGCATGAAAGTTGTGTATATATATGTCTACTACATCCCCTGTTAAATTTCGTGATTTTTAGAAAAATATACATGGAGTTATGGCTGATATGGTGTGGGTTGCTCAAATAGATACCTGTTGGAAAAATATTTTCTGTCCGAAATGGTGCATGAATTATTTAGGGACCTTGGAGTGAGTTTTAGGAAAAATGCAAAGAATGAAAAGTTGTGGATATATATGTCTAATATATCCCTGTTAAATTTCGTGATTTTTAGAAAAATATACATGGAGTTATGACTGATATAGCGTGGGTTGCTCAAATAGATACCTGCTGGAAAAAAATATTTTCCATCCGAAATTGTGTATGAGTTATTTCGAGATCTTAGAGTGATTTTTAGGAAAAATACAAAGAAGGAAAGTTGTTTATCTATATGTCTACTATCTCTCCTTAAAATTTCGTAATTTTTAGATATATATGTAAGGAATTATGGCCAAATGGGTATGGGATATGTAGGCATACTATTGTTGGAAAATATATATATATATATATATATATATATATATATATGTAAAATTAAGTGGGCTTAGATTTAGATGAATGTGGGCATGAAATAAACCCATGGACTTAACCTAAGACATATGGGCTTGTGGGCTTGGATTAAAATAAATGAGTTTGAACTAAGATAAAGTTAATAAACTTGGATCAAGCTAATGGGCCTAGAACAAATTAAATGGACTTGGACTACAATAAAAAGCTTGGTTTTAAAAAATAGATGGGCTAAGATTAAAAAGAAATGAGCTTGGACAAAATAAATAAATAAATAAATAATAATAAATAAATAAATAAATTTATTCTTTTAATAATGGAAATAATTAGATCTTAATAGTAATGGAATTAATGAGCAATATTAATGAGCGGAGGTTGTGTTCCCGCTATGAGTACCATGATTGGTATGTGAACGATGGGTGAATCCCGAGTGTGAGTTGGACCGTGAGTATGGTTGAGAAATAAGAATTGGTACCCGAGTTTGTTTGAATGTGATTAAACATGTCATCACGTGCATCACGTGCATTGGGGGAAATTAATTTGAGAGAAATCATTGAGTCTTGAATTGACACGGTTTGATAACCGAATTGAGTGGAATGGGTAATAGCAAGAAATCCATAGTGCGAGCTCTATTTACTAACACCGTTAAGCGAGGGATAATTCCGCTAACCGTGTGCTACAACGAGGGATAATGCCGTTGTGAGCAGTAAGTGATATTGAGATCACTGAGAGAAAGTAATAGAGCAAGAGGTGATAACATGATCACCGAGTGATAGTTCGCACGGACTTGCATATACCTAGGGTACCCGGATTAAAAATAGATGAAAATGTGGGAAACACAATAGCATTGCATATCATGTGCATCACCCTACTTACTGAGCTTTGGCTCATTCTGTTATTGTATTTTTTTTTATTTCAGGCAAGGGTAAGGTTAAGCTGTTTGAGGATGCTACCGGTTCTCGCTAAAAGAGGCTCATGTGTCACTGATAAAAATAGGAATATCTTTAGTTTGTGGAAAAAAAAAGGGGTACGAGCCAAATTTGTAAATTAAATATCTAGGCATTTTGAGTATTTTGTAAATTATAAAATGGTTATAAGGATGTTGTAAATTATTCCGTATGTTTCCAATAATGTAATTATCTATGTATTTTGTTGTGTATGATGGAGGAAATAGGGGACATTAGTCATAACAGTGTGGCAAACCTGGTCACGCCAGTTAGGTAACTGGCAAGGGAGCTGGGGGCGTCACACTACCCATGCCAGCTCTTTTTATTTTATTTTTGTTATTTTTATTTTATTTTGGGGAGTAACCCAAAAATTGGGTTACGACACATTATATAGTGTTCAAATCTATTCAAGTTGGATCAATATTTATATGTTAAGAACAATTTATATATCATTTTTTTTCCAAGCATGTTTGTTTCCTTTTAAAGATATATTTTAATTAAAAATTTATCCATGGTTTTTTATATCAACACATTGAAAATTTCTAGCTTATCCAAGTCAAATTTTGATTAACAAATTTTGTATTTTCCACTGTAGAAAACCCTCCCGATGAAGTTGATCAAACCATAATTACTATCTTGATTATTTGTGGGTGTCCCTTTCCCCCTTAGGGAAAGAATGGAAAGCTCTGTTTTGAAGTTGATCAAACCCCTGCTAGTGAACTTGCTTAAGTGGGTGTGTCATAGTCGAAGTACAATATTAAATATGCTATATTATATGATATTACTACATAAAATTATTATAAAAAATAAATTTTAAACTTATTCTCCAACAGCATAACTAAATATTGAGTACAAGTAATCTTCAATTTTATTCTCGGAATCAATTGTTTTTCCAAGAGTTTGAAGACAAATTTTGTAGTTCCCACCGAAGAATCTTGGAAAGAGAGAATGAAAAGCTCTTTTAGAAGAGAACGAGCGAATTTGCCCGCTCCGCTGGGCTTTTTTATATATGTAGAAAATTAATTGATTTTATAAATGTTGTATTTTTTTATTTTAATATTTAATTGACAAAATTATAATTGATAAAATCTGTTAAAAATAGTTTTTTTGAACTAAAAAATGATTGAATATTGCTATTGCTAAAAAACTTTTGATAAAATTTGTTAGAAAATTTACTAAGAAGGTGAAATGATTTGTTAGAAACTTGTTGTCACGGAAACTCTGGTTAAAAAAAAACACAAAAAAAGAAACCGGTTTAAAAAAAAAGACTTGAACACGACGGTTATTAAAAAAAAATGTGAAAAAAGGTTATCGTTTATTAAAAGAACAAAAAAAGAGAGTATAAAATAGAAATTTAAATTAAAAGCTAAAGCCAAAGTTATATTTATAAGATTTATTAATCATATCATTATATTAAATGTATTCAAGAATACCAATATTAATTATTTTTTTGCAAGAAATCGTAGGTCATTTTTTCTCTCAATATATATTTTTAGGCGATAATATTCAATAAATATTAAAACATATACTCAGTCTTACATACTTTATAGTGTAATCGAAATGGGAAATGGGTCGGAGATTTTTTAATTGTAGATAATTAAGGTAAATTTGTAAAAAAAAATTTATGAGTTGCCTTTTTCCTCTTGTAATATTAGATCTGACACATTAAAAATAAAAATATTGTAATTTGTTTTTAGAAATAAACCTCAAGTTTTTTGCGTGCTATAATTACTTATCTGTCGTCTAAAAAAAACAGTGTAATCGAAACGGGAAGTGACTCGAATATTTTTTAATTGTAGATAATGTAGGTAAATTTGTCATTTTTTTAACAAAAAAAACATTAAAAAAAAACAGTTCTTAAAAAAAAACAAATCAGATTTGTAAAAAAACACAACAAAAACCAGTTATTAAAAAAAAACAATTTTTCTTACAAATTTTTTTCTTTCTCAGTTCTAAAAAAAAAAAACATATTTTGGTGTCTGAGCGGTTTGAACTCGCAGCGCCCTGTGTTAGCGGCCAGCGGACAACCGCTTCGGCCAAAGCTTCGATCTATCATTTCCACTATAAAAAATACAAAAAGAGTCTTTGTGTAAAAAAAATTATAAAAAAAAAGTGGATCCGGAGATTAGTCGTGGTGCACGTAAGTTGTTTTGGACACTTTAGTTATTAAAAAAAAATTGTTTTTTGTAAAAAAATAAAAACAACTACCAGTTACCAAATTTTTTTTTAACAAAAAATACAAATATTTTTTTTTGTAAAAAAATAAAAACAGCAACCAGAAAAAAACATTTAAAAGAAAACAGTTTTTTAAAGAAAAAGCAAATCAGATTTGTAATAAAAAACAACAACAACCAGTTATTAAGAAAAAACATTTTTTAAAAAAAGAAACCTTTGTTTTTTTTTAAAATTAAAAAAAATTCATTTTCAATTTTTTTTAAACAAAAAACAGTTTTTTTTTTAAAAAAGATTTAAAAAAATTAAGAAAAAAATCAAAAAATAAAAACAACAACCAGAAAAAAACATTTAAAATTTTTTTAAAAAAAAAGCAAATCAGATTTGTAATAAAAAACAACAACAACCAGTTATTAAGAAAAAACATTTTTTTTTAAAACGAAACCTTTTTTTTTAAAAAAAAAATTCATTTTCAATTTTTTTTTTAAAAACAGTTATTTAAAAAAAAACGATTTAAAAAAAATTAAAAAAAAATCATTTTCAAAAAACCTTTTTTTTAAAAAAAAAACAGTTATTTAAAAAAAAACGAAATGAAAAAAAAAAAAAAACAGACATACACCCGCGATTCACCGTGACAAATTGCCACTCCACAGTGACAATGAGTCACGGTGAACTTTAAAAAACAGTTATTTAAAAAAAAAACGATTTAAAAAAAATTAAAAAAAAATCATTTTCAAAAAACCTTTTTTTTTAAAAAAAAAACAGTTATTTAAAAAAAAAAATGAAATGAAAAAAAAAACGAAATGAAACAGATATACACCCGCGATTCACCGTGACAAATTGCCACTCCACAGTGACAATGAGTCACGGTGAACAGGGGGAGAAGGACGAGCTGCTTTAGCTCTTTCTATAATCTTCCGGTGGAAGTACTTACTAATATTAAATCTTGATGACAAAATTTTTAGTCCCCACCGAAGAATATTGAAAAGAGAGAAAGAAAAAGATCTTTTCATAGAAAACCCTCCAGTGGAAGTACTTACTAACTTGATCGAGTGAGTGGACCCTTTCCATTTTATGGCAGAGGAGGTTATAGGTCATTTAATAGGAATAGGGGAAGGGGGAGATTTTGATATGAACTTCATCAACATGTGTTTTTTCGAGTGTATGATCAACATGTTCAGCTCTTTGGTATGTTAATCCGAATATATACATGATCTTTTTCTTAAAACTGATATGTTAGCTGCCAAAGCATATACTACACCTTATCTTTCTTCTTAGCGATTTTTGAAGGATAATGGAATGCCTTATGATAATCCATCAAAGCATTGTAGGGGCTTTACAGTACTTCACATTAACAAGACCTGATATTGCCTTCTCTGTACATCAAGTGTGCTAGTTTATGCAAAATCTCATGATGGTTCATTTTGTTGTTGTCAAAAGGATACTTTGTTATCTTAAAGGCACAATTCAGTATGTCATTCATTATACTAAAGGATCATTGGAACTCACAGCTTATAGTGATGTAGATTGGGCTGGAGATCCTACTGATAGAAGGTCTACTACTAGATTGATTGTTTTCCTTGGTTCCAATCCTGTGTCCTGGACATCTAAGAAACAACAGACTGTCTCAAGGTCTTCTACTAAGGCTGAGTATAGGGCATTATGTACCACCTCAGCTGAACTTGATTGGGTTCAACAATTATTGATTTTTCTGGGTATTAAGCTATCATAACCTCCTGCTCTTTTTTGTGATAATCTCTCGGCAATTTCTTTATCCTTCAATCCAGTTCAACATCAAAGGACTAAACACATTGAGATTGATGTCCATTTTGTTCGAGAGAGGGTATCCAATAAGGAGCTCATTGTGCAATTTGTTTCATTTGAGGAGCAATTTGCAAACATTTTGACTAAAGGCTTGAGTTCTCCCTTGTTCCATACCCATTGTAACAATCTCATGCTTGGGTTTATTCAAGCCTGTGATTGCGAGGGGATGTTAGTGTATAGTGTATCGTATGCATACGTATGAGCATGCATATGCAAGGACTGTCTCTTAGGTATAAATAGGAGGCATGCGTTGTGTTAAGCTGAAAAATAGTAAAAACAAACAATTTGAAATTTTCCTTTCCCTCCTAAACACCCTGCTCAATTCTCTTCTCCTCTCTTCTTCTCTGTGAAAATCATTTCACACTTCTACTAATCTTTACATTGATCGGGGACATGGCCATCCAAATACTGGAAGAGAACTCTCAAGCCATTGTAAAAGCTGGTGCACAATTAAAATAATTGTCGGATGCAGAGGAGTGGAGTGAGAAACTTACGAGTGTTTCACTAATGGACAACCAAATTGAAGAGATTTGTTCCATGCATTCACCAAGGTGTCCAAATCTGTCAACCTTATTGCTATGTAAGAATGATAGGTTGCGATTCATTGCGGATTCATTTTTCAAGCACATGCATGGGCTCATTATAACAACCCCAATTCTTACTATTAGTTTATCCATGAATCTTCCCCCCTATTAAGGGTAGATGAAGCATAATTTTTTTTTACTGCATAATTCATTCTAGATTATGCTCAAGACCATATTCATTTCCAAACTCCATCTTACATCACAAGGATAAGATAACAAATAAAAAAAACAAATCGAGTACGAGGATTTGATATACATATACATATATACATATATATACATACATATATAACACAACACAATTTAATTTTAACATAATCTAGTACATTCTGTGTTGTGTTATATATATATATATACAACACAGTTTAATATTAACATAATCTAGTACATTCTAATATTCCAAGTATAGGTTGATACATTTAACATTTCAGAATAAAATATTATGAATATAATATTTTATACAGGTTACATGTGTACTGCATGACAAAATTACACCAGAAATCCCTAAGTTCCTAACTTATACAAAAAGGGATCAAAGAGCTTAAAATCTATTCCTGACATGAATGGGAGGGACCTGCAAAATATAAATTTTTCCATATAAGTAAAAATAAGTAAGTAGATACAAACAATTTACATAAGAAAAAAATTAAACAACATATCTATCTAATTAATTTATATGAGATTCTAAATACGGGGTCAGATAGCTTGACCTCTCCTCACATTTTTTTTTGTATCTGGAGTTCCAGGACTTCAAATTAGACGGGGTCAGACTCGTTGGAAATATAACACTTCTGTCCACAACTTCCATGAAGGGACCCTCCCTAGATTCTTTAGTTTTCAGGTCCAAATTCTCCTAGGAAACAGGACAACAAATCTGCCCTATTTTGCTAATGGAGAAAGTATCTCCAATTCATCTTCAATCCTTACTTCCTCATCAGTCACAGTCATGCCTTCCCTATATTCATGGAAACCCTTCTCATTTATATCCTCTTAAGGTCATTTGTACCAAGTTAATTAGTTAAACACATTCATAAGTCCTCATTCCCTCTATGTAGTATATCAGCGGAGACATGCCCAAGGGAACCAAGATCCCTTCCTCTCTTTTATGCACTTATTTCTTCTTCTTCTTGTTCTTCTTCTTCTTCTTCTTCTTCTTCTTCTTTAAGGTATTTAGAATATTCTAGTCCATTAAACCTCACTTATTTTTTCATTTTCCCAACATTTTGTCTTAAAGAACCCTAATTCCCAATTCAAGAAAAATCATGAACTTCTAATCAAATTGAAGTTAATTTCATAGAAATTGGAATTAGAACTCCTTACTTGGATGGAATCTAAACGTTACTTCACAAATTTTAGAAGAATATTAGCCTTCTTCTCCTTGTATATAGCCAACCACTCTTCTCCCTCTTTTCTTCCCCAATTCTTCACTTTTCTTCTTGTTAATTCTCCACTTGATTGTGTTCCTCCACTTTTTAATTCCAAGGCTTATATGGGTTTACTAATTTTAGGTGTTCACTCCTATTCATGAAGGAAAAATCTTAAATTCTCCCCCCCTCTTCTAGTTACCAACCGACCATGGATGAGAGAAGGGATGGATATTTATAGTCCCGTCTCTTCTTAATTCCATTTTGGCCTCATCTTTTTCCTTTTTTTTTATATATTTCAGCCCCTTTTTTTTGCATAAATTTTATATCATAACAACATTTTGAATTATTATAAACCTTCCCCTCTTTGTATACTTTATTCTCGGGCTTCACACTCAAGGTCCTTAATCTATCTGAAACTGATATTGAATATTTGCTTAATTCTGTCTGTGATTTGGTGGGTCTAACTTTATTGTTGCTCAAAGATTGTAAGAGGTTAAGCCGTGTACCATCATTGAAAAAGCTTAGGGCACTAAGAGGTTAGAGGTTAGAGGTTAGATCTCTCTGGTCTTCCACTTAAAAAGATTCCACATGACATCAAATGTCTATCCAACCTAAAGTATCTAAGAATGAATGGATGTGGTGAAAAGAAGTTTCCCGATGGGATATTACCTAAACTCTCTCACCTGCAAGTCTTCATAGTAGAGGAATGGATTATTAATGATGATAGAATGGTTATTGAAACGAAAATACATGCTCCAGTTACAGTTGAAGGAAAGGAAGTAGGATACTTGAGGAAGTTGGAAAGTCTGCAATGCGATTTTGAAGATCAACCTAACTACGTGGAGTATCTCAAATCCCGGGATGAGACCCAATCACTGATCATGGAAGTAAAGTGTTTGTGTTGGGTAATTTGCATATCAATAGAGATGGAGATTTTCTTGTCTTTTCCTCAAATGACATTCAACAATTAATATGTAAATGTATCGACGCGGGAAGTATAGGTGATGTTTTGCCATTAAAGTATAGGCTTAGTAGTTGCAATAGCATAAAGAGCTTGGTTTCATCTTCTTGGTTCTGCTCTGCTCCACTACCATAACCATCTCCATCTTATAATGGTTTTTTTTCTGCTCTGTCTTGTTATAGTTGTAAGAGTATGAAGAAGTTATTCCTTCTTGTCTTGCTGCCATACCTCGTAAACCTAGAAGAGATTAGAGTTGATGATTGTGAGAAAGTGGAGGAGATAATAGGAGGAACAAGATCAGATGAAGAAGGGGTTATGGGTGAAGAAAGCAGTGAATTCAAACTCCCAAAGTTAAGAGGACTGTGCTCGGTTAATTAACCAGAACTAAAACGTGTTTGTAGAGTAAAACAGATTTATGATTCTCTCCAAGTAATTACTGTACACAAATGCAATAGCATGGAAATCTTGGTTCCGTCTTCTTGGATTTGTCCCATAAACTTAGAAGAGATAACAATTTCAGAATGTGAGAAAATAGAGGAGATATAAGAGGAACAAGATCAGATGAAGAGGGGGTTATGGGTGAAGAAAGCAGCGAATTTAAACTCCTAAAGTTAATATCTTTGCTATTGTCATGATTACCAGAACTGAAAAACATTTGTAATACAAAACTGATTTGCAATTCTCTCCAACAAATTGATGTAAGGAATTTCAATAGCATGGAAATCGTGGTTCCATCTTCTTGGATTTGTCCCATAAACCTGGAAGAGATAAGTGTTGAAAAATATGAGAAAATGGAGGTGATAATAGGAGGAACAAGATCAGAAGGGGTTATGGGTGAAGAGCAACGAATTCAAACTCCCAAAGTTAACAAAACTATATTTGGAAAATTTACCAAAACTGAAAAGCATTTGTAGTGCAAAACTGATTTGCAATTCTCTGGAAGAAATTACTGTAGTGTATGGTGAGAAGCTAAAAAGGATGGGAATTTGTCTTTCATTGCTTGGAAATGGCGAGCCATCTCCTCCCCCTTCTCTTGAAGGAATCTTCATATATCCAAAAGAATGGTGGGAGTCAGAAGTGGAGTGGGAGCATCCTAACGCCATGAATGTTCTTCTCTTCAGTTTGAGTTATTTTCTTTCACTTTGAACTTGGGACATAAACCACAGGCCAAGGGAGGAGTTTGTTTACCATATTGACTAGGCAAGGTTATGCTCTCTAGAATTCATTGTTTCTTGCTCACACTGTAAAACATTCATAAAACAATTGGCAATATTCTTTGTTTAATGGAAAGCATCTGTCAATTTGGCATCATTGCATGTAGTGTTTTGACTTTTTCCCTGTATGGTGAAGACAAACGTCTCATTTTCTTTATGGTTTTTGGCTCCTAATCTTTCTGGATAGAAGACATTGCCATCTCAAACTGTATGCTGAGTTCTTTCCTTTTAGTTTGTAATCATCTTTGAATTTTAAAGATTGTGAATTCTCTGTTGAGGGCTTAATGTTTAATTGCACTTGCTTTTCCAGTAGGTGCATGCTCAGGCAGAGGTGGCGCTCCTACAACTGCGACAGACTATAACTTTATCAACCCATGGCTAAATCCTGCTACCCCTAGTAATAGTGGGTCACTTTCCTTTACGCTCATGAGGTTCCAATGGAAGCTCATTTTTGACATGGATATGGTGGACCATACAAGCTTCAGAGGTTTGCATGTGACATTTTGATGTCATGCCTAGCCTTACTGCTACTATATCCTATTTATGATTTTACTGTACATCAAGAGATATTGTGTATTGGTACAGTTACAACCATGGAGAAGATGTTCATTTCCGTATTCCAAGGTATGCTTTTTAGAAGTAGTCATACAAACAAAGCTATTATTACAAGCTTTTTAGGATATGGTTTATGGATCTATGAAAAAAAAGGTTTGGTGTTTGTTCTTGTTTTGTATTGTTTGGTCTGTTTGGATCGTTAACAATAATCTTGTTTTTAATGAAAAAGAATATTATTGAATTTTATGAGTAAAATATGAGATCAAATTTATTATGAATGAAGCAGAGGAGTTGGCAATTCAAAAAGCATTTTTTTTCTCATCAATGGATTAGAGTCAGATTTTTAGTCCTTGACTTTTGAGTTCTTGAGTTTTACTCCATTAGGTTTAATTTTCAATCTTAAGTTTCCTTTCAATCTAGTACCTTAATTGATCTTTCCATATTAGTAATACAGTAATTGGATTTCCATAAATTCTATAACTGACGAAAAAACAACTCATATCAAATACACAATAAAGCAAAATTCCACGTTGTGCATTTAAATATCAAACCTAACTATAATTAATTTTTTTACTAGTTTTATCCTATTTAGAATTAGCTAATGAGACAAATTAGATTTCCAAAGACAAGAACTGAGTTTCCCTCACATTATTTTTGTGTTTTAATTTGTTCTGACATGTTCTTGAAATATATAGATAATTATACAATAGCTTCAATTCATCAAGAAAAAAATTATGAGCAATTGGCATTTAACTCAAAAACAAAATGCTTTATTAATTAATTTTATACAACAATGCGATAATATCATAACTAAGAAGGCATGAAATTTCAAAATTTCACAAAGAAATCCTTCAACAAATTGAGCTCAGGTTAAATTTTCCTCCTTTCACACACTTCCACTTGATTAAATTGGCTTTCCACTTCTCAGTTGTAGTAAATGCTATGGAACCATAAAGGGGATGATAAAGGAGATGACTTGTTGGTGAAGGTATCACATTATCACTATCAATGTCGCGATCCCACTCTGTTGCTTTGAATGCCCAATCCAATATTACATGGATCCCACATTGTTCCACATTAATGTCTTCGCTCCCCAAATTCACATACAGTTCCAGCTCTTCATGTCCACAATATTCTTCCATTGCCAACTCACTTACACTTACGTATCCTATCCAACTAAGAGGGCAATAGAGTCCTACTACTAGACTAGCTTCAAACAATTGCATACCGTTGCTCTTTTTTCTTATAATAGCTTTGATTGTATGACTACTACTAAAAAACATCCTTGTACTGAAAGCCCAAAAAAACAACCCTTGGAATGCTTGAGGTATATGAAATGATAATGAACATTCTTCTGCATAGTATTTGAACCCATTTGGATGTTTAAAAAGCAATCTGGCATCGATGGTTCGAATATGATATCCATAACGATTGTAAGATGCCTGTGTATATTTACATTTCAAAGATTAGTGATAACATTTTAAACAATAATCAATATATATGAATATCAATTAATTCTATATAGCATGTGCCAATTGTGTGTTTATTTGTGTGCAAGAGAGAATAAAATTGTACCTCAACAAGACTCTTATTATTATTTGATAAATTGCAGGCAGTATCAGAAGATATAATCCAGCCATGATTACTTGGACACCTATGTAAAGACAGATTTGAATTATTTTTTGATTGGATTGGCAGTCTTACTCTCTCCATTGATTTGCAGCCGCTTGCATCTAAGAATTTTAAATTTGAGGGAAGTTCTGAGATTGATACAAGATTCCTGCAATCTGAAACTCTCAAAACCTCAAGCTTAGGAAGGACGTTGATGCTTGAAGGCAGACTGAAGAAATTGTTTCCTGATAAATTCAATTCCTCGAGAGCAATCAAACCACCAAGATCAACACAATTAACTGTGCATTCAGACAAACCATAACAATCAAGTCTTAGTTTTCTCAATAATCTCCAACTAGTGAAACAAGGTGGCTTCAAAGCTTTCCAATCTAAAACACTTGCTGAAATCCATGATGAAATCCATGATGAAATTGGTGATGGCCAAGATGTAGATGATGGTGTGTCTGCATTGAAATTGTATCCGCACAATGACAACTTCCTTAGATACTTTAAATGTTCAATTGAAGCGAGAAATTGCTCGTTGTTAATTCCATCTGCTAGCAACTCGTTAAAGGATTCCATACCACCCATGTGCTCCGGCAACTTCTCAAGTTGTGAACACTCAGAAATATTCAAAATCTCAAGAGACTTTGCATCGCAAATGCTTTGGGGAAGAGTCTTCAGCCTCTGACATCCTTTTAGATTTAAGAAAATGAGGCTCTTTAAATGTCCAATAGATTGATGCACCTCGACTAAACTCAAACAACCTTCCAGTAGGAGTTTCTCTAGACTTGAACTGTGCAAGTTTGGTGTTTTAACAAGATTCTTTGAATAACTAAGATTAAGGATTTTTAGTTTGTTGAGAATCTGTAAGAGCAATAAGGAAAATAACAAAAAAGTGATCATTAAAGCTTGTAACTTATGATTATAAATTACATCAATGACAAAGTTTGGAGGATTGTAGTATGTTACGCACCTTTTTCTCCTTCCATAGTTCTTTGATGTTACTATACTGCATCTCAAGAACAACTAGGTTGTCCAACATCAAATCATATGGAAAAGATTTCAAAGGACATTCAAGCCAACAAATCCATATCAACTCTTCTGAAAGCAGTTTGAAGGGTCCAGAGAGATGTACTCCATTGATTTGGAGTAACTTCAAGAATCTCATCTTTGTGAATGATCCTGTGCTTAGTAATTTATTTTCTGATGCTCTCACATCCAGCGATAAACCCTCTACAACTTCTGTTCCCTAAAAATCAAATATAATTCAATAGAGTTTCAAAGTAATTATATGGAAGAAGTTTAAAACAAAGATATACGTGCATGACTGTGCTTTTATGTATGCATTTAGTTATTACCATATCCTTGGTGAGTACATTCCATGCATCCTCACATTGCCAAATTCGGCTGCGTTTTCCAGGGTGGTCAGGTGACTCTTTGTGAATGATCTCCCTTCCCATGTCTCGTAATAGATTATGCATGCTTATCTCTCCAGAAGCATTAACTTTAATTAGAGACCTTTCACTAAGAGTTCCCAAATCATCTTCTGGATTGTAACCACATCGAGCTTCAAGTACATTTGATACATATTCTTTATTTCTACCAATAAAAAAACATGCAAGATCAAGAAATGTTTTTTGTAGTTTATGGTCATCCAGTTTGTCAAAACATATTCTAAGTTTTTCCTGAATATCATGGTTTGGAATTATTCTCAATTTGTCGATCACACATTTCCATCTAGATTTGTTTTTCGCAGACAAACTAGAACCTAAAACCTCAAGGGCTAAAGGAATCCCTCCACAGTAATCAACGACATCATTCAAAAGCTCAACATAATCTTTTGATGGCTTGTTGTCCCTGAAGGCATGCCAACTGAAAAGCTGAAGGGATGCATCTCGTTTCAATTCTTTGACCTGAAATTTTTGATCTACTTTAAGAAGCAAGCGTTCATCTGTGGTTGTAATTATCACTCTACTTCCCGGACCAAACCACCTTCGCTCTCCCACCAAAGCATTTAGTTGGTACTGTTGAGCCACATCATCAACAACAACAATAACTCTTTTATGACAAAGTCGTTCTTTGATCAAAACCATTCCTCTATCAGCATTATTGATAGTGGCAACATTTTGTTTCAAGATATCATGAAGAAGTTGTTCTTGTAAAAGAACAAGACCATTTGATTGTTTTGATGTTTCATTGATATTCGAAAGAAAACAGCTACCCTCAAATCCATAGCAGAGTTGATTAAAAACAACTTTTGCTATCGTTGTCTTTCCTATTCCTGGCATCCCATGTATGCCCACCATGAAAACCTCATCTGTTGTCATACTTAGAAACTCACTAATAGTTTGCACAAGGCGATCAATACCTACTAGGTTAGCAGCAACATGTATGTACTTGGGATCCAATTTGTTCAACACATCCTTGATGATGACTTGGATTAATTTTGATTCATGCCTGCTCATCGACAAAAGCAAGACCTTAATAGAGAGACAATAAGTATATATGCTAATTTTTTTTATTGTATCACATGGTAAAATTACTCTAAAGTACTTACAATCACTCCATAAAGTGAATCTTAGAGAAATAAAAAGGCATACCGATTTTCCATATCATTGAGATTCCATCCAGAGAGATTTCCGGCTTCCTCAAGAGCTTTTCTCCACTCCTTCACCTTCTCTTTAAAACATTCTTCATGCTTATCAAATGCTTTTGCAAAAGCTGCCCGATCTGCTTTCTCACATCCGAAGGATCAATGTCATAGAATATAGGAAGAACAATCGGCCGGTTTTCCTATTTTTGCACTCAAGAATCTCTACAAGTTCATTAAGACACCATCTAGTCGAAGCATATCCTTTTGAGAAGATCACTATGGATATCTTCGATTCTTGAATTGCCTTGAGAAGATGTTTGGAGATTTCTTCACCTCTAGGAATTTCATTTTCATCTAGAAAAGTGTGGACTCCTGCTTGAACTAAGGCAGTATATAGATGAGCTGTAAAACTCTTGCGATTATCTTCTCCTCTAAAACTCAGAAATACATCGTAGGCCCCCTTTGGTCTAGAGCAAGACGAGTCTGGCTCTGTCATGGCAGCTGCAGAAACTCTCGTCAATTCATAAACAAAGGGGTTGATAATATTTGTCATTGTTCAACACTTCCATTGTTTAGCAATGAGAAAGAAAGAACAATAGGAAGTGATCTGAGCAAATAATAAAACTCAAAATAATCATTGATTCTTATATATCAAATGCTTTCCCAAAACTAATGAAACTCAATATCAATTCAGAGTTCATAAATTTTTTAATATTATTCTTGACGAAAGATTTGTAATATATTAATTTACTGGAATACTTGTTTTTTTATTAGATTAAAATTTATTTGAATAATTTAATTTATTGATTTTATAAGAATTGAAGTATTAAATGAACTTGTAAACAGAAATATAGAGAAGAGCTAATTAAAAATATATGTTTAAAAAGAAAACTCTTAAAAAAAAAATTATTTTCCCCTCTTTTTCTTCAACTTCATAGCAACCGAGCACGAGATATCTCTACCTTACATGATTTTACCAAAACTGATATACCAAGGAATTTTTATTATTATTATGCTCTCAGCACGAGATATCTCTACCTTACCTTTGGAGATAAAACTGACAGGCTTGCTGAGGTCATCTTTTCTTCTCTTTTGCGAGGATGAATCGTCTTCTTCATCTTTGGATTGCTTGCGTTTTTCTTTCTGCATTTCTAAAATAGATACTTGAAGACCTACAAGGAACTCAATAAACTGGTCAATCATAATCTATCTGAACGCAAAGATTTCAAGTTATGAGTAAAGACATGAAATTAAAACATGCAAAGATGCAAAGAAGAGTTAGCTATACCTCTATATAAAAAAAGTGTTGGTTGGATTCTATTGAAGGAAAGAATCCCAGATAATTATGATTCCAGATATGCACGAGATATAGTAGGAGATGAGTAGATATGCATGACCCAGTTGATTGAATATTTATCTGCAATATTGTACATTGTTCTTCTCAATCAATATAATACAAACAGAGAATCAAATACACTTTCATTCTCTTTATGGTATCAGAGCAGTGGTTCTAAGAACCCAGAAATTCCTCATGGCGGTGACGAAGATCAAAGGCTCCTTGAACAAAACAGGGGCTCAACAACTTCCAAGACCTCAGAAACATGGGAGAAATCCAATCATCCACTTTTCCTCCATCATGCAGATCAACCAGGGGCTGTCCTTGTTTCACAAACATTGATGGAAGATAATTACACAACATGGGTGCAGTCGATGAGCATGGCGCTCACTATCAAAAACAAAAGGGGTTTCATAGATGGAACTCTCAGGAGACCAACGAATGACTCCAACGAATGACTCCAATGAGCAAGAACAATGGGACCGATGTGATATCCTTGTGAAAACATGGTTGCTTGGATCCATGTCGAAAGAGATCTCAGGCAGTGTTATTCATTGCAAAGACGCAAGAAGTATATGGCTAGAATTGAAGGAGAGATTCTCCCAGACTAACACAGTCTCTTTATTCCATATAGAAAATGCCATTCATGACTGTGAACAGGGCACCAATTCAGTCACGATGTTTTTCACAAAACTCAAATGTTTGTGGGACGAGAAGGATGCACTCAATGCATTCCCGCTTTGCACCTGTGAAACAGCCACCACAGTGAAGACTTTTCTGGAGACACAAAAGGCCATGAAATTCCTAATGGGTCTCAATGAAAGTTATGCCCAAACCAGAAGCAACATCATAAACATGGATCCTCTTCCAAATCTGAACAAAGCCTATGCCATGGCTTTGCGCCATGAGAAGCAAGCAGAGACTTTCACTAGGAAATTGGCAACACCAACAGAGGCATCTGCTTTCTCAATCAAGAAGGTGACCTGTGACTTTACACCAGTAAATGGAGAGGCTAAGTATTGTGACAAATGCAACATGAACAATCACAATACGAAAAATTGCAGAGCACACCTGAAATGCACCTATTGCAACGGAAAAGGCCATACTTATGATTATTGCCGAAGGAGAAAGAACACTGCTGAAGGTAGTCAAGGAAGATCGAAGGTCAACCATGTGGCTCCACAAAGTCACAACAAGGGGGCTTTGCTAGAATTCCCTTTCTCACGAGAAGAATGCCAACAACTTCTCAGCCAACTCTTAACAAAGTCTGCATCAGTCAACCTAGTTGGTAACATCCCAAACTATGAGGAACTCTCAGGTAAATCATTCCAATTTTTCCAAAGAAATATGGAAATCGGTTGGATACTAGATAGTGGTGCAAGTGACCATATTGTTTGTAGTTCAACTCTCCTTACCTCACTTACACCAGTTAAAAATCGTTGGGTCAAACTTCCCAATGGAAATTGCACACCAGTCACCCATATTGGCACAGTAGTATTCTCTTCCCTTTTTGTTCTTCATAATGTGCTTTGCATCCTAATTTTCTACCTCAACTTAATATCTGTGAGCAAGCTAGCATACGATTCATTCTATATCACTATTTTTCTCAGACAAGTTTGCTTCATACAGGACCTACGATCGGGGAAGACGATTGGGACGGGCACTGAGAAGGAGGGCCTTTATTGCCTCAACCTGTCACGGAAAGCAACATGCAATGCAGTTTCCATCATCACAGACAATTTGTGGCATTAAAGACTTGGTCATCCCTCAACTAAAACATCTTCATTATTTCCATTTTTCTTCAATAAATCATGTATTCCCAGTACTTGCTCTATTTGCCCTTTAGCCAAACTGACTAGGCAACCTTTTCCATTGAGCACTACACGTAGTGCATCTTGTTTTGATTTAATTCACATTGACATTTGGGGTGGATATCATGTCCCATCTTCATCTGGAGCCAAATATTTTTTAACTCTTGTTGATGACCATTCACGAAGCACATGGATATATTTATTGAAACATAAATCTGAGGCACGAACTTTTCTTATCCATTTCATTCACTTGGTTGCAAATCAATTTAGCAAAAATGTTAAAATCATCAGGAGTGATAATGGCCCAGAATTCAAAATTTCAGACTTCTATTCATCTAAAGGCATTATTCACCAAACCAGTTGCGTCAATACACCTCAACAAAACGGTGTAGCTGAGCGTAAACATAGTTATTTGTTAAACGTTGCTAGAGCCTTACTTTTTCAAGCAAATCTTCCGAAACATTTTTGGGGGGATGCCATACTCACTGCAGCCTACTTGATAAATAGAACACCAACTCCAGTACTTAAGGGAAAAACACCATTCAAATGTCTATTCAACACCAAGCCCAACTTTTCTCATCTCAAGGTTTTTGGATGTCAATGTTTTGTGTCCACACACCCCACTCGTCCAAGCAAATTTGATCCTAGAGCTCATGAATGTGTTTTCATTGGCTACCCTCATGGCCAAAAAGGATATAAGGTTTACAATCTAACAACCCAGCACATTACTGTTTCTAGAGATGTCACATTTTTTGAGCATGTGTTTCCGTTCAAAACAAGTCAGATTCCTTCTCCCCTGCCTTCTTCATTGCTTCCCACTCCAGCCATTTCTCCTTCACCCTCCACACATACCTATATTCCTACACTACAAAATTCCACCTCCCATCCTTCCGCTGTTCCTTCTACCACTTCACACTCAGATTTCCCCACATCATCCGCAACCCCAAATCCCATTCCACCCACGGACAATTGTCCTATCACAACTCCTCCCGATCATACCACACTTGCAACATCCCCTGCTCCTTCATCAGCCTTACCACCATCTACACCCCCTCCCCGCAGATCTTCTCGTGCCACGAGACTGCCTACTGCATTGCAAGGCTTTCACATTGATGCAGCCCTCCCCTCACGCCCCGATCAATCTAATTCCTCGGAAGTGGTCATTTCTCCAGGTCAGGCTCACAGTATTTCCAATGTTCTCTCTTATGATAATCTTTCCTCTCCTTACAGAACATTTACTGCCAATATGACTATTTCTCGAGAACCTCCCTCATTTTCTCAGGCAGTCCAGGATCCCTAATGGCGAGAAGCTATGCAACAAGAAATCCAAGCTCTCCATGCCAATAAGACTTGGAGTTTGGTCCCCCTTCTAGCTCACAAATGCCCCATTGGCTGTAAATGGGTTTATAAAATAAAGTATCATCCCGACGGCACAATTGATCGTTACAAAGCCAGGTTGGTGGCCAAGGGCTTCAGTCAGATTGAAGGGATTGATTATCGGGAAACCTTTGAACCGGTTGCTAAGCTCACCACTGTACGTGTCCTATTGAGCCTTGCAACCATGCAAAATTGGCATCTTCATCAATTGGATGTCAATAATGCATTCCTTAATGGTGATTTATATGAAGATGTTTACATGCGGCTTCCTCCTGGGTTCGGACGAAAGGGGGAGACTCGGGTTTGCAAACTACACAAATCCTTGTATGGCTTGAAACAAGCTTCATGACAATGGTTCCCTAAACTCTCCTCGGCACTCAAATCAGTTGGTTTCAAGCAATCATGGTCTGATTACTCCTTATTCATCCAAAACCATCAAGGGACCTTCACAGCCTTGTTAATATATGTTGATAATGTTATTCTGGCAGGGAACAATTTAGACGACATCATCAAGACTAAAAGCTTTCTGTCCAGCCAGTTTAAACTAAAAGACATGGGGCAATTGAAATACTTTCTTGGGATAGAGGTAGCAAGATCCAAGCATGGGATTTCCTTGTGTCAAAGAAAATACGCATTGGAAATCTTGGAAGATACGGGTTTCCTTGGTGCTAAGCCTTCACGTTTTCCAACTGAACAAAACGTGACGCTTACACAAGGAGATGGAGAATTATTAAAAGATCCCTCTCAATATCGAAGACTGGTTAGACGTCTTATATACCTAACCATCACAAGGCTAGATCTCGCATACGCAGTTCATATACTAAGCCAGTTCATGGATAAACCCAGGCAACCCCACTTAGAAGCAGCACACAAGGTATTGAGGTACATCAAGCACGCACCGGGTCAGGGGATCCTCTTACCATCCAAAGGGTCATTGGAATTAAAGGCATATTGTGATGCAGACTGGGCTCGCTGTAAGGACACTAGAAGATCCAACTGGCTACTGCATTTTCCTTGGAAATGCGCCCATCTCATGGAAGATGAAAAAGCAGACCACCGTATCACGTTCAAGTGCTGAAGCTGAGTATCGCTCCATGGCCACTACATGCTGTGAAATAACGTGGCTACAATACATCTTGAAAGATTTGAATGTTAGACATGAGCGACCAGTCAAATTGTTCTGTGACAATAAAGCCGCAATCCATATAGCTTCAAATCCTGTATTTCATGAAAGAACGAAGCATATAGAAATAGATTGCCATGTGGTGCGAGACAAAGTGCAAAGAGGATTAGTTCAGCCAGAACATATAGGGACCAAGGACCAACCAGCAGACATCTTCACAAAGCCACTGAGTTCAAACCAGTTTTCCATGTTACTCGGCAAGTTAGGAGTGATCAACATACACTCCAACTTGAGGGGGAGTATTGAAGGAAAGAATCCCAGATAATTATGATTCCAGATATGCACGAGATATATTAGGAGATGAGGAGATATGCATGACCCAGTTGATTGAATATTTATCTGCAATATTGTAGCCTAGAATCTCTCCTGATATAGTGGATTGTCTTGTATATAATCTATGTAAACATTGTTCTTCTCAATCAATATAATACAAACAGAGAATCAAATACACTTTCATTCTCTTTAGATTCCACCAGCTATGAAATTGCAGCAATCGGAGAGAGATTTTAGGTGATCAATACTACTTCCAGCTGCCTTAGTTTGACATTTCAGAATTGAAGGACGTCACTTTCTTTCAACTCAGTCCCTAAATTTACTTATAGTTAACAATTAATATTGCTGAAAAGATGAAACGAAAAAAGACTGCAAGCATGCAACCAGTAAACACAATCTCAAAGGTTACCTCTGTATGGCGTTTATGAGGTGGTCGGATTCCAGCTACTTGGTGACGTTAATGATCAAATTGCAGCAATCGGAAAGGCTGGATGTAAATTCATGAGGACCGAAGGTTAGTGGAGGCAATATTGTTTCAGAGAAAGAATATGCTTTCTTGCAATGCAATAGCATTATAGTGATGCCCTGGCCGTGTTTGAAAATTAAAGCATAGGTCACCATCTCAACGTGTTTGATTCTAAACCATAACTTCTTCCTCCAGTAGTCCTATCTTTAGTTTGGGTGAGGGAAAGTCGAGGGAAAGTGCGATAAGGTCTACAAAACTTAATCATTTCCTTCTCCACACCTCAAATAGGAGTTATTGAATTGTCATCCCACATTATTATCTATAAAGCTAAAAGAGATCGCGGTATTACTGTACATTCGACACTGTTCACCTAGACTCATAAGCACTGTGGACTTGAATAGTAAGATTACAAAATAATATAAGTATTATTTATATACTACAATAGCACAACCAAATCCTTCGGCCGAGTGGTTAACACGCGTGCGCCATTTCCCAGCAGACGAGGGCTCGAATCGCTCAGGCAACAAATTGATTTTCGAATATTGCTTTTAAAATATTTAATCATATAAGTACTGTTTCTATCCTACAAAAGCACAACCAAGTCCTTTGGCCGAGCGGTTAAGGCGCGCGCCATTTCTCTGCAGGCGAGGGTTCGAATCTCACAGGGTTAAAATTGATTTTGGAACAGTAATTAACAGTATTTTTCCATTACTGTTCCAAAAATGCTTTTTTTTTTCAACTTATGCATTTTTTTTGTTTATCCGGATCAGCTTACGCACATCATGATTTTTTCCCCGCGTATATGTTTTGTTAATCTTCGGACCCACTTTTTTTCTTACATTTTGTTTCCTATTTTTTTCTCACTTATACATTTTTTTTGGTTTTTTTGTATAATCGAGGTGTCCGGGCCAGCTTACACGCACCCTGATTTTTTTCCCCACATATACATTTTTTTGTTTTTGATAACAGAGGTGTCTGGGGTATCTTACGCGCGCCACTAATAATCCCCATACCCATTTTTTTAAAACATTTTTTTTTCTTTTTCTTTTTCCTACTTATAATTTTTTCTATAATCGGGGTATCTAGGTCAGCTTATGCACACCACGACTATTATTTTATAGACACACTACAAGAAAAAGAGCCCGTTTGCAACCGAAAAACATCCGTTGCAAAAATTGGAGAGGATTGGTAACGGAATATATTTTGCAACGGCTTTTCCGTTGCAAAACTTATTCCGATTAAAAAAAATAATAAGTCAATTGCAACGGATTTGCCGTTGCAAAAGTTTTAAATTGCAATGGAAATCCGTTGCTACTGCTATTGCAATTTCCATCAGCTTTGCAATGGAAATTGCAACGGAACATCCATTGCAATTTGTAACGGATTTTTCGTTGCAAAGCCGTTGAAATTTCACTTGCAACGGACAAGCCGTTGCAAGTGAAATTTGAATCAACCATTTTCCAACGGATGGCTTCCGTTGGAAATGCCGTTGCTAATATTAATTAGCAACGGCTGCCTTCATTGTTTGCAACGGAAGCCTCCGTTGCAAACAAGGCCATTTTCTTGTAGTGACAGTAAAGGAGCTCGCAATTTCAAACAGTAATAAACAATGATTTCAATAGTGGTTTGTGTTGTTCATACAGCTAAATCAGCTCTGGCTTTTACTGTGCATTGTTCACTGTTCATCTAGAATCATAAGCATTGTGGACTTGAATAGTTAAATAACATAATAATATAAGTAACATTTGTATACCAGGATAGACCAAGGAGGCTGCTTGGCCGAGCGTTTAAGGCGCGCTGTGAAAACGACGAATACGAGAGTTCGAAACTTACAATCTGCAAAACTCATTTTTGAACAGTCATGAACAGTGATTTCACTGTTCATGACTGTTACACGGGGGACTTTTTTTGTACGACTCCTTTTCTTCTCAAGCCATTGATTGATTGTTATGATAATTAATTGTTATAAATTATAATAATTAATTGTTTTCTCCACAATGGGCGTGAGACATGTCAATTTTTTATATATATATATATATATATATATATATATATATATATATATATAATTAACTAATTGTTTTGCTGCACATGCATTGAATATTTTTTTTAAATTATAAATAATACAGGCCATTTACTCGCACTTTGTCGCGGCCAAAACCATATTTTTTTAACATAAAAAATTTATTTGGTTCAAAAAGAGATGTTTTTAAAAATATTATTAGGTCTTGAAATTTCTAATTATTATAGATAAAGGCATTCAAAATAATGATAATGATTATTTATAAAAAAAAATTCTTATAAATATATTGGAATAATTATATATTTTGATATTTATTTCATATTAGCACCTTAATATATATATATATATATATATGAATGGCCTAGGTTTATTTTCAAAAAAAAAATAATATCAGTATTCTAAAATACTTTTAATATAATAATATGAAGAATAAATCTTACAAAATAAAAAAAAAACATTTAATTTCTTTTCTAACAAAAATTATGTTGTCATCGATAGTATGAACAATAATAATTAGAATATGAATTATTTTTAATAATATTTATAATGACAGCTACAATAATTGTGACAATTTAACAATCATGATAATAACAATGAGAATAATAATCAAAATAATTCTTCAATTGATGTTATTTTTCTTAGAAGTTGACTTCTGCGATTTTTTTATATATGATATTTCATATCTAATATCACATAAATAAAAAAATATACGAAGTAACACGTAGACGAAACAGTTGGCAAAATTTGGGCAATTTATCTAATATTACATGAATAGAAAATATACGAAACTGCAAATAGACAAAATAGGTGGAATTTTTTTCTCAAATTATCTACAAATAAAAAATATATGAGTCCTTTGCCTACGCTTCGCCGCTGCCAAAAACAAATTTTATAGCATGTCAAAAAATGTTAATGGTTCTTTATTTTTTAATAATGCTTACATTAGAGCGAAACAATCAATCTACAAGACTTTCAATTATTTAGCTCTTTAATATATTTAATTTATTATAAATAATGCATTTCAAATAATGAGAAAAAATATTTTAAAGGTTTTTTCTGTTAGAAATAATTATATATTTTGATATTTGTTTAATATTAATGCCTTAAAAAATATAACAAATAACTAACAACTAAAGATTAACTATACATGCATAAGAAAGGGTTTTACGTTCATTTCACACCACCAAAGGTTAACTTACTCTGTTTTTTAACCAAAGTTACATTTAATACAAAGATAAATTCTAATAAAAATTAAAAGTCAAAACTAAGAGTATAGATATAAATACAAACAAATTATTTAGAATGATACCATAATTACTGAAAAAATATACGAGTCACTTCCCCTGCATTTCGATTACAATGTTACTTTTAGGTGAAAAAAATATTATTTTTAACAGATTTAATCTATTATAATTTTACTAATTAAATATTAAGATAACCAATTACAACATGTATAAAAATCATTCAGTTTTCTATATAAAAAAGCCCAGCGCAGCGCGCGGGCAAGTAACTCATACCCTCTAAATTTGGTTAGCAAAATCACCACGCGTATAGACAGAGATCTATCTCTAAACACCAAAAATCTCTACGCGCATCACAAAAATCTCTTGCAGCCAGATTTATATTTTTGCATAAATTTATAGCATGATTTCCCACCCTGTAATTTCCGAGCAAATGAATGATTTTGGCAGCATCGCATTCAAATGGCATGATTTTCCACTCGGCAAAATATTCAATTGGCTGCCTTCATCTCTCGGACGTTCTCTTTTTGGTTTGTGGGTCTCGTCTCAAAATCAAAAGGTAGATATTTCAACAAGCAACTAGGGGTGTGAACAAGACGACTTTGACTCGCCGTCTATTAATTGAATCTAAAAATCAAGATTTTATGTTTTTATATCAAATTATTAAAAATAATATTAATTTTTTATTTTTTAAGTAAATATATTTTAAAAATCCATCCAACTAAAAATAAAAATATAATATCAAATCGATTAAATATCATTAACAAATCAAACCTCTAAAGTTTAAGATTCGAATTACACTTGTTATATTTTATTAGGATTATAACTCCAGTATAAAAACTAGTGACTTCCCATGTTTGTGTATGGAAAATTTGCACAGGCACAATTTTGAAGTTGTCAAGATTTCCTAGTTGTAGGGTTGTAGCTGTAAGTTTGTTTTAGTTGTTGTTAATAATCCTATATGTAGGAATAAGTTATTTGTTTTGATTCTAACTTAGTCGTGTACCACGTTGTTAGGATTGCAATATGTGGGTTGCATATTTTATTGCCATATTTGTTTTTTGATTTATAAGTGATATTTTCCTAGCATTTGAGCATCATCCAAGCAAATTTATTTTTACATTTATTTTGTGAGTGTTCAAATAAGGTTCACAACATTTGGTATCAAAGCCTCCTGACAAGGCTTGAGTGAAGCTAATTTCATCATTCAACAATGATGCCATGACAACTTAAAGTAGCTATGTGCAACCTACAATTCCAAAGTTAGATGGACACTATGATCGTGAAAGCATGCTCATGGAACAATTTCTTTTTTTCCAAAGAATATTGGAGTTTGGTGGATACTGGAATTCCTGTAAAAGCATACAAGAGCAATCTCTCAGATGAACAAAAGAAGACCATTTTAATCAAATGCTAAAGGACTTGAAGGTTAAAAATTATTTGCTCCAGGCCATTGATTGATCAATCTGAAGATGATATCGAAGAAACATACCGCAAAAGATGTTTGGGACTCTTTAAAGCAAAAATACCAAGGCGCAACACATGTCAAACGTGCAAAATTACAAGCTCTTTGCAAAGAGTTTGAAATTATGCATATAAAGGAAAGGGAATTAGTGAATGAGTACTTTGCATGGGTGGGGGGGTTGGAAGATATGGTGGTCATCAAAAATATTCTAAGATCCATGACTACTAAATATGACTCTGTGGTTTCCATTGAAGAATTAAATGATCTTAACATCCTGTTTATTGATGACCTCCAAAGTAGTTTGTTGGTACATGAGTAAAGGATGAGGAAACGCATTGTAGATGAGCAGGATTGAAGGTTACTCATGATGTCTAACAAGGCGGCCGAGGTGGACGCAATAGTTTAAGAGGAAGAGAACAAGGAAAGGGTAGATGGATTTTACAAGTCTACCATCGAATGTTAAAATTGTCATGAACATGGACATTTTCAGTGGGAATGTAATAATAAGGAGAAGGATTCAAAAGGTGTCTACACATAAACTAGTGAAAAATATTGGTGGTGGTTTACATGGATAGTGAAAAGGTTGACAAAAAAGAATTATGGTTCTTGGACTCAAGATGTAACAATCACATATGTGGCAAGAAGGTGATCATAGATTTGGATGATACTTTCAGGAAATCTATTAAGTTGAGGAATAATTCAAGCTTGTTGGTGCAAGGAAAATGAGATGTTTATATGGAAGGAAGTCAATGGAATCATGGAAGTCGTCATTGAAGTATTTTATGTGCAACATTTACAGAATATTTTACTAATCATTGGACAATTACGAGAGAAGGTTCATATTTTTCTTATCAAACATGACAAGTGTAGGATTTATCATCCAGAGAGAGGACTAATATGGGAGACAAAAATGGCAGCAAATGTTTAACTTACTAGCTCACACACAATCACCATAAGGATAGAAGTGTTTCAACACCATTGCAGATGATCAATCTGATTTATGGCATCGCAGATATAGACATTGGGGTTGGAGTGGTCTGAAAATCCTTCAACAAAAGAATATGGTGAAGGGATTACCAAAATTCCAAGCATACACGAAAGCTTATGAAGAATGTTTAGTGGGAGATCCATTTCCAAACTAAAGTATATGGAAGGCATCTCATTTCCTTTATTAATGACTTTTGTAGAAAAACATGGGTGTGCTACTTGGTTGAAAAGTCAAAATCTCTTAGCAATTTCAAAAGTTTCAAGGCTAAGGTTAAAAAGGAAACTAGTTCAAGCATAAGAAGTTTGTGTACAGGTCATGGGGGTGAATTCAATTCATAAGAAGTTTGGTTTTCGTTATCGGGTCTCATCCAATACTCTCAAAATCAAAAGGTATAGATTTCAACAAGCAATTATGGGTGTGACTGTAGACATCAAAATTTCAACAAGTTTGATCCATGACTCAAATTTTTTTAATTATTAGGTGTGGACCTAATTAAATTTATTGGGTTGAGCCCAAATTAAATTAAAAACCCAAACCCAAATATAATATATAGATCTTACTTTAATATCCTTCAAGATAAGGGTATTTTAAGTAATTTCCATATTGATTTTCCTAAAATAGCCTTTAGTTGAAAGATATTTGAGGTAAATTGGCACTTGACTTGTCTATAAATAAACAATATATTCATCATCAAAAGTGGTGTCGTACCCTCCGCGAGAGTGCAACGTCGTGGTGACCTTCCTCGTGAGCGGGGAATTCATGTCGGTTTTTTTTTTTGTAAAAGGGAGTTACCACCTAGTATTATGGTTACAAGGAAACCTAACTAGTCTTTTAGAGATTCTAAGGTAAGGGACTAGTTGGATAAAGGAAAGGTTTTAGCACCCCTAGTACACCCTACCTAAGATAAGCTGCTTGGTGTTTTGGTTTGCCCTATGATTGCTATGGTATTGGTGTTATCTAATAAATTTTCCTAGTATAGGTTCGCAAGGAAAAGGAACAAAGATTTCGATGATAAATTTACAACCTATGCATTAAGAGAGAATAGAAATATAAGGAGATTCAATGCGCTTAAAAACTAATTTTCCCTTTAGTATTTCAAGTGTTCACGACTCGTAAATCGCAAGGAAACAAAAAAATAGAAATCTAAGGAAACTTAGAGCATTCTAAAAGCCTATTTTTGCCTTAATATTTCATATTTTTTATGACTTCTAAACCGATGAATTCCAAAATGGTATCAATGCTCTCTTAAAATTAAGAAAAACTAAGAGAACTTAAAAAATTGCAGTTTTTGTTTTGAAAGAAGCAAAGAAGAGAGAGATAACAAGGTAGAACAAAGGGATCATGACAACAAAAAATAGTAGCTTTGTGTAACCAGCAATAGCAAGATTCGATGGACACTATGATCATTGGTCTATGCTCATAGAAAATTTCCTTAGATCAAAGGAGTATTGGGGCTTGATAGAGACTCGAATTTCCATAATTAGAGAAGGAGAAGAGTTAATTGAAGGGAAAATAAAGATGAATGAAGAAGAAAAACTAAAAGACTAGAAGGTTAAAAACTATCTATTCCAAGCTATAGATAGAACAATCATTAAAACCATACTTAACAAAGATACCAGAAAGGATATCAAGGATTCAATGAAGATGAAATACCAAGGTTCCACTAAAGTGAAATGTGCCCAGTTGCAGGCTCTAGCATGAAGGAATGAGACACATTAGATGCATACTTCGCTAGAACATTAATCATTGCCAATAAAATGAAGCTGCACGGAGAAAGAATGATGCATACCACAATTGTTGAGAAGATTCTAAGATCAATGACTTCCATGTTTAGTTATGTTGTGTGCTCTATAGAAGAATCAAATGATCTTTCAGTTATGGCATTAGATGAACTTCATAGTAGCCTTTTAGTGCATGAACGAAGAATGAAAGGACAGAAGGAAGATGAACATGTTCTGAATATCATCAACTCAGAAACAATTGGAGGAACATATGAGCATAGATATAAGGGAATAGGAAGTGTTCATGGAAATAGTAGAGGAAGAGGTCGAGGCAGAAGTAGGCAATCCTATAATAAAACCCAAATTCAATGCTACAATTGCTAGAAATAAGACATTTTCAATATGAATGTCCTGATAAAGAAAAGATCGTGAATTATACAGAATTCAATGACAGAGAAGAAATATTGCTAATGGCATATGAAGAAATGAAACAATCAAGAAATAAACCTGCATGGTTTCTTGATTCAAGCTACAATAATCACATGTGTGTAGCAAAGAATGGTTCTTTAATTTTGATACCAAATTCAGACAATTAGTAAAGCTTGGGGATAATTCAAGTATGATGGCTATGGATGAAGGAAATGTGAAGCTGCTTATAAGAGGATTAACACAAACAATTACCAAAGTATACTTCATACCTGAGTTAAGGAATAATCTCTTAAGCATTGGACAACTTCAAGAAAGGAATCTAGTAGTTCCTATTCAACTTGGAATGTGCAGGGTCTACCATCCATAAAGGGGATTAATCATACAATCACAAATGTTAGCCAACAGAATATTTGTAATTCCTGCAAAGGTCACCATTCCAGTTTCAAACTGTTTTCAAGCCACATGCAATGATACCACAAGTTAATGGCACCGTAGGTATGTCCACCTAAGTATGAAAGGATTGAGAACCCTGTTTTACAAAAATACGGTCACAGGAGTACCAATGATAAATGATGAATCTGAAGTATATGAGGACTACATGATTAGGAAACACCATCGAGACATTATGCCTAAGACAAGTGTGTGGAGAGCAACCAAGAAGCTGCAACTAGTGCATGCAGACATTAGTGACACTATTTCACCAGAATCAAACTGTGGAAAAAGGTATGTAATCACATTCGTTGATGATTACAGTAGGAAGACATGGGCATATTTTTTGACACAAAAATCTGAGGTGGTATCTAAGCTTAAGACATAAACTGTTTGCTGAAAAGGAATGTGGTGAGATGATTGGGTGTCTAAGAAATGACAGAGGGGGAGTATTTTCCTCACTTGAGTTTAATGATTTCTGTAATATACAAGGAATCAAAAGACAGCTCACTGCACCTCATACACCGCAACAGAATGGGGTTGCCGAGAGAAGGAATTGAACCATCATGAATATGGTGAGAAATATGCTATCATAAAAGGTAATGCCAAAGGAATTCTGGCCAAAAGCTGTCATTTGGGGAGTCCATATGATGAATAGGTATCCCACTTTAGCTATCAAAGATGCCACTCCTGTAGAGGTATGAGGTGACATGAAACCTTGTGTAGACCATTTTCGTATGTTTGGGTGTGTAGCCTATATACATATTCCTGATTGTCAAAGAAAGAGGTTTGATAATAAGAGTATTAAATGTGTTTTGTTGGGAACCATTGAAGAATCTAAAGCTTACAGACTCTATGATCCTGTTAGTAAGAGAATAGTCACTGGCAGGGATGTAGTGTGCATGGAAAATGAGAAATGGAATTGGGACAACAATGCACATGAAGGGAAAAATAATTTGCTTGAGTGGGAAGACACCAATAATGTTCAACAAATAGCAGGCCTAACAAATAGCTCATTATCAAGTGATGAAACAGGACTAGAAAAGAAGCAAATTCATGATCCAATTACTGATATAGATAATAATTCATTTATGACTAAAATGACATCACTAAGCCCCCCAAAGGGAGAAGTAGAACACAACCAGCTTGGTTACAAGATTATGTTACCAGTCAAGAATTATTTGATGAAGAGGAAGGACACAATCTAGCATTGTTCATCTTGGTAGAAGATCTAGTTACCTTTGAAGATGTATATAAGGACTCAAAGTGGAGAGACACCATAGATATGGAAATTAAAGCAATTGAGAAAAACAAACATGGGAGATGACTATCCTACCTAATGGATTAAAATCCATAGGAGTAAAATAGGTGTTTAAAAAAAAAAATGAATAGGGACATGTGGAGAAATATAAAGCTAGACTAGTAGCAAAGAGATATTCTTAAAGACAAAGAATTGATTACAAGGAAGTGTTTGCACTAGTAGCTTGGTGGGATACAATCAGAACAATTCTAGCCCTTACAGCTCACAAAAACTGGTATGCTTTTCAGTTGGATGTAAAGAGTGTCTTCTTGCATGAGGAGCTAAATGAGACAATTTTTGTGGATCAACCTCAAGGATAAGAGAGTTAAGGGGAAGAACACAAAGTTTACAAATTGAGAAAAGCCTTGTATGGCCTCAAGCAAGCTCCTCCAGCTTAGTACAATAGGATTGAAACATATTTCATCAAGGAAAGATTTGAAAAATGTTTTTGTGAGCATGCATTGTTCATCAAGATTGGTGATCAAGGAAAGATATTGATTGTTAACTTTTATGTGGATGATCTCATCTTCACAAGAAATTATGAAGACATGTTAAAAAACTTCAAAGAATCAATGCAGGAGTTCGATATGTCAAACCTTGGGAAAAGGAAATATTTTCTAGGAATATAAGTGATACAAACTGCAAATGCTATCTTTATATGTCAACGTAAATATGCTCATGAAGTACTTGAAAGATTTGGCATGGCAGACAATGATCCTGTGACAAATCCAATGGTTCCACGAATATCAAAAGATGTAAATGGTGAATTAAATGTAGATTCTAAATATACAAGACACTAGTGGGAAGTCTGTTGTATTTAACAGCAATTAGACCAGACCCTATGTATGCAGTGGGGTTGATTAGTAGATAGATGAAAAACCCTATTGAATTACATCTACAAAGTTCCAAGAGAATACTAAGGTATTTGAGAGGCACCATAAATCTTGGGATCTGTTACAAAAAGGGAGGTAAAGGAAGCTTAATTGCATTGTTTATAGCAGTTGCATCATGTGCTTGCCAAGGGGTATAAATGAGAAGAATCCTTGAAAAGCTTGGGCATGTTCAAATCAGCAGCCATTTACTGTGACAACAATTTTTCCATTAAACTCTCAAGAAATCCAGTACTATATGGCAGAAGTAAACACATTGATGTTAGGTTCCACTTCTTACGAGAGTTTATAAACACATTGAATTCTCTCCTCTATGTTAATTGGAGGCTTCTTTACTTTTTTTTCAATCTTTTTTTTTTGGATTTGGATGGATTGAGTGTTAGATTTCTTGATTTTAGTCATAAATAAAATAGAATTCGATGAAATGATATCTAAGAATACATTTTCAATTAATCTAACAATATAAAAGAATTTACCAATAAACAAAATATTGAAGGATAAAACTACAAAAATATCTAATTTTAAAAAGAATATAAAAACAACTCGAGTCAACCTACACAACTCATGATCAAGACTAAGACATCCTCATATAAAAAAATAAAAATAAATAAAATCATGATTTCTTATTCCAAGCCAACCCAATATTCAAGGTCAAAATTATAAACTAAAAAATTAATTAAGAAAAAAAATAAATAAAAGCAACCAATCAAACTTAACCTTTATTATATTAATGTCATTGATTTTTTAGCACATAAGGTTTTTGAACTTGATGGAAATGATGAATTGAAAGTTGCCATTAGTTAGTATCTTAAAAAATATCATGAGGAGTAGCATTTAGGTAATGTTCATTATGTTACATTTTTAATTTCTAATTAAAGACTTGTACCTTTTATTTTATAGGCCCATGGTCCAAATTTAAAACTTTTTCTTAATCACCTTAAATACATGTTCCTTGGAGATAAAGTTATGTTACTAGTAATCATCTCTAATAGATTTAGTGTCATTGCAAGAAGAAAAACTTGTATAGGTCTTAAGAAGCATAAATTATTAGTTTCAAAATTATAGATAGTAAACAAATGAGCATGTCCACATGCATGCACTATATTTTACTTGAAAGTGGAGAAAAACATTCTCTTCAACCATAAAAAAGATTGAACTCATATATGATGGATGTAGTAAAGAAGAAAATCCTTAAACTTTTTAAAGTTGAAGTGATTTATCCTATTTTGGATAGTAATTGAGTAGCCTGGTCCATGTTATTCCTAAAAGAGTAATTGTTGTAAAAAATCAGAATGATGAGTTAGTTCCTACCTGTTTTTAGAATATGTGGTATCAAGAAATTACGATCTTTAGATGCCTATTAAAAACTTTTTCATATCATCATATGCATGTTAGCCTATGTAATATCTCAAACACTTTCCAATGGTGTATGATTAACATATTTCTAGATTATATTTAGCATTTGATGGAATTTTTTATGCATGATTTTATAATTTATAGAGAATATTTAGAGTCATAAAGATTGATACATATTATATTCTTTTATTTATGAAAGAAAGTAGTTATTATCATAAGTAAGGGATACCTAGAACTAATGTAGATGCTTGTTACAAGATATATACACCAAACTTTTCCACATAAGAATTTTATATGGAAAGATCACTTATGTCTATAAAAAAACTCACATGATGGTTGTGTAAATGATCCTTAGACTTAAGATCACTAAGTTATGTTATATAGACTATTACATTTTATCTTAATCGAGATAATAAAAGTGAAGACATTAGATATATCATGAACTATATGAAGATACTTGAGTAATCAAGAAAGAATTCATCACTATAGGTTATTTAGGAAAAAGGTTCCATCTGTTCTTAAATAATATTAATTGAGAAATCCTTGGTCAAGGTAGAATGAGTTTTGAAAATAATTTCAAATGTGATTCAAACGATCAATGACCATTATATAGAGAATAAACATGATTTATCATGTAGACATATTTCATGCTTTATAGTTAAATCAAAATATTATTGTTGAAATGATATTAATTACACTAAGAAACTGATTACTGAAAGGTTAAGTTAAACCACCAATAATGTTTTTAATATTTAAGGGTATAACATTAAGCTAGACAAATTCACTTGATCTTCAAATATAAATTAATTAATTATTAAGTTGATAATAAGTTAAATTATTTATTTCTATTTAAATAGAATTATAATTTATATTTGGAACAACATATTAGGAGCTTAATGGGTCACACACATTAAAAACCATTAGTTAGAAATTAAAATGAGATGATTTAATTAAATATGACATGATTAAAATATATTTTAAAAATTAAGGACTAAAATATAATTAATACATGAATTATATTTCTAGACCTAGAAAAATCAACTAAGGACTTGATTGAGTTAATTTGTAAATTGTCCTGAACTAATATATAAATATTATTTAGGTGACAAAATTGATATATTGCCAATTTATAGGGTTTTTCATATTTCTCTATAAATAGTAAGTTATACCTCTTGTTCTTTAGGGTTGTAAATTAGACAAAATATATCGAACTCACACAATAATGAGCGGCATAATAACTAATATTCAGTATGAAAATACAAAAAATACCGTTGATTCAAAGGCAAGCCTTTTTTATTCTTAGAAGGCCATGAATACCACTTTACTATTGTAGTGAATAATAGATTGTATCTATATCTAAAAGAAAATCCATTTCTTTTTTGTTCTTTTTTTTTGTGCCACTTTTAGATAGTGTTTGGTATGTATACAAAGATTAAATAGATATGACATGTTTTTTATGAAGTTGTTTAGTGCACTTTTAGATAGTCCAAAAATCAACTTTTATTATGTTTATGGCTATTTTAGCAAAGATTTTTTGTCCTTCCTAAAAGGATAAGATAGACTTGTCAAATTCTTAACACAAGGATTAGCTTGAGTTAAATCGGGTCATCGTAATGATAAAATTAATTATTGTCATAATTTTGAAACCTGAATAGAGTTGAAATAGGGAAAAACCCATGTTATGAGTTAGGTTGAACATTGACCCTAGTCAATATAAAATTAAAAATAATTCTTATCATGATTTTGCAACTTGACTTGGAGTTAACCTAGGGTTAGAGCTGAGTTATGAGTCAAGTTCAAACCTGAGTTATAGTCGTGTTGATCATTAATATAGACTAACATCACAATAAAAATAATTATAATAATAACTTTAAAATTCGACTATAAATTTAACTCAGGTCAAGATCCAAGTCACAAGTCGGGTTAGCCACTAAACTCATGTCAAGATAAGGTTAAAATGATCATTATCATAGTTTTAATACCCAGCTCAAGGATCCACCCGAGGCAAGGCCTAGTTCACTAGTCAGGTTGACCATTGACTAGGGTCAATTTATTGATAAAAATAATTATTATCTTAGTTCTAAAACTTGATTATAATATTGATCCAAGGTCACATCTGGATCATGGGTTGGTTGACCATTGACTTGGATCATGTCATATTTTAGGTTGAACATTGACATGAGTTAATGGAAGGGTAAAACATTATTATTATATTTTTAAAATATAAAGAAAAAAATAAGTTATTTTTTAATAACCTAATATCGAATAATATTTCACTACTCAATCTCTGTAACATAGCTATTTATAAAGATATATTTTAATTAAAAATTTATCCATGGTTTTTTACATCAACATATTGAAAATTTCTAGCTTATCCAAGTCAAATTTGGATGAACAAATTTGTATTTTCCACTGTAGAAAACCCTCCCGATGAAGTTGATCAAACCCTAGTTACTAGCTTGATTGATTGTGGGTGTCCCTTTCCCCTCAAGGATTCAACCCGTGAGGAATGTTAGTAAAAAGAATGGAAAGCTCTGTTTTGAAGTTGATCAAACCCCTGCTAGTGAAGTTGCTTAAGTGGGTGTGTCATAATCGAAGTACAATATTAAATATGCTATATTATATGATATTACTACATAAAATTATTATAAAAAATAAATTTCAACTTATTCTCCAACAGCATAACTAAATATTGAGTGCAAGTAATCTCTTAAATTTTATTCTCGGAATCAATTGTTTTTCCAATAAACAAAGAGTTTGATGACAATATTTGTAGTCCCCACCGAAGAATATTGAAAAGATCTTTCCGAAGAAAACCTTCCAGTGGAAGTACTTACTAACTTGATCGAGTGAGTGGACCCTTTCCATCTTTATTCTTTCTTTATAGTAGGATTCATCCCTATAAATATATGTATGCTCCAAATTCATGTTTTCAAAATAAAATACCATCAGAGCAGGCATAAACAGCAACAGTTCTTAACTCTCAGGTATGATCGTCTCTCTATTGCTTCAATCTTACTCTGTTTCTTTACCCTTTTCGCTGCTGAATCTTAGCTTCAGTGCATCACTTTCACTAAAATGTTTGAGTTAATGAGTTTATTGTAATATATGTTTATCTGGGTTGTTTCTTTTTCTTTGGAATTCAGATTGTGATATCATTTGCGACTGAATTTTAGGTTTCTTTCTGCCTTCTTGTTTCAATAATCTGTTCTTTTTGGGCAGTCAGGCTACATACATTCCCTGTTAATTTGATGGCTTACATTCCTCCACACATGCGGCGTTCCGAGGATGTTAGAAGGGCGTCCCCATTTCCAGAGACACTGCAAGCTCAGTTTCAAAGAATAATGAATTTGAGAGCATCCACTTCTCATCAAAATAAGAGTGGAAATATTGTTTATGCAGACCATGCTATATCTAAATGGTTTGCTGTTGGCTTGGACGATGGTGGCCACTTTCCACCAAACATCCATCTCGAGCCGATTTCCTTGAAAAGTGGAGAAAAGCCTCTGGTCTTGGTGAATAGCGTTGTAACTGAAGGTCGGTGTTCCATCTTTTTCTTTCCTTGAAGCTGTTTCAGTTAAATGTTTTTATTGATTTTTTTATATTAAATTTGATGCAATGAAGAGGATTGCAAACTGGAAAGGAATTGCTCCAAAAGTCCATGGGAGATTATAGCGGAAAACGTACATCAAGAACTACTCTCTTCTTTCGAGAGTTTGAGGAAGGAAATAGATGGTCAGGGTTCTGAAAAAGTAAAGCCAGCATTGGTTGCTCGATTGGGAAAAATTCATTTTCGTGGGTAAGCAATCCAACTTCTCTCTATAGATATTGCAAATTGAGTTAATGTTAGTGGTATGATATGGAACATTATCAGTTTTTCCAACTTATGTTGCCTGGAATTGTCTCAGTTTGTTCTCGTTGTAGTTATTCCGGTTGAATCCCGGCAGGAAGCTTCCCGAAATAGGCCTAGAATTCTCAAACTTTTTGGAGCACTGTAGACATAGAATTCTTGAATTCTGAAACTTTATATTCCTTTTGCTGCTCTGTGGACTTTTTACGTACAAGCTGTAGTTCTCTTTCTTGCATCAATCCAAATGAAGCCAAGTCCATTGTGTGTTGCAGGAGCCATTTAATGGGACTTGAAAGTGTCAATAAAACCCAGGTTGAAGAATCCTTTTTGAGAAAATTCAGAAGATCATTGTACACAGATATTCCTTCTTCATACATGGAAAATATTATAGATGGAGTTGTCCCAGTGATTGGAGTTGATTTTGAAGGGGAGAAAGATGTTTATCATGTAAAGGTATTCTTTTGACTGCATACCTACTCTTTATGCTCTTTTTTTTTTAAAAAAAAAAAAATATTCAATCTGTCACTAACTCTTCTCCCTCCATGCAGTTGTCTGATAATGCATGGCCATATGCCACTATTTCATGCAAATGCAGTGTGATGGAAAATAAAAAACTTGCCCTCTACAAGGTAGGTTTTGTACTACCTGGAGTCTTGTCCTCTCATTCTAATTGACATATTATATGGTTGATATGGTTTTTGGGAAATATCAATGTGACATTGTGCATCTCATGGACACCTTCTGCGATTTTCACTCATGGATTTAAGATTTTTTATCACATTACCTTTTCTTGTTCATGGAGTTGCATTAAAGCGTAAGGATTTTTTGTAGGTTGAACTTAACCCAGTGCGTCAGATGGTCATAGATGTATCATGTCTTGATAAGAATCTGGACCTCAGGGTAGCGCTTAGCACCAAGAAGATCTTGACAACTCTAACTGTAAGTTATACTGGCTCTCACTGATTCAATTTAGTTGCAATCATTGAAGCATGATGTTTCTTGGGCTCTTCCCATGCTCAGAAGAAACTTGTAGTGTGAACTCGAGCAAGCATCCTTCCTTTGTATTTTCATTAAATTACATTCTTAATCGTGTTTAAACTATGCTGTCTCTGTTTCAAAGATTGACATGATGGGAACAATTGCATTTGAATGAAAGACCAAATAATCTGTATTCTTGAACCTAGTTTGATTGCTCCTAGAAGATAAGTAGGCTTGTACTTTCATGCTGTGGAAATGAAGTAATTTCATAGTTGGAACAATGATTTCCCTAAATTTGCTAGAGATTTTCATCTACAGTCTAGACAGCACAAAGTTTCCTGCATGAAATTTTAGTTTATAAAGCAGAGGACAATGATTTGATATTGGCTTCTTAGTAACTAAGCATCTAAAATCAGTAGGTGTGGTTTCTTTCTTCCAATCTAATTAATCAACAGCCTAATTCATCTACACCCAGATTATTATTCTGAAAATCCTCCTCCTTAAAACATCAAAGCCAAGAAACTTCATTGTAATACAGCGATGGTGTGGCGGGGCTGATTGTTTGAATTGATGCAGGAGGAAGAGAAGAATAGCATTAGTGATCTGATCAATTCTGCAGTTCTAGATTCAGATACGAAGGGTGGATTAAGATGGCCCCTAGGGAAGGCGTCTTCTGGTGGCAGATATAGCGTCATTGGGGCTTGGCACACAGTAACCAAAGCCTATAAAAGTTCATCGTTTAGGCTTAAAGTAAGAGATGCCGATCGATTTGATTTTAAGAGTGGATCTGGGGAAGCTACAAGAGAGATTTATCTGAAGTTGAAAAGAATTGTTTCAGAAATACAGGCAAGTTCCTTTACTGGGTTTTACTTTTCCCTGTGCATCTTTAGAAAAGATATTTAGTTTACTAAAAGATTTTTACTTTAGATGATTGGTGATCTATCTGTCAATGCATTCCATTGTTATCAATATCTCACTTAATGTGATGCTGTTCCTGTTTGACAATCATCTTCGGTTCTTCATTTTCTTGAACATGTTTTTCTGGTTTTTAAAGCTGCTTTTGTTGAATTATGAAGGAACCGGGAGCTGAAAGTGATTCAATCTCCAGTATGCTTGAGGACAGCTTAAGACTGATATGGGACAAGTTCTTGTTGTGAAAATGCAGATACTATTCCACTGCGAGGCGCTGTCTGCGAGTTTAAATTTCTCTCCTATCATTGATCTTTTTGCTTGTTTTTTAGGATAATGTGATGTTTGTAATTTGTGTGTGATATGAGGAGAGACGCTGGAAAAACAACAAAATAAAATATGCTTGATTAGAATTTATGTATTTTTTTTATAATAATTTCTTGATAAACTAATAAATATTTTTTGTCAAAAAATCATTCATAACCTATGTAAACTATTATAATTTTATCTAGATTGATTTCATGAGTAATTAATATAGTGAATTGCTATGATTTAGTGTTTGTTTGGGAGTGTGTTTGAGGTTGCTTTTGAAAGTATTTTTTGAAAAAAATAAAATAAAAATTATTTTTATTTTTTACTTTAAATTAATTTTTTTGGTGATTTTAGATAATTTTCATGTGCTAATGTCAAAAATGATTTTTAAAAAATAAAAAAAATTATTTTGATGCAATTCTCAACAAAAAAAATTTTTATAAGCAACCGCAATCATACTCTCAAACAAGCACTAAACTATATATACATATAAGAAGTACAAAATCCTCTTGTGTTTTCCTTTAATCTATCACATCACATCATTTTCATAGAAATACTAATACAAGGATATGATTGATTCATATATTAGAAATTTAGTGTATGAGAGTATGGTTGAAGTTGTTTTTGAAAATATTTTTCGATTAGAAATACATCATAATAATATTTATTTATTTTTTAAAATTTATTTTTGATATCAGCACATGAAAATATGATCTAAAAACACTAAAAAAAATTAATTAAAAAATATTTTTTTTCAAAATATTTTTGAAATGCAATATCAAACACACCCTTAATTTATATTGACTGGGAAAGTAATTAAGATTGTCTTAAAGGCTGGGAACTTTTTTAAGATTTTAAAAAAGAAAAAAAATCTAGCCGAGTCAATTATGATCCTAATTATTGTATTTTCTGATTTTTTTTAAATATTATTCAATATATCTCAATTTAAGTATTTTTTAAACTATTTTGAACATTATACATCAAAATTTTAAATTCCCAATATTTTTATATTTTTTGAAGTCTGAAAAATATATTGGATCTGCAACACAATACTAGCCAAAAAAAAAACTAGTAATTAGCTCTTTGCTTTTTTTTATACACTAGAATCTGTCTCGGTATTTCAATCATATTCATATTTAGAAACATGATAACTTGTAATTCTGTACTAAAAGTTTCTAAGTGTTTTTTAAAAGTGAGTTTTACTTTAAATATTAAAAAAATTGAAGTTTTTTTTTATTTTTTTAATGATTTTAATTTGTTTATCTTAAAAAAAATATTAATATTTTTTTAATATATCTTCAAATAAAAAAAAATTATAAAAAATATCCCTCATCACAGTCTTAAAAATTAAAAACATAGTTTGCAGCAATCCACATATTTATTTATTTATTTATTTTTATTTTTAATTAATATTTTTTGGTATTTTTAGATCATTTTCTTGTGCTGATGTTAAAAATAATTATTTAAAAAAATATTATTTTAATATATTTTTAAATAAAAAACACTTTCAATAGTGTTTTTTTTTTGTTTTTAAACAATGATTTAACGAAAAAAAACCCTGAAAACGGTATTTTTTCGAAAAAAATTAGTTTTTAAATTTTATTTTCTATCTATGATCATTTGAAAATTGATATTTGTGTTTTTTTCTCTCCATTTGTTCTTTCTTTTAGCTTTTTATTCATTATTTTATTTTTATTCATATGACTTTTTTTATCTGATAATTTTTATTTTATTTTTTTGTTTGATATTTTGTTAAAGTTATTATGATTTTTTTGTCTTTTTTTTTATTATTAACGTAATAATAATAATAATAATAATAATAATAATGATAATGATAATGATAATGATAAAAAGAAGAACAAGAACAAGAAGAACAAAATTAAGTTATTTTTCTTACGTACTCTTTTATTAATGTTTTTCAGTTTTTTTCTCCAGGGACAATTTGATGTTTTTTATTATTTTCTCAGTAACTGCAATGATAGTCTTAGATGTTAAAACTTTGATGTTGCTATTTTCAGAATAAGGTGTGGTGATTTTTTTTATCATATTAAATTTTACATATTTAAATATTATATTTTAATTTTGGACCAGCATATGCTATTAATTTCTTTCATCCCAACAATTATATTTTTTTTTTACTTAGCCCGCAACGTAATGTGATAATGTACTTTATTTTCAGTTCAAGTAATTTGTTTCCTAGTCAATAATTTTTTTTTCATTTATTGTATTTTTACATTTGCTCTTTTGTTAATGTTTTTAGTCTTTTTTTAAGCCTTTGATTTAATTTCGTTTTCTTCCCGTTATTAAAGCAATAATAATATTAATATTAAGAATAATAATAATAATTTTAGTTTTTGTTCTTACATGCTTTTTTATTAATATTTTTTTTGTTTCCCTCTCAGATTTGTTCAATAATGTTTATTGTTTTGACAGTGATAATGATGATAATTTAAGAAGTTAAGACTTCGATGTTGCTGTTATTATAATAAAAGATGTTGATCTTTTTCATTATATCTAATTTTATATGTTGTTGTTATTATATCTAATTTTAATCTCAACAATTGTAAGAATTATTTGTTCCGCCCGCACTACGCCCGCAACGTAGTGCGGGCATTTAACTAGTAACATAAACTAAAAGAGGACGGGAATTCACTATGTATTGTGAGTGAAAACACTGTGGATTTCAATAGTATTTTTTTTTCGTTTTTAAACAGTGATCACTGTGGACTATCGGGTTGATTCGCTATTTTTATGATATTTATATATTGTTTCACAGGGAGTAACAAAGAGAGACCAGTGGCTTACTGGAAAACAGGCGCGCCTGTGCAAGGAGGGGGCAGGGTTCAATCCCTGCCTTTGATTTACGTTTTGCTTTTAATTTTCTTTTCATTTTTTGTTTGCTTTTTTTATTTTTATTTTCACTTATGATTTTTTTTTCATTTTTTTTTCTTTTGATTGTTTTTTTATTATTTTTATTTATTTATTTTGACGTCAAATTATTTTTTTTCTTATATTTGTTTTTCATTTTTTGGTTGGTTTTTTTGTTAAAGTTATTGATTTTTTTTTCTTTGATTGAATTTTTTTTTCCTGTTTTTTGAACAGTGTTTTAACAATTTTAACCCTGATAATAGGATAAAAAAAGGTTCCGGCTGAGGGTCACCGATGTAATTGCGCGCGTACGACCAGTCTGGTTCGGTCCGGTCCGCCACAACTTCTTTTTTTTAATATTTTTTAAAATGGCTAAATACGGTTATAGCCCCTAATGATTTTTTTCAGGTAATAATTTTTATTTTTGTTTTATCATCTAATATATTTTTTTAATTGCTCTGTCTTTTAGTTTTTTATTGTTTTTTTTTTTATATATTTTCAAATTAGATTAATTTTTTTGCCTAATAATTTTGATTTTATTTTTTTGTCTCATCTTTTGTTAAAGTTATTACATTTTTTTTTGTCTTTCATTTATTTCTGGTTTTTTATTCTTTATTAACACAATAATAATAATAATAATAATTTTTCTTACTTACTCTTTTGTGAATGTTTTTGAATGTTTTTTTTCTCAGGATAATTTGATAATTTTAATTGTTTTGACAGTAATGACAATGATAATTTTAGATGTTAAAACTTTGATTTTGCTATTTTTATGATAGGACGTGGTAATCTGTTTTATTATATTATATTTCGTATATATAGATATTATATTTTAATTTTAGACCAACAAATCCTATTAATTTCTGTAATCCCAGCAATCATAAATTTTTTTGCTCTGCCCGCAACATAGTGCGGTCAATTTTTTTAATTTTCAAGTGAAATGATTTTTTTTCAGGTAATAATTTTTATTTTTGTTTTATCATTTTTTTTTTTTTTTATTTGTTTTTTTTGTTAATGTTCTTAGAGTTCTTTTAGTCTTTGATCTAATTTTGTTTTTTTGGTTATTACGGAATAATACTATTAATATTAAGAATAATAATAATAATTTAAGTTTTTGTTCTTACTTGCTTTTTTTTTCTCTCGAGGTATTTTGATAATTGTTATTGTTTTGACAGTAAGAGTGATGATAATTTTAGAAGTTAACACTTCAATGTTACTGTTGTTATAACATGATATTTTGATTTGTTTCATTATATCAAACTTTACATGTAAAAATATTATATTTTAATCTGAACAGTTGTAAAAATTATTTGTTCCGCCCGCCATGAAGGGCGGGCCATTAAACTAGTTTATGGCTAAATGGTGAAGATATATGAATGCAAATTCTGGAATTAAAGTAGAATCATCGGGAGGTCTCTGCCTCCTTCAATTGCCAATAGTTTTTAAACACTTTACAAGACTTAGATATTCGCAATAATTAAACAAGCTCCTAACAAAGTCTAAGGTATGATCGTCTCTCTACTGCCTTAATCTTACTCTGTTTCGTTTACCCTTTTCGTTGCTGAGTCTTAGCTTCAGTGAATCACTTTCACTAAAATGTTTGAGTTAATGAGTTTATTGTAATATATGTTTATATGGGTTGTTTCTCTTTCTTTGGAATTCAGATTGTGATATCATATGCGACTGATTTTTTCTTTATTTTGTTTTCAATTCTTTTCTGGTAGGTTTCTTTCTGCTTTCTTGTTTCAGTAATCTGTTCTTTTTGGGCACTCAGGCTACAAACATTACCTGTTAATTTGATGGCTTACATTCCTCCACACATGCGGCGTTCCGAGGATGTGAGAAAGGCATCCCCATTTCCAGAGACACTGCAACCTCAGTTTCAAAGAATATTGAATTTGAGAGCATCCACTTCTCATCAAAATAGGTGTGGAAAGATTGTTTATGCAGGCCATGCTATATCTAAATGGTTTGCTGTTGGCTTGGACGATGATGGCCAGTTTCCACCTAACATCCATCTCGAGCCGACTTCCTTGGAACATGTTGAGCGTGAAAGAGGAGAGAAGCCTCTGATCTTGGTGAATAGCTTTGTAACTGAAGGTCGGTGTTCCATCCTTTTCTGTTAGTTGCTTCTGCCCTTGAAAGGTGTTTGAGTTAAATGTTTTTAGTATAAATTCTGTATTTAATTTCATGCAATGAAGAGGATTGCAAACCGGAAAGGAATTGCTCCAAAAGTCCATGGGAAATCATAGCGGAAAACGTACATCAAGAACTAGTCTCTTCTTTCGAGATTTTGAGGAAAGAAATGGATGGTCAGGGTTCTGAAAAAGTAAAGCCAACATTGGTTGCTCGATTGGGAAAAATTCATTTTCGTGGGTAAGCAATCCAACTTCTCTCATTAGATATTGCAAATTGAGTTAATGATAATTAGAACTATTATGCAACTGAAAATTGCTTATGTTGAATTCCACAGGCAGCTTCCTGAAATAGGCCTAGAATTCTTTAACTTTTTGAAGCACTGCAGACACAGAATTCTTGAATTCTGAGCCGTTTTTAGTCCTTTGTGTTCTGTGGACTTTTTACGTACAGGCTGACTTGTTCTCTTTCTTGCATCAATCAAAATGAAGCTAACTCCATGACATTCAATGAACTAAGGGAAGAACGTAGGCATTTAAGTGTTTGTTCATCCATACAGCACATCGCCTGGAGTTGATTCGTGTTCTTCCTTGTGAACTTGGACCATATGTTTGTATCTCAGTTAATATTTTGATTTGGTTTGTTCGGAGACTTTTCTAAACCACTTCTTCTTAAGATATTAATTTTCTGCCACACCTGAGTGTATCATATGACCTCCTTTGCTCTGCTGATTACTTTGATCGCTGCCAAACAAAGTTTGCTGGTTCACCTAGTAACGAAGATATTCTTGATATGCATATATTAGAAGCCATAACTGCCTATATTAAATGAATTCATATTGTGTGTTGCAGGAGCCCTTCGGTGGGACTAGAAAGTGTCAATAAAACCCAGGTTGAAGAAGCCATTTTGAGAAAACTCAGAAGATCATTGTACACAGATATTCCTTCTTCATATGTGGAAATTATTAGAGATGGAGTTGTCCCAGTGCTTGGAGTTGATTTTGAAGGGGAGAAAGATGTTTATGTTGTAAAGGTATTCTTTTGACTGCATACCTACTCTTTATGCTCTTTTTTTTTAAAAAAAAAATATCAATCTGTCATTAACTCTTCTTCCTTCATGCAGTTGTCTGATAATACAAGGCCAGATGCCACTATTGCATGCAAATGCAGTGTGATGGAAAATAAAAAACTTGTCCTCTACAAGGTAGGTTTTGTACTACCTGGAGTCTTGTCCTCTCATTCTAATTTGACATATTATATGGTAGATATGGTTTTTGGGAAATATCAATGTGACATTGTGCATCTCATGGACACCTTCTGCGATTTTCACTTATGGTTTTAAGATGGGTTTTTTTTTATCACATTACCTTTTCTTGTTCATGGAGTAGCGATAAAGCGTAAAGATTTCTTGTAGGTTGAACTTAATCCAGTGCGCCAGATGGTCATAGATGTATCATGTCTTGATAAGAATCTGGACCTCAGGGTTGCGCTTTGCACCAAGAAGATCTTGACAACTCCAACTGTAAGTTATACTAGCTCTCACTGATTCAATATAGTTATAATCCTACACCATGATTATTAGACACTCGTTGTAGCATGAAGTTACTAGCTCAGCAGAAACTTGTAGTTTGAACTTGAGCAAGCATTCTTCCTTTGTCTTTTCCTTAAATTACATTCTTTATCGTGTCTAAACAGTGCTGTCTCCGTTGAATGAAAGACCAAATAATCTGTATTCTTGAACTTAGTTTGATTGCTCCTAGAAGATAAGTAGGCCTGTACTATCAAGATAGGCTAACAAGTCTGGAACGAAATATAGAAGGTTAAAACCATATTCCTGGATATTGCTCTTTCATGCTGTAGAAATGAAGTAATTTCATATTTCCCTAAATTTGCGAGAGATTTTCATCTAGAGTCTAGACAGCACAAAGTTTCCTGCATGAAATTGTAGTTTATAAAACAGAAGAGAATGATTTGATATTGGCTCCTTAGTAACTAAGCATCTAATATCAGTAAGTGTGGTTTCTTTCTTCCAATCTAGTTAATCAACAGCCTACACCCAGATTATTATTCTGATAATCATCCTACTTGAAACATCAAAGCCAAGAAACTTCAATGTAATACAAAGATGGTGTGGCGGGACTGATTGTAAGAATTAATGCAGGATGACGAGATGAGTGATCTGATCAATTCTGCAGTTCTAGATTCAGATATGAAGGGTGGATTAAGATGGCCCCTAGGGGCGTCTTCTGGTGGAAGATATAGCGTCATTGGGACTTGGCACACAGTAACCAAAATCTATAAAAGTTCATCGTTTAGGCTTAATGTAAGAGATGCCGATCGATTTGATTTTAAGAGTGCATCTGGGGAAGCTGCAAGAGAGATTGTTCTGAAGTTGAAAAGAATTGTTTCAGAAATACAGGCAAGTTCCCTTACTGGGTTTTACTTTTCCCTATGCATCTTTAGAAAAGATATTCTATCAGATTTTCACTTGATTATTGGTGATTTTATCCGTCAATGCAATCCATTGTTATCATTATCTCACTTAATGTGATCATATCTCCACTTTATAGGTTGAAAAACATCCCCTGCAACAATTTAAGTACACTTAGCATAACTCTCTCTTTTAGAAATAAGGTTGTCAAAACCTGATCTTTATATGTTCCCATTAAGAAACAACTTTTCAGTTTGTTGCTCTTTAGGTTGTTGAAATTATAGATTTGACAAAGTAACTGATATAAATTTAATCTGTGCCAAGTTTCAGCATTCATGCAGATGTTCATGTGATGCTGTTCCTGTTTGACAATCATGTTCGGTTCTTCATTTTCTTGAACATGTTTTTCTGGTTTTTAAAGCTGCTTTTGTTGAATTATGAAGGAACCGGGAGCTGAAAGTGATTCAATCTCCAGTATGCTTGAGGACAGCTTAAGACTGATATGGGACAAGTTCTTGCTGTGAACGGTTTTTATCACGAGCAAGCCAACTTATCCATATTCTCACTCTCTCCCGTTTGGAAAGGGGGAGAGCCCCCTGGCTGGATACTATTCCACTGCGAGGCGCTGTCTGCTAGTTTAAATTTCTCTCCTATCATTGAACTTCTCGCTTGTTTATATGAATTTCTTTTTTCTTGTTTATTAGGATAATGTAATGTTTGTAATTTGTGTGTGATATGAGGAGAGACGCTAGAAAAACAATAACAAAATAAAATATGCTTGATTTGAATTTATGTATTTTTTTTATAATAATTTCTTGATAAACTAATAAATATTTTTTGTCAAAAAATCATTCATAACCTATGTAAACTATTATAATTTTATCTAGATTGATTTCATGAGTAATTAATATAGTGAATCGCTATGATTTAGTGTTTGTTTGGGAGTGTGTTTGGGGTTAGTTTTGAAGTGTTTTTGAAGAAATGTATCAAAATAATATTTTTTATTCTATTAAAATTATTTTTGACATCACATCAAAATGATCAAAAACACCAAAAAAAATTAAAATAAAAAAAAATAATTTATTTTCAAAAATATTTTTGAAATGTAGTGTCAAATATCCTTTATATTTATAAATTAATATGATTCATTATTCATTGTTAATTTATATAACCTCAAAAGTTTTTACCATCCTATTGAATATGATTGTTTAAAACTTAAATTGATTTGCTAAATTTATTATCGATATTAAATTTCAAGGTTTACTATTCATAAAAATCAAAATCAAAATCAAATTTAGCAAAAAACTAATTCACATAACAGACTCAATCTTTAAAAGAAAGTATCAATTTAAGTGTTTGTTCATCCATACATGACATCGCCTGGAGTTGATTCGTTTTCTTCCTTATGAACTTGGACCATATGATTGTATCTTAGTGAATATTTTGATTTGGTTTATTTTGACACTTTTCTAAACCACTTCTTCTTAAGCTATTAATTTTGTGCCACACTTGAGTGTATCATATGACTTGCTTTGCTCTAGTGATTACTTGAGTGTAACTTAGATATTGTTGATATTATTGAGTTGTTAGTGTTAGGGTTAGTTTCAATTAGCTATTAAACAATAATAGAAATTGTTATTGTTTGTTGCAGAAACAGTTAGTTATCAATAGTTAATACTACAAGAATTCAATTCTTGATCTTACCTGTATAAATACTTGTTGACAGATGAATATAGATTGATAAATTCCAAATGGTATCAGAGCTCTCTTAAAATTAAGAAAAACTAAGAGAACTTCAAAAACTGTAGTTTTTGTTTTGAAAGAAGCAAAGAAGAGGGAGATAACAAGCTATAACAAAGGGATCATGACAACAAAAAATAATAGCTTTGTGCAGCCATCAATACCAAGATTCAATGGACATTATGATCATTGGTCTATGCTCATGGAAAATTTCCTTAGATCAAAGGAATATTGGGGCTTGATGGAGACTGGAATTTGTGCAATTAGAGAAGGAGAAAAGTCAATTGTAGGGCAAAGAAAGATGAATGAAGAAGAAAAATTGAAAGACTTGAAGGTTAAAAACTATCTATTCCAAGCTATAGATAGAACTATCATTGAAACCATACTTAACAAAGATACCGCAAAGGATATCAAGGATTCAATGAAGATGAAATATCAAGGTTTCACTAAAGTGAAATGTGCCCGAGCTATGTGCTCTAAGGAGAAAATTTGAGCTTCTTAGCATGAAGGAAGGATGATAAACAGTAGATGCGTACTTTGCTAGAACATTAATCATTGCCAACAAAATGAAGGCGCACGGAGGAAGGTGAAACATGCACGCATACCACAATTGTTGAGAAAATTCTAAGATCAATGACTTCTAAGTTTAATTATGTTGTGTGCTCTATAGAAAAATCAATTGATCTTTTAGTTATGATATTCGATGAACTTGAGAGCAACCTGTTAGTGCATGAACAAAGAATGCAAGGACAAAAGGAAGAAGAACATGCTCTGAATATCATTGACTCAGAAAGAATTGGAGGAAGATATGAGCATAGATATAAGGGAAAGAGGAAGTGTTCGTGGAAATAGTAGAAGAAGAGGTCGAGGCGTGAATGCATAATCCTATAATAAAGCACAAATTCCATGCTACAATTGTCAGAAATAGGACATTTCCAATATGAATATCCTGATAAAGAAAAGATTGTGGATTATGTAGAATTCAATGAGGAAGAAGAAATGTTGATAATGGCATATGAAGAAATTAAATAATCAAGAAATAAACCTACATGGTTTCTTGATTCAGGCTGCAGATAATCACATGTGTGGTAGCAAAGAATGGTTCTTTAATTTTGACAACAAATTCAGACAATTAGTAAAGCTTGGGGATAATTCAAGTATGATGGCTATAGGTAAAGGAAATGTCAAGTCGCTCATAAGAGGATTAACACGCATAAATTACGTAAGTATACTTCATACCCGAGTTAAGGAATAATCTTTTAAGCATTGGACAACTTTAAGAAAGGAATCTAACGAGCTTTCCATTCAACATGGAATGTGCATGGTCTACCATCCATAAAGGGGATTGATCATACAATCACAAATGTCAGCCCTAACAAAATGTTTGCAATTCTCGCAAAGGTCATCATTCCGGGCTTTCAAACTATTTTCAAGTCACATGCAACGATATCATAAATTTATGGCAAAGCACGGTATGGCCACCTAAGTGTGAAAGGATTAAGACCTTATTTCAAAAAAATATGGTCACAGGACTATCGATGATAAATGATGAATTTGAAGTATGTGAGAGGACTGCATGATTGGGAAACACCATTGAGACACTATCCTTAAGACAAATGTGTGGAGAGGAACCATATTATAAATAAGAGCAGTAGAGGAAGAGAGAAGGTAATTCATACCAATTTTGTTATGGTATTGGAGCCTCTTTCTTATAAATCCTTAGAATCCTTAAAAACCTAGAGTTTAAAAGTCATAGCTTAATGGAGAAGGAAAATAATGTTTTTGTCTAATTTACTGGAAAAAAATATGTTGCCTGGGCATTTCAAATGGAGATGTTCCTTAAGAGAAAGGTGTTGTAGATTCATGTAGATGAGAGTGAAAAAAAAGACATAGATGTTAAAGGATCTGCTGGTGCAATGGTAGCATGGGTAGCTAAGGATGCATAAATCATGTCTTGGATCCTAAGTTCTGTGGCACCCCATGTAATCATGTCTTTGAGACCTCATAGATCAACAAAGGCTATGTGGGATCATCTCACACAAGTTTATAATCAAGATAACAATGCTTGAAGATTTCAACTTGAATTGAGTATTGCAAAGTATGGAATGATTATTCTGATTTGGTTACAGCCCAAGATATCTCGCGAAAAGAGATTTAGCAGAGCACAACGAGTTCATAAATCATCAAAGAGATCAACTCTTCGATGAAATTGAGATCTCGGGATATGAACCAATTCGTGCCTTATTGGTGAATAGAGATCTGGTTCCTTCACTAAATGCCTGTTTTGGGAGCTTTTTGCATGAAGAAAAACGTCTCCACACTCGTAACACCATGGAACAAGCAAAAGTGGCTCATGTGGCCTATGTTGCCTACAACAAAGGGAGGGGGTCCGAAATGAGGAAAACTTAGTGTTATAACTGCAAGAAGTATGGAAATATTGCACCATATTGTCCAAATAAGGTATGCACTATCGTAAATAACTGACATATTATTAAAGAGAGTCCCATTCGACCACCCTCACTGCTTTAATAGAAATCAGCACACCGCTAACTCGCCAATGTGGTAACAAATACTGCATCTCGCTCAACCATTCCTATAACAAAAGAAATGATACAAAAAATGGTTATAAGTGTCGCTACTACACGTGGTCTTCAAGGTAAGGGCATGTTTCCTAACTTTCTTCTTGAATTTTAGATTATGGGGCATCAAATCATATAACAAACTCGTTGAAAGGGTTAAGAAATATCAGAAAAATACCATGGAACCTCAAGGATTCAAGCAAATTTAATGAAGTGTTTTTCCTATTGTAGTTATTGGTAATAAACCTCCTTTAAAAGATGTTTTTGTCTCACCTAGTTTAGCTGAAAGTTTGGCGTCTGTAGGGCAGCATGTAGATGATGATTATAAGGTTTATTTTTCTAAACATGGTTGTATTGTGCATGATCAAATGACAGGGCAGTTAATGGCGAAGGGGTCTAAGCAAGGTCGTCTATTTTTCCTACACTATGTTATTCCTTGAAGACTGGTTTCTCTTCCTATGTTATCTCTTTTTTGTAATGTCTCAAAAGTGTCTAATGAGGTGTGGCATAGGCATCTTGGTCATCCAAATCACAAAGTGTTATCTCATCTTTTGAAATCTGGCCTAATTAATAATAAAATGCATTCCTCTTCTAGTTTATTTCTTTATTGTGCTACATGTAAACTTGGGAAAGGAAAAATATTACCCTTCCCATCCGAGGGTAGTAGAGCTATGAAATTGTTTGACATTGTTCATAGTGATATATGGGGAATTAGTCCAATTCTATCTCATGCTGGTTACAAATACTTTGTAACCTTTATAGATGATTATAGTAGGTATACATGGGTCTACTTCCTAAAAGCAAAATCAGAAGTCTTTTCTAGGTTCAAATTATATCTACAACTGATGCAAAATCAATTTGTTGCCACCATCAAGATTCTTAGATCAGATTCTAGAGGAGAATATATGTCTAATGATTTCCAATCATTCTTGCAAAACATGGGCATTAGTTCTTAAATATCATGTTCTCATACTCCACAACAAAATGGAGTAGCGTAATGTAAAAAAAGACATCTTTTGGATGTTGTTAGAATCCTACTTATTGAAACTTTTGTTCCACCTAAAAACTTTGGGCGTAAGCCCCTCACTCATCGTTGCATACCTAATCAATCGGCTTCCTTCACAAAAATTAGGTCTAGATTCCCTCCATATTTCAGGCTTCATCACTATCGCCTCATATATCGATAATCTACACACATTCGAGTGTGTATGTTTTATGTATTTACCTCCCTCTTCTAGTAATAAACTCAATGCTCAATCCATTATATGTGCTTTTCTAGGGTATAGTATGAATCAAAAGGGGGTATTTATGTTTTGATCTTCATACTAATCGAATTCATGTCTCTAGAAATGTTATATTTCTTGAAAATCAGTGTTTCTTTCCTATATCATCCTCTAAGCAACACCTAACACACATGTTATGTTACTCACTTTCACCGATTCTGACCCCTACTCGGTCAACATGATTCACTAAACACTCCTACAATTGAGAAGATAACATAGGAATCCCTCTTAGTCACCATTGCTAATGTACATACATAGACAACAACCGATGCAACCTCCTTCCCACTCCTGTCTTGCCATCTTATTCAAGGCATCCTACTAATTCTCGAGGTACCTAACTCACCTCATATACTCGTCTTCATTATGACAAATTGCTAGAATTTTTTGTACCACCCGACTGTGCATGAGTTTCAATCCTCTAAGACCACATATTCTTGGTATGCTCTATCTCGCTACACTACACCCTACCGCATAGTACTCAGCTATTTATTCACAAGCTACTATAGAATCTTAGCTGGCAGCAGCCATGCAAGAAGAATTACATGCCCTAAAAATCTAATAACACTTGGGATATTGTGGAGTGCCCTAGTGGTGTCAATCCTTTTGGGTGTATTTTTGAGAAGGTTAAGGATGATGGCAAACTGGGACGTGATATAAAGCCGTATTAATGGTTTTTTGGGAATCATCGCAAGTATAGGGTTATCTATAAGGAAACCTTTGCTCCAAAGGGTCAAAATGACCACTATACGTACTTCATTTTGGCTATTGCAGCTTCACAACAATGAGTTTTACACCAATTGGAGTGAAAATGTCTTTCTACATAGGGATCTTATAGAATATATCTATATGTGACCCCTTGCTGGCTTGTTTTCTACCCCTACTTCTATTATGTGTAAACTACGAGTCTTTGTATGGACTAAAACAAGCTCCCCGGGCATGGTATGCTAAATTTGCCTTGACTATGTTGGATTTTGAGTTTCTAAAAAGCAAGTATGATGCATCCTTATTTATACGACATATTGCTAGAGGTGATGTGTTTGTTCTAGTGTATGTTGATGACATAGTCATCACTGGTACTGATGACAATCTCATAGCTCATCTTAAATAGCACCTACAACAATCCTTTCATATTAAGGACCTTGGTAATGTAGCCTATTTTCTTGGTCTAGAAATTCAAGCTGGTACACATGGTCTATTTGTCTCACAAAGACAAATATGTTATGGACTTAGTAGCTATAGCCGGGTCTCTAGGAGATACCACTACTCGGATACACCTATGGAACTCAATATCCACCTTAGGAAGGATGAAGGGGGAGCTATTACCTTATCCTACAAAGATATCGAACACTTGTGGGGCGCTTTGATCTATCTCACAAACACTCGGCCGAATCTCTCTTATGCGCCCAACCGGTGAGCCAAGCAAAAATAAATATAAAAACTACAAAGATCAGTTCACAACCATATCAATATAGAAGATTGTAATTGGAAAAAAATATTCAATTCATAAAAAGTACAAAAAGAATGACTGAAATAAACTAAAAAAACAACTTGTGTCCACTTGGGTTAACTTATCAAACTCGTGACCATGGCCACGAGTTGAGAAAACCTTAAAGGAAACAAATAAAAAAAATATGAAGCACAATTCATAATCAACTCAATATCAAATAATAAAATTGAAAAAAAATGAAAAAAATAATCAAGTCAACTATGGTTAACTTATTAAACTTGTGACTTGGGATAACCTTATGGAATGCAAACCAAAATAAGTCATGAAGCCTAATTTTTTATCAATAAAATATTGAAACTTAAATCTTTGAATAACATTTGTGTTATGATTCAATTGGCTAATATATCTATTGTTTATTCTAAAAGCATATTGAAGGATGTTCTTGTAAAGGTTAATGATTTTGTTTTTCCTATGTATTTCTATGTATTTAGTATGAAACAGGGTGATCAAACTACTTTATTTTGTTAGGGAGACCATTTTTAAAGACATACAAGATGAAGATAGATGTTCATAGTGGCATACTTACCACGGAATTTGATGGTGAAATTATTATGTTTAATATTTATGATGCAATGAAATTTCATGTTCAAGTTGATGATAATTCCATTTATTATATTAATGTCATTGATTCTTTTAGAACATAAGGTTTTTGAACTTGATGGAAATGATGAATTGAAAGATTCCATTAATGAATATCTTAAAAAAAATCATGAGTTAACCTTAAGTATCGATTTGCAAGAAACTATTGTAGCATTTAGATAATGTTCATTATATTACATTTTCATTTTCTAATTAAATGCTTGTACCTTTTATTTTATAGGCCCCTAGTCCAAATTTAAATCCTTTTCTTAATCACATTAAATACATGTTCATTGGAGATAAAGTAACGTTACTAGTAATCATCTCTAATAGATTTAGTGTCATTGCAAGACGAAAAACTTGTATAGGTTTTAAGAAGCATAAATTATTAGTTTGAAAATTATATATATTAAAGGAATGAGCATGTCCACATGTATGCACTATATTTTACTTGAAAAGGGAGAAAAACATTCTCTTCAACCACAAAGAAGATGAAACTCATCTATGATGAATGTAGTAAACAAGGAAATCCTCAAACTTTTTAAAGTTAAAGTAATTTATCCTATTTTGGATAATAATTAGGTTAGCCTAGTCCATGTTATTCCTAAAGAGTAATTGTTGTAAAAAATCAGAATGATGAGTTAGTTCCTACCTGTTTTTAGAATGTGTGGTGTCAAAAAAAGATGATCTTTACATGCCTATTAAAATCTTTTTCATATCATTGCATGCCTTATGGCCTATGTAATGTCTCAAACACTTTCTGATGATGTATGGTTAGCATATTTCTAGATTATATTTAGCATTTAATAGAAATCTTTATGGATAATTTTACAATTTATAGAGACTATTTACAATCATAAAAGTTAATACATATTATATTTTTTTTCATTTATGAAAGGAAATAGTTATTCTCATAAGTAAGGGATACCTAGAACTGATATGTAGATGCTTGTTAGAAGATATATACACCAAACTAATCGACATGAGAATTGTAAATGGAAAGATCATTTATGTCTATAAAAAAGCTCACATGATGGTTGTGTGAATGATGCTTAGACTTGAGAGCACTAAGTTATGTTATATAGACTACATGTTATCTTAATCGAGATAACAAAGTGAAGATATTGGATATATCATGAACTATATGAAGATACATGAGTAATCAAGAGAGAATTTATCACTCTAGGTTATTTAGGAAAAATGTTTTATCTGTTCTCAAATAATATTAATTGAGAAATCCTTGGTCAAGGTTGAATGAGTTTTTAAAATAATTTTAAATATGATTCAAACGATCAATGACTATTATATAGAGAATAAACATGAGTTATCATGTAGACATATTTCATGCTTTATAGTTAAATCAAAATATTATTGTTGAAATGATATTAATTACATTAAGAAACTGACACTCGAAAGGTTAAGTCAAACCACCAATGATTTTTTTAATATTTAAGGGATTATAACACTAAGGTAGACAATTCACTTGATCTTCAATATAAATTAATTAATTATTAAGTTGATAATAAGTTAAATTATTTAATTTAATTTAAATAGAATTATAATTTATATTTGGACCAACTTATTAGGAACTTAATGGGTCACACATATTAAAAATCATTAGTTAGAAATTAAAATGAGATGATTTAATTAAATATGACTTGATTAAAATTTATTTTAAAAAATTAAGGACTAAAATATAATTAATACATGGATTATATTTCTATATCTAGAAAAATCAAGTTAGGACTTGATTGAGTTAATTTCTAAATTGTCCTCAACTAATATATAATTATTATTTAGGTGACATAATTGATATTTTGCTAATTTAAAGGGTTTTTCATATTCCCTTATAAATAATAAGTTATACCTCTTGTTCTTTTAGGGTTGTATATTAGATAAAAAAATAATAATCTAAGTCACGCAATAAAGAGCAATATAATAACTAATATTCTGTATGAAAATACAAAAAATATTGTTGATTGAAAAGCAAGCCTTTTTTTATTCTTAGAAGGCCATGGATATCACTTTACTATTGTAGTGAATAATGGATTGTGTCTATACCTTTAAGAAAATCCCTTTCTTTCTTTCTTTTTTTTTTTCTTTTTTGTTTTGCCCTACTTTTAGATAGTGTTCGATATGAATACAAAGAACAAATAGATATGACAAGTTTTTTATGAAGTTGTTTAGTTCACTTTTATATAGTACAAAAATCAACTTTGATCATGTGTATGGCTATTCTAGCAAAGAATTTTGTCCCCTCTAAAAGGGTAAGATAAACTTGTCCAATTCTCGACACAAGAATTAACTTAAGTTGGATTGGGTCATCGTAAGGATAAAATTAGTTATTGTTTATGGCTATTCTATCAAAGAATTTTATCCCCCCTAAAAGGATGTGATAAACTTGTCCAATTCTCGACACAAGGATTAACTTGAGTTGACCCGGGACATCGAAAGGATAAAATTAGTTATTGTCATAATTTTGACACCCAAATAGAGTTGATTTGGAGAAAAACCCATGTTACAAGCCACGTTAACCATTGACCCGAGTCAATATAAAACTAAAAAATATTTTTTATCATAATTTTGCAACTTGACTTGGGGTTAACCTAGGGCTAGAGCTGAGTTATGAGTCGAGTTTAGACCTGAGTTATAGTCAGGTTGATCATTAATATAGGCTAACATTAAAATAAAAATAATTATAATAATAACTTTAAAACTCGACTACAAGTTCAACTTAGGTAATGATCCAAGTTATAGGTTGGGTTAACCACTCGAACTCATGTAAATATAAAGTTAAAAATAATCATTATCATAGTTTTAATACCCAACCCAAGAATCCACCCGAGGTAACGACTTGTTCACTAGTCAGGTTGACCATTGACTAGGGTCAATTTATTGATAAAAATAATTATTATCTTACTTTTTAAAAACTTGATTATAAGGTCGATCCAAGGCCACATCCGAATCATGGTTTGTTGACCATTGATTTGGGTCAACGCTTTAGATAAAAAAATTATCATCATAGTTTTAAAATCTAACTATGATTAGAGTTAATACTCGTGATCATGAGTCAAGTTGACCTATGACCCACGTCAATGTAAAAATAAAAATAATTATTATCATAGTTTTAAAATTCAATTTAAGGTTGACACAAGGCTATGTTTATGTCATGAGTGAGGTTGACCATTGAATTGAGCCAGAATAAGAATAAAAATAATTGGTATCATAATTTTAAAACAAGATTCTAGGGTTGACTTAGAGCAAAACTCAGGTCATGACTGAGGTTGAACATTAACATGAGTTAATGTAAGGGTAAAAACATTATTATTATATTTTTAAAATATAAATAAAAACATAAAAAAATAAATTATTTTTCAAAATCCTAATATCAAATAATATTTCACAATTCAATCTCTATAACATAACTATCTATATTTTCCAGACTTGAACAAAGAGCCATGATATTTTATTTTTAATCTAATCTATGTCAAAAAATACTCTAGTAGTTCCATTTTGGATGTATTTCTTGTCTATGGTTTGAGATTTCATGTTGGGGGAAAATAATTTCTTATAAATACATAAAATATAAATCTAATTTTCTAAATAAGGGTTAAAACAAAGAAAAAGAAAACATAGTAAGTTCAAGTTTAATTTTCCTAGAGAAAATTCACATTTTTAATTACGATATATATTAAATTAATCACACAAACCATATAGTAACTTTGTGTTCAAAACCAATTATACACATTATATAGTGTTCATATCTATTCAAGTTGGATCAATATTTATATATTAAGAACAATTTATATATCAGTTTTTTTCCAAGCATGTTTATTTCTTTTTAAAGATATATTTTAATTAAAAATTTATCCATGGTTTTTTACATCAACATATTGAAAATTTCTAGCTTATCCAATTCAAATTTGGATGAACAAATTTTGTAGTTTCCACTGTAGAAAACCCTCCCGATGAAGTTGATCAAACCCTAATTACTAGCTTGATTGATTGTGGGTGTCCCTTTCCCCCATTAGGGAAACAATGGAAAGCTATGTTTTGAAGTTGATCAAACCCCTGCTAGTGAAGTAGCTTAAGTGGGTGTGTCATAATCGAAGTACAATATTAAATGATATTACTACATAAAATTATTATAAAAAATAAATTTTCAACTTATTCTCCAACAGCGTAACTAAATATTGAGTGCAAGTAATCTCTTAAATTTTTTTCTCGGAATCAATTGTTTTTCCAAGAAACAAAGAGTTTGATGACAAAATTTGTAGTCCCCACCGAAGAATATTGAAAAGATCTTTCCGAAGAAAACCTTCCAGTGGAAGTACTTACTAACTTGATCGAGGGAGTGGACCCTTTCCATCTTTATTCTTTCTTTATAGTAGGATTCATCCCTATAAATATATGTATGCTCCAATTCATGTTTTCAAAATAAAATACCATCAGAACAGGCATAAACAGCGACAGTTCTTAACTCTCAGGTATGATCGTCTCTCTATTGCTTTAATCTTACTCTGTTTCTTTACCCTTTTCGCTGCTGAATCTTAGCTTCAGTGCATCACTTTCACTAAAATGTTTGAGTTAATGAGTTTATTGTAATATATGTTTATCTGGGTCGTTTCTTTTTCTTTGGAATTCAGATTGTGATATCATTTGCGACTGAATTTTAGGTTTCTTTCTGCTTTCTTGTTTCAATAATCTGTTCTTTTTGGGCAGTCAGGCTACATACATTCCCTGTTAATTTGATGGCTTACATTCCTCCACACATGCGGCGTTCCGAGGATGTTTAGAAGGGCATCCCCATTTCCAGAGACACTGCAACCTCAGTTTCAAAGAATATTGAATTTGAGAGCATCCACTTCTCATCAAAATAAGAGTGGAAATATTGTTTATGCAGACCATGCTATATCTAAATGGTTTGCTGTTGGCTTTGACGATAATGGCCACTTTCCACCAAACATCCATCTCGAGCCGATTTCCTTGAAACATGTTGAGCGTAAAAGTGGAGAAAAGCCTCTGGTCTTGGTGAATAGCGTTGTAACTGAAGGTCGGTGTTCCATCTTTTTCTTTCCTTGAAGCTGTTTGAGTTAAATGTTTTTATTGATTTTTTTATATTAAATTTGATGCAATGAAGAGGATTGCAAACTGGAAAGGAATTTCTCCAAAAGTCCATGGGAGATTATAGCGGAAAACGTACATCAAGAACTAGTCTCTTCTTTCGAGAGTTTGAGGAAGGAAATAGATGGTCAGGGTTCTGAAAAAGTAAAGCCAGCATTGGTTGCTCGATTCGGGAAAAATTCATTTTCGTGGGTAAGCAATCCAACTTCTCTTTATAGATATTGCAAATTGAGTTAATGTTAGTGGTATGATATGGAGCATTATCAGTTTTCCCAACTTATGTTGCCTGGAATTGTCTCAGTTTGTTCTCGTTGTAGTTATTCCGGTTGAATTCCGGCAGGAAGCTTCCCGGAATAGGCCTAGAATTCTCTAACTTTTTGGAGCACTGTAGACATAGAATTCTTGAATTCTGAAACGTTATATTCCTTTTGGTGTTCTGTAATCAACGTTATATTCTTACGTACAAGCTGTAGTTCTCTTTCTTGCATCAATCAAAATGAAGCTAACTCCATTGTGTGTTGCAGGAGCCATTTAATGGGACTAGAAAGTGTCAATAAAACCCAGGTTGAAGAAGCCGTTTTGAGAAAACTCAGAAGATCATTGTACACAGATATTCCTTCTTCATACATGGAAAATATTATAGATGGAGTTGTCCCAGTGATTGGAGTTGATTTTGAAGGGGAGAAAGATGTTTATCATGTAAAGGTATTCTTTTGACTGCATACCTACTCTTTATGCTCTTTTTTTTTAAAAAAAAATAATTCAATCTGTCATTAACTCTTCTTCCTCCATGCAGTTGTCTGATAATGCATGGCCATATGCCACTATATCATGCAAATGCAGTGTGATGGAAAATAAAAAACTTGTCCTCTACAAGGTAGGTTTTGTACTACCTGGAGTCTTGTCCTCTCATTCTAATCTGACATATTATATGGTAGATATGGTTTTTGGGAAATATCAATGTGACATTGTGCATCTCATGGACACCTTCTGCGATTTTCACTTATAGATTTTTTTTTATCACATTACCTTTTCTTGTTCATGGAGTCGAATTAAAGCGTAAAGATTTCTTGTAGGTTGAACTTAATCCAGTGCGCCAGATGGTCATAGATGTATCATGTCTTGATAAGAATCTGGACCTCAGGGTAGCGCTTAGCACCAAGAAGATCTTGACAACTCTAACTGTAAGTTATACTGGCTCTCACTGATTCAATTTAGTTGCAATCATTGAAGCATGATGTTTCTTGGGCTCTTCCCATGCTCAGAATTGTGAACTCGAGCAAGCATCCTTCCTTTGTATTTTCCTTAAATTAAATTATTAATCGTGTTTAAACTATGCTGTCTCTGTTTCAAAGATTGACATGATGGGAACAATTGCATTTGAATGAAAGACCAAATAATCTGTATTCTTGAACCTAGTTTGATTGCTCCTGGAAGATGAGTAGGCTTGTACTTTCATGCTGTGGAAATGAAGTAATTTCATAGTTGGAACAATGATTTCCCTAAATTTGCCAGAGATTTTCATCTAAAGTCTAGACAGCACAAAGTTTCCTGCACGAAATTTTAGTTTATAAAGCAACAGACTAAGTCATCTACACCCAGATTATTATTCTGATAATCATCCTACTTAAAACATCAAAGCCAAGAAACTTCATTGTAATACAGCGATGGTGTGGCGGGGCTGATTGTATGAATTGATGCAGGAAGACGAGAAGAATAGCATTAGTGATCTGATCAATTCTGCAGTTCTAGATTCAGATATGAAGGGTGGATTAAGATGGCCCCAAGGGAAGGCATCTTCTGGTGGCAGATATAGCGTCATTGGGGCTTGGCACACAGTAACCAAAGCCTATAAAAGTTCATCGTTTAGGCTTAAAGTAAGAGATGCCGATCGATTTGATTTTCAGAGTGGATCTGGGGAAGCTACAAGAGAGATTTATCTGAAGTTGAAAAGAATTGTTTCAGAAATGCAGGCAAGTTCCTTTACTGGGTTTTTACTTTTCCCTGTGCATCTTTCAGAAAAGATATTCTATCAGATTTTTTTTTCTTGTGGAGTAATGCTAGAGATATTTATCTGTCAATGCATTCCATTGTTATCAATATCTCACTTAACGTGATGCTGTTCCTGTTTGACAATCATGTTCGGTTCTTCATTTTCTTGAACATTTTTTTCTGGTTTTTAAAGCTGCTTTTGTTGAATTATGAAGGAACCGGGAGCTGAAACTGATTCAATCTGCAATATGCTCAAGGACAGCTTAAGACTGATATGGGACAAGTTCTTGTTGTGAATGTTTTTTATCACGAGCAAGCCAATCCCCATGGCTGGATACTATTCCACTGCAAGGCGCTGTCTGCGAGTTTAAATCTCTCTCCTATCATTGAACTTTTTCGCTTGAGTTTATATGAATTTCTTTTTTGCTTGTTTATTAGGATAATGTAATGTTTGTAATTTGTGTGTGATATGAGGAGAGACGCTGGAAAAACAACAACAAAAATAAAATATGCTTGATTTGAATTTATGTATTTTTTATAATATGTTTTTTTTTAAATACTTTTGAAATGCAGTGTCAAACATGTTTTTAATTTATAAATCAATATAATTTACTATTCATTGTTGATTTATGTAAGCTCAAAAGTTTATACCATCCCATTGAATATGATTGTTTAAAAACTTAAATTGATTTTCTAAATTTATTATCGATATTAAATTTTAGGGTTTAGTATTCATAAAAATCAAAATTAAAATAAATCAAATCTAGCATATTTGACATAACAACACTCAACTTTTAAAAGAAAGTATCAATTTAAGTATTTGTTCGTCCATATGAGGACATCTCCTAGACTTGATTCGTTTTCTTCCTTATGAACTTGGACCATATGATTGTATCTCAGTTAATATTTTGATTTGGTTTATTTCCACACTTTTTTAAACCACTTCTTCTTAAGCTATTAATTTTGTGCCACACCTGATAGGTGCTCCTAGTAACTTAGATATTGTTGAGTTGTTAGTGTTAGGGTTAGTTTCAATTAGTTGTTAAACAATAATTGAAATTGTTAGTGTTTGTTGTAGAAACAATTAGTTATCAATAGTTAATACTACAATAATTCAATTCTTGATCTTACCTATATAAATACCTGTTGACAGATGAATATAGATTGATGAATTCCAACATGGTATGAGAGCTCTCTTAAAATTAATAAAAACTAAGAGAACTTAAAAAACTGTAGTTTTTGTTTTGAAAGAACCAAAGAAGAGGGAGATAACAAGCTAGAACAAAGGGATCATGACAACAGAAAATAGTAGCTTTGTATAGCCATGAATACCAAGATTCGATGGACAATATGATCATTGGTCTATGCTCATGGAAAATTTTCTTAGATTAAAGGAATACTAGGGCTTTCATAGAGACTAGAATTTCTGCAATTAGAGAAGGAGAAGAGTCAATTGAAGGGCAAAAAAAGATGAATGAAGAAGAAAAATTAAAAGACTTGAAGGTTAAAAACTATTTATTCCAAGCTATTGATAGAACTATCATTGAAATCATACTTAACAAAGATACCGCAAAAGGATATCAAGGATTCAATGAAGATGAAATACCAAGGTTCCACTAAAGTGAAACGCGTGCCCGGTTGCAGGCTCTAAGGAGAGCATTTGAGCTTCTTAGCATGAAGAAAGGAGAAATAGTAGATGCATACTTTGCTAGAACATTAATCATTGCCAACAAAATGAAGGTGCATAAAGAAAGAATGACGCATACCACAATTATTAAGATGATTCTAAGATCAATAACTTCCAAGTTTAATTATTTTGTGTGCTCAATAAAATGAATCAATGATCTTTCAGTTATGATATTAGATGAACTTTAGAGTAACCTATTAGTGCATGAATGAAGAATGCAAGGACAGAAGGAAGAAGAACATGTTCTGGATATCATCAACTCATAAAGAATTGAAGGAAGATATGAGCATAAATATAAGGGAACGAGGAAGTGTTTCTGGAAACAGTAGAGGAAGAGGTCGAGGCAGAAGTAGGCAATCCTACAATAAAACACAAATTCAATGCTACAATTGCCAGAAATAGGACATTTCCAATATGAATGTCCTAATAAAGAAAAGATTGTGAATTATGCATAATTCAATGAGGAAGGAGAAATGTTGCTAATGGCATATGAAGAAATGAAACAATCAAGAAATAAACTTGCATGGTTTCTTGATTCAGTTGTAGTTATCACATGTGTGGTAGCAAAGAATGGTTCTTTAATTTTGATAGCAAATTCAGACAATTAGAAAAAATACAGGGATAATTCAAGTATGATGGCTATGGGTAAAGGAAATGTCAAGCTGCTCATAAGAGGATAAACACAGACAATTACAAAAGTATACTTCATACCTGAGTTAAGGAATAATCTCTTAAGCATTGGACAACTTCAAGAAAGGAATCTAAGCAGTTCCCATTCAACATGGAATGTGTAGGGTCTACCATCCATAAAGGAGATTGATCATACAATCACAAATGTTAGCTAATAGAATGTTTGCAATTCATGCAAAGGTCATCATTCCAGTTTCAAACTGTTTTCAAGCCACATACAACGATATCACAAGCTTATGGCACCGCAGGTATGGCCACCTAAGTCTAAAAGGATTGAGACTCTGTTTTACAAAAATATGGTCACAGGCCTACCATTCATAAATGATGAATCTGAAGTATGTGAGGACTGCATGATTGGGAAACATCATCGAGACACTATGCCTAAAAACAGGTGCTTGTAGACATTTGTGGCCCTATTTCACCATAATCAAATAGTGGAAAAAGATATGTAGTCACATTCATTGATGATTACAGTAGGATGACATGGGCATACTTTTTGACACAAAAATCTGAGGCAGCATCTAAGTTTAAGACATATAAACTATTTGTTGAAAAGGAAAGTGGTGAGATGATTGGGTGTCTAAGAACTAATAGAGGAGGAGAATTTACCTCACTTGAGTTTAATGATTTCTGTAATATACAAAGAATCAAAAGACAACTCATTGCACCTCATACACCCCAACAGAAATGGGGGTTGTCGAGAGAAGGAATCAAACCATAATGAATATGGTAGGAAGTATGCTATCACAAAAGGTAATGCCAAAGTAGTTTTGGTCAGAAGCTGTCAATTGGGCAGTCCATGTGATGAATAGCAGTCACACTTTATCTGTCAAAAGATGTCACTCCTGAAGAGGCATGGGGTGACATGAAGCCTTGTGTAGACCATTTTCATGTGTTTGGGTGTGTAGCATATGTACATGTTCCTAACTATCAAAGAAAACCAACTTGAGCTAACCTATTTTTTAGATAAAATGTTGAAAGATAAAACTACAAAAAATCTATGTTTTAAAAGAATATAAAACCAACTTGACTTAACCTACAAAACTCATGATCAAGACTAAGACATATGCATATAAAAAAATATCATGATGTCTTATTCCAAGTCAACCCTAATATTTAAGGTCAAAATTGTAAAATAAAAAATCAATTAAGAAAAAAAGGATAAAAGGAACCAATCAGACTCAACCTTCGTTAACTTGCCAAACCCGTTACTTAAGTTGTTAAACCAAGATAACCTAATAGAAAATAAAAAAAAATACAAAGATCAGTTCACAACCATCTCAATATAGAAGAATATAATTGGAAAAAGATATTCAAAACTTAGGTCATAGGTCAAGTTGAACATTGACATGAGTTAATGCAAGGGTAAAAAAATTATTATTATATTTTTAAAATATAATAAAACATAAAAAAGAAGTTATTTTTCAATATCCTAATATCAATAATATTTCACAACTCAATCTTGAACAAAGAGCCATGGTATTTTATTTTTAATCTAATCTATGTTGAAAAATATTATATTAGTTCCATTTTGGATGTATTTCTTGTTTATGGTTTGATATTTTATGTTGGGGAAAAATAATTTCTTATAAACAAATAAAATATAAATCTAATTTTCTACATAAAGATACATAAGGGTTAAAACAAAGGAAAAGAAAACATAATTAATTCAAAGTTTAATTCTCTAGAGAAAATTCACATTTTTAATTATGATATATATTAAATTAATCACATAAACTCATCATGTTGAATTGAAATGCAAAACCATATAGTAACTTTGTGCTCAAAACCAATTATACACATTATATAGTTTTCATATCTATTCAAGTTGGATCAATATTTATATGCTAAAAACAATTTATATATCAGTTTTTTTTTCCAAACATGTTTATTTCTTTTTAAAGATATATTTTAATTAAAAACTTATCCATTGTTTCTTACATCAACATATTGAAAATTTATAGCTTATCCAAGTCAAATTTGGATGAACAAATTTTGTATTTTCTACTGTAGAAAACCCTCCTAATGAAGTTGATCTAACCGTAATTACTAGCTTAAATTTTATTCTCGAACTCAATTGTTTTTCCAAGAAACGAACAGTCCCCAGTCCCCACTCCCCACCGAAGAATATTGAAAAGAGAGAATGAAAAGCTCTTTTCGAAGAACCCTCCAATGGAAGTACTTACTAACCTGATCGATTGAGTGGACCCTTTCCATTTTCTTTATAGTAGGATTCATCCCTATAAATATATGCTTGCTCCAATTGATGTTTTCAAAATACAATACCAGCAGAGCAGGCATACACAGCAACAGTTCTTAACTCTCAGGTATGATCGTCTCTCTACTGCTTTAATCTGACTCTGTTCCTTACCCTTTTCGTTGCTGAGTCTTAGTTTCAGTGAATCATTTCACTAAATGTTTGAGTTAATGAGTTTATTGTAATACATGTTTAACTGGGTTGTTTCTATTTCTTCGGAATTCAGACTGTGATATCATTTGCGACTGAATTTTTCTTTCTTTTCTTTCCTGGTAGTTTTCTTTTGCTTTCTTGTTTCAGTAATCTGTTCTTTTTGGGCAGTCAGGCTACATACATTCCCTGTTAATTTGATGGCTTACATTCCTCCACACATGCGGCGTTCCAAGGATGTGAGAAGGGCATCCCCAATTCCAGAAACACTGCAACCTCAGTTTCAAAGAAATATTAATTTGAGAGCATCCACTTCTCATAAAAATAAGTGTGGAAATATTGTTTATGGAGACCCTGCTATATATAAATGGTTTGCTGTTGGCTTGGACGATGATGGCCAGTTTCCACCTAACATCCATCTCAAGCCCCTTCCCTTGAAACATGTTGAGCGTAAAAATGGAGAGAAGCCTCTGGTCTTGGTGAATAGCGTTGTAACTGAAGGTCGGTGTTCCATCCTTCTCTGTTAGTTGCTTCTTCCCTTGAATTGTGTTTGAGTTAAATGTTTTTATAAATTTTGTATTAAATTTCATGCAATGAAGAGGATAGCAAACTGGAAAGGACTTGCTCCATAAGTCCATGGGAGATTATAGCGGAAAACATACAGCAAGAACTATTCTTTTCTTTCGATTTTTTGAAGAACGAAATGGATGATCAGGGTTCTGAAAAAATGAAGCCAACATTGGTCGCTCGATTGGGAAAATTTCTTTTTCATGGGTAAGCAACCCAACTTCTCCCTATAGTTATTGCAAACCGGGTTAATGGTAATTAGAACTATTATGCAACTGTAGTTCCCTTTCTTGCATCAATCAAAATGAAGCTATCTCCTTGACATATTCAATGAACTAAGGGAAGAACGTAAGCATTTAAGTGTGTGTTAATCCATATAGGACATCGCCTGGAGTTGATTCTTGTTTTGACACTTTTCTAAACCACTTCTTCTCTAGTGATTACTTTGATCACTGCCAAACAAATTTTGCTCTAGTGATTACTTTGATCGCTGCCAAACAAATTTTGCTGGTGCTCCTAGTAACATAGATATTGTCGATATGCATATCTTAGAAGCTATAACTGCTTATGTTAAATGAAATTCATATTCTCCATCAGTGCGTATGAAGCACGTTTTATATTTCAGTTATACAAGAATTATTATACTAATTGTGTGATGCAGGAGCCATTCCATGGCACTAGAAAGTGTCAATAAAATTCAGGTTGAAGAAGATATTTTGAGACAACTGAAAAGATCAATGTACACAAATATTCCTTCTTCGTTTATGGAAATTATTATAGATGAAGTTGTCCCAGTGATTGGAGTTGATTTTGAAGGGGAGAAAAATGTTTATGTTGTAAAGGTATTCTTTTGACTGCACACCTACTCTTTATTTTTATTTTTTGTTTTTTTTTTTTTTAAATTCAATCTGTCATTAACTCTTCTTCCTTCATGCAGTTGTCTGATAATACAAGGCCAGATGCCACTATTTCATGCAAATGCAGTGTGATAGGAAATAAAAAACTTCGCCTCTACAAGGCAGGTTTTGTACTACCTAGAGTCTTGTCCTCAAATGCTAATTTGACATATTATATGGTAGATATGGTTTTTGGGAAATATCAATGTGACATTGTGCATCTCATGGACACCTTCTGCGATTTTCACTTATGGATTTAAGATGGGTTTTTTTTTATCACATTACCTTTTCTTGTTCATGGAGTCGCAATAAAGCGTAAAGATTTCTTGTAGGTTGAACTTAATCCAGTGCGCCAGATGGTCATAGATGTATCATGTCTTGATAGGAATCTGGACCTCAGGCTAATGCTTTGCACCAAGAAGATCTTAACAACTCTAACTGTAAGTTATACTGGCTCTCACTGATTCAATTTAGTTGCAATCATACACCATGATTATTAGACACTCATTGAAGCCTGAAGTTTCCTGGGTTTTTCCAATGCTCAGCAGAAACTTGTAGTTTGAACTTGAGCAAGCATACTTCCTTTGTATTTTCCTTAAATTACATTCTTAATCGTGTCTAAACTGTGCTGTCTCTGTTTCAAAGAATGACATGATGGGAACAAGTGCATTTGAATGAGAGACCAAATAATCTGTATTCTTGAACTTAGTTTGATTGCTCCTAGAAGATAAGTAGGCTTGTACTATCAAGATAGGCTAACAAGTCTGGAACGAAATTTAGAAGGTTAACCATATTCCTGGTTACTGTTCTTTCATGCAGTGGAAATGAAGTAATTTCATAGTTGGAACAATGATTTCCCTAAATTTGCGAGAGATTTTCATCTAGAGTCTAGACAGCACAAAGTTTCCTGCATGAAATTGTAGTTTATAAAACTTTGTAGTTTATAAAACAAAAGACGATGATTTGATATTGGCTCCTTAGTAACTAAGCATCTAATATCAGTAAGTGTGGTTTCTTTCTTCCAATCTAGACAATCAACAGCCTAATTCATCTACACCCAGATTATTATTCTGATATTCATCCTACTTAAAACATCAAAGCCAAGAACCTTCATTGTAATATAGCGACAGTGTGGCGGGACTGATAGTAAGAATTCATGCAGGATGACGAGAAGAGTAGCATTAGTGATCTGATCAATTCTGCAGTTCTAGATTCAGATATGAAGGGTGGATTAAGATGGCCCCTAGGGGCGTCTTCTGGTGGCAGATATAGCGTCATTGGGACTTGGCACACAGTAACCAAAGCCTATAAAAGTTCATCGTTTAGGCTTAAAGTAAGAGATGCGGATCGATTTGATTTTAAGAGGGGATCTGGGGAGGCTGCAAGAGAGATTTATCTGAAGTTGAAAAGAATTGTTTCAGAAATACAGGCAAGTTCCTTTACCGGGTTTTACTTTTCCCTGTGCATCTTTTAGAAAAGATATTCTATCAGATTATTTTTCTTGTGGGGTAATGCTGGAGATATTTAGTTTACTAAAAGATTTTCACTTTATTATTGGTGATTTTATCCGTCAATGCATTCCATTGCTATCATTATCTCACTTAATGTGATCATATCTCCACTTTATAGCTTGAAAAACTTCCCCTGCAACAATTTAAGAACACAGCATAACTCTCTCTCTCTTTTAGAAATAAGGTAGACAACGTGTTCATCGCCTAAATGACTTGGACATGAATTAGTAATTCCAATGCCAACTCTAGTTCTAGCCTGTAAGCTTATCAAACTACAGCCTCGTGCAGTCTTCACCTTCAAGCATTAGTGACATCAGAGTAGAACTATTAACTTTGAACGCCAGCCCTTCAACACTGTCTTGTAAGGAGAGCATCCGGAGTTGACAGATCTATATATGTTCCCATAAAGAAACAACTTTTCAGTTTGTTGCTCTTTAGGTTGTTCAAATTATAGATTTGACAAAGTAACTGATATGAATTAGATACCGTCGACGAGCGTCATAGCTTAAGCTGTGCTAAGTTTCAGGATTCATGCATATGTTCATGTGATGCTGTTCCTGTTTCACAATCCTGTTCGTTCCTTCATTTTCTTGAACATTTTTTTCTGGTTTTTAAAGCTGCTTTTGTTGAATTATGAAGGAACCGGGAGCTGAAACTGATTCAATCTGCAATATGCTCAGGGACAGCTTAAGACTGATATGGGAGAAGTTCTTGCTTTGAGCGGTTTTTATCACGAACAAGCCATATATGTTCTTGTTTTTCCACCGCGTGGCGCTGTCTGCGAATTTAAATTTCTCTCCTGTCATTGAACTTTTCGCTTGTTTATATGAATTCCTTCTTTTCGCTTGTTTTTGAGGGTAATGTAAGTTGTGTGTGATATGAGGAGAGACGCTGGAAAAACAAAAACAAAATAAAATATTTCTTTACTTTCTTTGCTGGCATATCCATTGTTTCAGACATTTGTTTTCTATTTTTTCCAAAAAAAAAAATGTATTTAATAAAATGTATCATATATATATATATATATATATATAATACCAATAAAATAAATTATTGGGATGCCTGGTTAATGACTGTTATATCATCTTGTTCTTTAAATTTATTTATCATAAGACTTAATCTTTTCTTCTAGTTTTTATTGAAATATGCTCGATTTGAATTTATGTAGTTTTTAATATTTTCTTTATAAACTAATAAATAGTTTCTTTGTCAGAAAATCATTCATAACCTATGTAAACTATTATAATTTTATCTAGATTGATTTCATGATTAATTAATTTAGTGAATTGCTATGATTTAATTTATAAATCAATATCAATATGATTCATTATTTATTGTTGGATTTATGTAAACTCAAAAGTTTATGCCATCCCATTGAATATGATTGTTTAAAAACTTAAGTTGATTTTCTGAATTTATTATCGGTATTAAATTTCAGGGTTTAGTATTCATAAAAATAAAAATAAAAATAAATTTAGCAAAAGATAATTCACATAAAGGTACCCAAACTTTAAAGAAAGTATCAATTAGGTCCCCAATCCCCATTAAAGTTTTTTTTTTCTCAATTAAATTCTCCAGATATCATTAAATTTTCAATATATATATATATATATATTTTTGATTTGGTTTATTTCCACACTTTTCTAAACCACTTTTTAAGCTATTAATTTTGTGCCACACCTGAGTGTATCATATGACCTGCTTTGCTCTAGTGATTACTTTGATCACTGCCAAACAAATTTTGTTGGTGCTCCTAGTAACTTAGATATTGTTGATATTGTTGAGTTGTTAGGGTTAGGGTTAGTTTCAATTAGTTGTTAAACAATAACTGAAATTGTTAGTGTTTGTTGTAGAAACAATTAGCTATCAATAGTTAATACTACAATAATTCAATTCTTGATCTTACCTGTATAAATACCTGTTGACAGATGAATATAGATTGATGAATTCCAACATGGTATGAGAGCTCTCTTAAAATTAAGAAAAACTAAGAGAACTTAAAAAAACTGTAGTTTTTGTTTTGAAAGAAGCAAAGAAGAGAGAGATAACAAGCTAGAACAAAGGGATCATGACAACAGAAAATAGTAGCTTTGTGCAGCCATGAATACCAAGATTCGATGGACACTATGATCATTGGTCTATGCTCATGGTAAATTTTCTTAGATTAAAGGAATACTAGGGCTTGATAGAGACTAGAATTTCTGCAATTAGAGAAGGAGAAGAGTCAATTGAAGGGCAAAGAAAGATGAATGAAGAAGAAAAATTGAAAGACTTGAAGGTTAGAAACTATCTATTCCAAGCTATAAATAGAACTATCATTGAAATCATACTTAACAAAGATACCGCAAAGGATATCAAGGATTCAATGAAGATGAAATACCAAGGTTCCACTAAAGTGAAACGTGCCCAGTTGCAGGCTCTAAGGATAGCATTTGAGCTTCTTAGCATGAAGGAAGGAGAAACAGTAGATGCATACTTTGCTAGAACATTAATCATTTCCAACAAAATGAAGGTGCATAAAGAAAGAACGACGCATACCACAATTGTTAAGATGATTCTAAGATCAATGACTTCCAAGTTTAATTATGTTGTGTGCTCCTAAAGAATCAAATGATCTTTCAGTTATGATATTAGATGAACTTTAGAGTAACCTGTTAGTGCATGAACGAAGAATGCAAGGACATAAGGAAGAAGAACATGTTCTGGATATCATCAACTCAGAAAGAATTGAAGGAAGATATGAGCATAAATATGAGGGAAGAGGAAGTGTTTGTGGAAACAGTAGAGGAAGAGGTCGAGGCATAAGTAGGCAATCCTATAATAAAACACAAATTCAATGCTACAATTGCCACAAATAGGGCATTTCCAATATGAATGTCCTAATAAAGAAAAGATTGTGAATTATGCAGAATTCAATGAGGAAGAAGAAATGTTGCTAATGGCATATGAAGAAATGAAACAATCAAGAAATAAACTTGCATGGTTTCTTGATTCAGGCTGTAGTTATCACATGTGTGGTAGCAAATAATGGTTCTTTAATTTTGACAGCAAATTCAGACAATTAGAAAAAACACAGGGATAATTCAAGTATGATGGCTATGGGTAAAGGAAATGTCAAGTTGCTCATAAGAGGATAAACACATACAATTATAGAAGTTTACTTCATACTAGAGTTAAGGAATAATCTCTTAAGCATTGGACAACTTCATACCTGAGTTAAGGAATAATCTCTTAAGCACTGGACAACTTCAATAAAAGAATCTAGCAGTTCCCATTCAGCATGGAATGTGCATGGTCTACCACCCATAAAGGAGATTGATCATACAATCACAAATGTTAGCCAACAGAATGTTTGCAATTCATGCAAAGGTCATCATTCCAGTTTCAAACTGTTTTCAAGCCACATACAATGATATCACAAGCTTATGGCACCGGAGGTATGGCCACCTAAGTCTGAAAGGATTGAGAGCCCTGTTTTACAAAAATATGGTCACAAGACTACCAATCATAAATGATGAATCTGAAGTATGTGAGGACTATGCCTAAGAACTGGTGCATGTAGACATTTGTGGCCCTATTTCACCAGAATCAAATAGTGGAAAAAGATATGTAATCACATTCATTGATGATTACAGTAGGAAGACATGGGCATACTTTTTGACACAAAAATCTGAGGCGGTATCTAAGTTTAAGACATATAAATTGTTTGATGAAAAGGAAAGTGGTGAGATGATTGAGTGTCTAAGAACTGATAGAGGAGGAAATTTTACCTCACTTGAGTTTAATGATTTCTGTAATATACAAGGAATCAAAAAACAACTCATTGCACCTCATACACCCCCAACAGAATGGGGTTGCTGAGAGAAGGAATCGAATCATCATGAATATGGTGAGAAGTATGTTATCAAAAAAGGTAATGCCAAAAGAGTTTTGGTCAGAAGCTGTCAATTGGGCAGTCCATGTGATGAATAGCAGTCACACTTTATCTGTCAAAAATGTCACTCCTGAAGAGGCATGGGGTAACATGAAGCCTTGTGTAGACCATTTTCATGTGTTTGGGTGTGTAGCATATGTACATGTTCCTAACTATCGAAGAAAACCAACTTAAGTTAACCTATTTTTTAGATAAAATGTTGAAAGATAAAACTACAAAACAATCTATGTTTTAAAAGAATATAAAACCAACTTGAGTTAACCTACAAAACTCATGATCAAGACTAAGACATATGCATATAAAAAAAATATCATGATGTCTTATTCCAAGTCAACCCAATATTTAAGGTCAAAATTGTAAAATAAAAAATCAATTAAATAAAAAAAGGATAAAAGTAACCAATCAGACTCCACCTTTGTTAATTTGCCAAACCCGTTACTTAAGTTGTTAAACCATGATAACCTAATAGAAAATAAATAAAAAATACAAAGATCAGTTCACAACCATCTCAATATAGAAGAATATAACTAGAAAAAAAAATTCAAAACTTAGGTCATAGGTTAGGTTGAACATTGACATGAGTTAATGCAAGGGAAAAAATTATTATTATATTTTTAAAATATAAAAAAACATAAAAAAGAAGTTATTTTTCAATATCCTAATATCAATAATATTTTACAACTCAATCTTGAACAAAGAGCCATGGTATTTTATTTTTAATCTAATCTATGTTGAAAAATATTATATTAGTTCCATTTTAGATGTATTTCTTGTTTATGGTTTGATATGTTATGTCGGGGGAAAAATAATTTTTTATAAACACATAAAATATAAATCTAATTTTCTACATAAAGATACATTAGGGTTAAAACAAAGGAAAAGAAAATATAGTTAATTCAAAGTTTAATTTCTCTAGAGAAAATTCACATTTTTAATTATGATATATATTAAATTAATCACATAAACTCATCATGTTGAATTGAAATGCAAAACCATATAGTAACTTTGTGCTCAAAACCAATGATACACATTATATAGTGTTCATATCTATTCAAGTTGGATCAATATTTATATGTTAAAAACAATTTATATATCAGTTTTTTTTTTCCAAACATGTTTATTTCTTTTTAAAAGATATATTTTAATTAAAAACTTATCCATTGTTTCTTACATCAACAATTTGGAAATTTCTAGCTTATCCAAGTCAAATTTGGATGAACAAATTTTGTATTTTCCGCAGTAGAAAACCCTCCTAATGAAGTTGATCTAACCGTAATTACTAGCTTAAATTTTATTCTCGAACTCAATTGTTTTTCCAAGAAACGAACAGTCGAGATACATTGGGTTTGGGAATTATAGATAGCATCAAATCTTAATGACAAATTTGGTATTCCCCACTCCCCACCGAAGAATATTGAAAAGAGAGAATGAAATGCTCTTTCCGAAGAAAACACTCCAATGGAAGTACTTACTAACTTGATCGAGTGAGTGGACCCTTTCCATCTTTATTCTTTCCTTATAGTAGCATTAATCCCTATAAATATATACATGCTCCAATTCATGTTTACAAAGTAAAATACCAGCAGAGCAGGCATAAACAGCAACAGTTTTTAACTCTCAGGTATGATCGTCTCTCTACTGCTTTAATCTGACTCTGTTTCTTTACCCTTTTCGTTGCCGAGTCTTAGCTTCAGTGAATCACTTTCACTAAAACGTTTGAGTTAATGAGTTTATTGTAATATATCTTTATCTGGGTTGTTTCTTTTTCTTTGGAATTCAGATTGTGATATCATTTGCGACTGAATTTTTCTTTTCTGGTAGCTTTCATTCTGCTTTCTTGTTTCAATAATCTGTTATTTTTGGGCAGTCAGGCTGCATACATTCCCTGTTGATTTGATGGCTTACATTCCTCCACACATGCGGCGTTCCGAGGATGTGAGAAGGGCATCCCCAATTCCAGAGACACTGCAACCTCAGTTTCAAAGAAATATGAATTTGAGAGCATCCACTTCTCATCAAAATAAGAGTGGAAAGATTGTTTATGCACGCCATGCTATATCTAAATGGTTTGCTGTTGGCTTGGACGATGATGGCCAGTTTCCACCTAACATCCATCTCGAGCCGATTTCCTTGGAACATGTTGAGCGTAAACGTGGAGAAAAGCCTCTGATCTTGGTGAATAGCTCTGTAACTGAAGGTCGGTGTTCCATCCTTCTCTGTTAGTTGCTTCTGCCCTTGAAAGGTGTTTGAGTTAAATGTTTTTAGTATAAATTCTGTATTAAATTTCATGCAATGAAGAGGATTGCAAACCGGAAAGGAATTGCTCCAAAAGTCCATGGGAGATTATAGCGGAAAACGTACATCAAGAACTATTCTCTTCTTTCGAGATTTTGCGGAAAGAAATGGATGATCAGGGTTCTGAAAAAGTAAAGCCAAAATTGGTCGCTCGATTGGGAAAAATTCTTTTTCATGGGTAAGCAACCCAACTTCTCCCTATAGATATTGCAAACCGAGTTAATGGTAATTAGAACTATTATGAAACTGTAGTTCCCTTTCTTGCATCAATGAAAATGAAGCTATCTCCATGACATATTCAATGAACTAAGGGAAGATCGTCAGCATTTTAAGTGTGTGTTCATCCATATAGGATATCGCCTGGAGTTGATTCTTGTTTCGACACTTTTCTAAACCACTTCTTCTTAAGCTATCATATGACCTGCTCTGCTCGCTGCCAAACAAATTTTGCTGGAGCTCCTAGTAACGTGGATATTGTCGATAGGCATATCTTAGAAGCTATAACTGTTTATGTTAAATGAAATTCATGTTCTCCATCAGTGCGTATGAAGCACGTTTTATATTTCAGTTATACAAGAATTATTATACTAATTGTGTGATGCAGGAGCCATTCCATGGCACTAGAAAGTGTCAATAAAATTCAGGTAGAAGAAGATATTTTGAGACAACTGAAAAGATCAATGTACACAAATATTCCTTCTTCATTTATGGAAATTATTATAGATGGAGTTGTCCCAGTGATTGGAGTTGATTTTGAAGGGGAGAGAGATGCTTACACTGTAAAGGTATTCTTTTGACTGCACACCTACTCTTTATGTTGTTTTTTGTTTTTTTAAGAATTCAATCTGTCATTAACTCTTCTTCCTTCATGCAGTTGTCTGATAATACAAGGCCGAATGCCACTATTTCATGCAAATGCAGTGTGATGGCAAATAAAAAACTTGTCCTCAACGAGGTAGGTTTTGTACTACCTAGAGTCTTGTCCTCTCATGCTAATTTGTATGGCAGATATGGTTTTTGGGAAATATCAATGTGACATTGTGCATCTCATGGACACCTTCTGCGATTTTCACTCATGGATTTAAGAATTTTTTTATCACATTACCTTTTCTTGTTCATGGAGTCGCATTAAAGCGTAAAGATTTCTTGTAGGTTGAACTTAACCCAGTGCGCCATATGGTCATAGATGTATCATGTCTTGATAAGAATCTGGACCTCAGGCTAATGGTTTGCACCAAGAAGATCTTAACAACTCTAACTGTAAGTTATACTGGCTCTCACTGATTCAATTTAGTTGCAATCATACAGCATGATTATTAGACACTCATTGAAGCATGAAGTGTTTTTCATTTATAAATATTTCTTTGATCAGCAGAAACTTGTTGTGTGAACTTGAGCAAGCATCCTTCCTTCATATTTTCCTTAAATTACATTCTTAATCGTGTCTGAACTGTGCTGTCTCCGTTTCAAAGAATGACATGATGGGAACTATTTCATTTCAATGAAAGACCAAATAATCCGTATTCTTGAACTTAGTTTGATTGCTCCTAGAAGATAAGTAGGCTTGTAATATAGCGACAGTGTGGCGAGACTGATTGTAAGAATCGATGCAGGATGACGAGAAGAGTAGCATTAGTGATCTGATCAATTCTGCAGTTCTAGATTCAGATATGAAGGGTGGATTAAGATGGCCCCTAGGGAAGGCGTCTTCTGGTGGCAGATTTAGCGTCATTGGGACTTGGCACACAGTAACCAAAGCCTATAAAAGTTCATCGTTTAAGCTTAAAGTTAGAGATGCGGATCGATTTGATTTTAAGAGTGGATCTGGGGAAACTGAAAGAGAGATTTTTCTGAAGTTGAAAAGAATTGTTTCAGAAATACAGGCAAGTTCCCCTACTGGGTTTTACTTTTCCCTATGCATCTTTAGAAAAGATATTCTATCAGATTTTTTTTCTTGTGGAGTAATGCTAGAGATATTTACTTGATGATTCGTGATTTATCCGTCAATGCATTCCATTGTTATCATTATCTCCACTTCATAGCTTGAAAAACATCCCATTAAGAAATAAGGTGGTCAAAACATGATCTTTAAATGTTCCCATTAAGAAACAACTTTTCAGTTTGTTGCTCTTTAGGTTGTTCAAATTATAGATTTGACAAAGTAACTGATATAAATTTAATCTGTGCCAAGTTTCAGCATTCATGCATATGTTCATGTGATGCTGTTCCTGTTTGACAATCATCTCCGGTTCTTCATTTTCTTGAACATTTTTTTCTGGATGTTCATGTGATGCTGTTCTTGTTTGACAATCATCTCCGGTTCTTCATTTTCTTGAACGTTTTTTTCTGGTTTTTAAAGCTGCTTTTGTTGAATTATGAAGGAACCGGGAGCTGCAAACTGATTCAATCTGCAATATGCTCAAGGACAGCTTAAGACTGGTATGGGAGAAGTTCTTGCTGTGAGCGGTTTTTACCACGAACAAGCCATATATGTTCTTGTTTTTCCACCGCGTCTGCGAGTCTAAATTTCTCTCCTGTCATTGAACTTTCCGCTTGTGCCTATGAATTCCTTCTTTTCGCATGTTTTTGAGGGTGATGTAATTTGTGTGTAATTCCAAAAAAAGAAATGTATTTAATAAAATGTATCATTTCTAATATATATATATATATATAAATACTAAAATAAAGTAGTGGGATGCCTGGTTAATGAGTGTTATATCATCTTGTTCTTTAAATTTATTTATCATAAGACTTAATCTTTTCTTCTAGTTCTTATTGAAATATGCTCGATTTGAATTTATGTAGTTTTTATAATATTTTCTTTATAAACTAATAAATAGTTTCTCTGTCAGAAAATCATTCATAACCTATGTAAACTATTATAATTTTATCTAGATTGCTTTCATGATTAATTAATTTAGTGAATTGCTATGATTTAATTTATAAATCAATATCAATATGATTCATTATTCATTGTTGGATTTATGTAAACTCAAAAGTTTATGCCATCCCATTGAATATGATTGTTTAAAAACTTAAGTTGATTTTCTGAATTTATTATCGGTATTAAATTTCAGGGTTTAGTATTCATAAAAATAAAATAAAAAATAAATTTAGAAAAAAAGATAATTCACATAACAGTACCCAACCTTTAAAAGAAAGTATCAATTAGGTCCCCATTATAATTTTTTTTCTCAATTAAATTCTCCAGATATCATTAAATTTTCAATATATATATATATATATATATATATATATATATATATATATATATTTCTAGGATTTGAAACTTATATAATACACTAAGAGGGTGTTTGACGTTACGTTTCAAAAATATTTTTGAAAAAAAATTTGAAATGTTTTTAAACTATTATTTTAAATTAATTGTTTTTTGGTGTTTTTAGATCATTTTCATATGCTGATGTTAAAAATAATTTTAAAAAAATATATATTTTGATGCATTTCTGAATAAAATATATTTTAAAAATTATTCGCAACTACACTCTCAATAGGCACTAAAACTATAGGTATGGAATAAGTAAAAAATCCTCATGTGTTTTCCTTTAATCTATCACATCACATCATTTTCATAGAAATACTAATACATGGATATGACTGATTCATATATTAGAAATTTAGGGCATGTTTGAAAGCGTGATTAATATTATTTTTTAAAGTGTTTTATATTTAGAAATATATTAAAATAATTTTTTTTTATATCAATGCATTAAAATAATTTAAAAATACTAAAAAATTTTAATTTAAAATAAAAATAAAAATGCAGTGTCAAACACATCTTTAATGTTGAGAAAATAATTGATTATCTTAGGCTGGGATCTTTTTTAAGATTTAATAAAGAAAAGAAAAGAAATTAATAATTATAAATCTAGCCGAGTCACATTATGATCCTATAATGACCGGGTCGACGGGTCGTATAAATACGAAAAAACCATCAAAATATTGGAAACAATAGAAACAGAGGAGTGAGTATTGTGCTGTAGACAAAACCAAGCAAGGAAAACAGTAGCTGTGTTTAAGAGATCAAAACTAACGGTTCTCTCAAAAAGTTCCTACAGATGAAACCAAATCTGCTAACTGCTGATTCCTTTCTTATTTTCAATTCCTTAACTCTGCTATCAAGGAATTCAATTCCATTTCCCAGAAATAGAATTCCACATCCCAATCACTTTCTCTCCATAGTAACTCACCCCAATTCCGCAAAACCCTCACGTTTACTTCCAATCTGCTCTTCTACAAACCCCACTAGAAAGCAATCAAATCCCGTTAACGAAGAGTCATTGAATTCCAATGTTGAAGCTCTTGGTGGAGATGAATTGGAGAAGAATTTTAATGTCCAAGTTGCGAATCCTATTGTTCCTTCTTTTATTCAGTCATGGACCAAGCTTAGTTTGAGCGATCAGGCTTTCTTTCTATTATCTTTTATTGCTTTCACGGTACTGTCTCTGTTTTCCCCCTTTTATTAGTTTTCATAGCCTAAATTTGGTATTACTTGTTTGTCCCTTTTTTTGACAAACTAACTTATTTTTTGTGTTAGGATGACGGCTTATTGTGTATCAGATTTTTTTCTCGGCCAAGTATTTTTTTTGTGCTCTCCTGGGATTTGGGGCTTAAATTCTTTAATGGGTCGTTTTTATTTTGTGGTTTGTGTTGGAAAGTTGGGTGCTTTTCAGGTTTGGAGCTGAATTAGAGGCTCATGAAGGTGTTGTTAGATTGTTTAGAATTTGGATTTGTATACCGTTTTGACTTATCTATAGCTATTCATTGATAAAATGCTATGGTTTTATGTGTCTTCATTGTTGGCTGAGAAATCTATAGTCGCTGAATTGTTTTCATAGAACTACTTGATTGTGTGATGTTGGTGCAAATCAATCTATTTGTTAGGTATTTAGATTGTTTTGTTGAATTTAATAGTGCAGGTCCAGCTTAATCATCCAATCAAAATGATTGCTGTGTTGTTAAATTTTGCAGCTGGACTGTGATATGAAACTAGAATTTCTTTGATTGGAAAAACTCACATTTGTTGCCTTTGAGTGAAATTAGCCTTTTGATTTCTGAAAATATGGCCTATTTTAATTGCTTGCAGACTTCTATAGCATTCGTAAGCCTTGTTGCTGCTGCCGTTCCAACACTGTATGTAAGTTATCTGACTTTTCACCCGAGTGCAGTTTTTATCTTTTTAACTGCTTGTTTATGATTTTTTGCTTAGATTTGGTTCCGACCAATTGTTTTTCTAGCTGTATCTTTATTAAATATGATATTCTTGTTAATACCTGCTGTGAAAAAAATATTGTGAAATTTTGAATCATTAATGCTTAGTTTATATCATACAAATTATCTTATGCAATTTATTTTTTATTGTGTTTTAGTAAGTTTATATTGGCTCATTTTCATCTATTTTTTCCTCTCTGGTTGGCAGGCAATGAGGAGAGCGGCAACATCTCTTTCAAAGCTAGCAGATACTGCTCGTGAGGAACTGCCCGGTACAATGGCTGCGATCAGGCTTTCAGGCATGGAAATAAGTGATCTTACATTGGAATTAAGTGATTTGAGGTGACAATCAAATTCTCACTCTAACTCTTTGTTTATCATAAATTCTGTTTCCTATTTTCTTCTCCTTTTCCAGTGCTCTGACCGCTGGTTAAGAGTATTTTGTATTAGTCGAGCTTACACACAAAAACGTCTGCTCGCATCAGTTATTAACCCAGTAAAAAGATGCTCTTTGAAATTGGGACAGTGACAATGTCATAGGAACTTATGCTTGACTGATGTCAGTATGTGTGAACCTGTCTGATGACAGCTAGAGAAAATTCTGAAAAGGGAGTAACTAGTGGAGAATATAACATCCATGACTCACAAAAAGTGATAAGAATATCTTCTTTCTCCTCCTCGTGTCTATCTCCTTCTTCAAAACGAACCCTATGGAATAACTAATAGGATGTCACTAGTCACGGCCTAAGCACTATAAAATTTCTAGAGGAATACCACAGCCTTAAAAAGATGTTCTATTCTGCCTTGTTTGACATTGTTCAAAAGTGTTTTTGAAAAAAATTGAAAACTTTTTATTTTTATTTTTTACTTTAAATTAAATGTTTTTGGTGTTTTTAGATCATTTTCACGTGTTAGTGTCAAAAATGATTTTTAAAAAATAAAAAAAATATCATTTTAATACATTTCTGAACGAAAAGCATTTTTAAAAACAACCATAACCACTCTCAAACATGGCACGAAGACTTGTGGCTTGTGAGGATACAATCTCATTTATTTGCAGATACTATTCAAGTACAATAATGTGGTGTATTACAATTGAATTACAGCCAAGAGATAACTGATGGGGTCAATAAATCAGCTCAGGCAGTTCAAGCAGCAGAAGCTGGAATTCGACAGATCGGGTCACTAGCTCACCATCATACTATCTGTAAGTTTTAGTGTTTTCTGCTAATCTTTCCCACTTCAACTCAATCTTCGTTGATCTTTACAGAACTGATGTTTGTGTTCTTAATCTGATATCTAGCTATGATTCAAGAGAGGGCTAGCTTGCCAATCATTTCCCTGCAGCCCGTTGTTGCTGGTGCTGCAAAGAAGACTTCCCGAGCTGTTGGCCAAGCCACCAAGACGATCATGAGTATTTTATCCCGAGGAGAGTTCAGTTCGGAGAAAGAAGATGGAAGTATAATTGATAGGATGGAAACATGATTTGGAAATATACGTCTCGAAGTTTAATTTTATACAATACTCATTTTCTGCCCTATTATTCATATCTTCGAAGTATAAATTTAGCCGAACAACTTCTTCCACACATTTGATTCGACCAAAAAACAAAACCCTATTCGATGATCAAGAGGAAGAAGCATACACAAAGTGGATCAAATTTTAAAGCATAAGTAATAAGGTTAACACGAGGATTTTTTTTTAAAAAAAAGAGAATAATCGATGTATTTCAATTCATAGCTAAAAAAAAAAAATAAATAAATAAAAGAAGGCAATTTGTTTGGTCATCCCTATGCATAATAACATGTAACCTCTATTATTCGGGCTGAGTAACCAAAAATATCTCACCAAATCCTTGACAAGATGGTAAGATTGTAATAATTTGATAAAAAATAAATAATAATATTTTAACTTTTTAAATTCATGATTTGAGTAATTATACCTGTAACATCCTATTTTTAAAAAAATTTATCAAGTCTAATTTATAATCAATCAAATATTGAAAGGCAAAAAATTAATTAATATAACTATAGATCTAGATTTAATCCCTAATTATTCCAGGTTTTTATATTAAAAATAAATCTTGACTTGAACTCAAGAAATACTACACAAATCACAATTCTTTATTAACAAAAAAATCTCCATAATCTCCACAGGTTTGTACTGGGCTAGCCTTGCTCGACAACATAGCAGAGCAGGCTACCCCTTGAAGCCAGCACTGCATCTGGCTGAGTGATACTATAAGTCTACAAGCAGTACTAAATATTTTTTTATTTAAAAATATATTAAAATTATGTTTTGCACGCATCAACATTTTTGATAATTAGGCAAGTTAGGCACAATAGGAATCAATAAACATGTATGACCCATTTGCATGTGTGCTCCAATTCAAGAAGAAATTGACCACTCTTTAATTCATTTGCTTACACATATTTATTCCATGTTTTGTAACGTGGTGATTGATCATGTTCATCGAGCATCTCTCCTATGAAAACCCTTTTCAGTCATATAAAGCCAAAACACTTGAATTGACTAATTGCATGATTGGTCAAGCGGTTGAACCGTTGTTTAGCCAAATTTTAAAGAAAAAAAATTCATTTTAAATGAAATTTTTTTGGTGTTTTTAGATCATTTTGATGTGCTGATGTTAAAAATATGATTTTTTTTTTAAAAAATAAAAAAATATTATTTTGATGTATTTCTAAACGAAAAGCACTTTCAAAAGCAACTGCAACCACACTCCCAAACACCGGTTCATATATCCCAACTAAATGGGTTATTTCTCTACAAACACTCTCTCCCATTTAGATCCAAATTGACGTAGATGAAAGTAGCATAAGAAAAGCACAAAATGAATTATACAAAAAATATAATTCAAAATCTTGCATAAGTTTGTAATTTATCTTTTGCATGTCTTCTATCTCTGATTATTGAATACTATTTTTCAGTTATGCATTATATCTCTATATGTCTTTTGTCATAAGCTCCTACACATCTTTTTTTCTTAAGAGAGAAACACCTCATCCCTTCCCTATACCTAGTGTCGATACCTTTTACATCCATGATTATTCAACAACAAAGCAATAACAAATTATTAAGAAATTTTTTTTATTGGCTTTGATAGTAACTAAAGTAGACAAAAACAACAATAATTAAAAAAACAAGAAAAAGAACAAAAATAATGCATAAAAACATATAACTTATTGGATTTTAAATCAAGAAATTGATATCCAAGATGATGTCCCCGGGGGATTATACCTAAGAAAAATAACAAGTTAAAAGACTTGAAATACATTTTATGTTTGTTGTGGGGTTTGAAATTGGACAACAAAATGAATGGAAAACTTTAAAAAACTATAATTCAAATCAAAATTGAAAAACTATTTGAAAATAGAGTAAACAACTAACACATATTATGTTGTGTGTCAATTCAAAAAAAAATTGATATAACAGAGGAATGTCCATTACTAAGGGAACTTCTTAGAATTATCATTAAGCTCGGCCTAACAATCTTGAAATTGTCTCACCTAAAATCTTGTCTAGTTTAGGGTTCCAAATTAAATCATGTTGGAGTTGTTCTAACTTGATCCAATCAATTTAATAGGTTGAAAGATAACTTAAACGACATGTAAAGGCATGGTTTGACTTTAAAAATAAATATTCAAGATGAGATTTTACTTATTAAGACAATGACATATTAGATTTGTATAGGCTTAATCCACAAAACCTATGATCCGAGTCATGGATTATACTAGGTTTAATATGCTTTTAAAAAATAAAATAAAAATATCTTCTTACTTAATTATATGATAATAAAAAATTTATAATTGAAGCAATAACCTAATATAATGATGTTTGTAACGGAATATGATAACCTTGAATAAATAAAATTAAAATAAATTATGAAGCTCAAATCTTAATCAACTCAAGTTAATTTGTCAAAAACACAATTGAAATTTAGTGTATTTAATACATTTATTTTTTTCTTTTAACTATTTTTTATTTGATTATATGATTAAAAAATATATGCTCAAAAACACAATTGAAATTTAGTGTGTTTAATACATTTATTTTTTTTTAACTATTTTTTATTTGATCATATGATTAAAAAATATATGCTTGTAAAATAAAGAACCAATAGAATGTTGAGATATATGTTTAAGATCATGATACCACTATAAATAAATAAACTAAAAAAAATTAAAAAGTTTAAGTCCCAATAAAACCAAGTTAATTTGTCAAACCTGAAATCCTAGTAATGAATTTCAATGAGATTAATAACTTTATTTTTAAAAACTATACTTTACTTAAGTATATAATAACAAAAATAGATGCTTGCAAACATATCATCAATGAAATATTGCGACATTTGTTTAAAATCATGATAATCCTATAAAAACAAAGAAAAATAGATTATAAAGTCTAATGGAAAATCAACAAATTATTAAAGGATAAAATTGAAAAAAAATCAATAGTAAATCAATATGAACGTAATATTAAAGGATGAGATTGAATAAAAGAAAAATTATTTTCTACTAAGTTATAAGGATTATTTTATGCTTAAAATTATTTGTTTTATCTTTCTATCATTTTATTTCTTTTACAAACTTATTATTGTTTTATAGAAATATTATAAATTATTAATGAGGTTTACCCTGATACTCTTTTATGTCATTCTTAACTCTTTCTTAGCTTATTTAAACTATTTTCTATTCCTTTGTAAGCATAAATATTTTTTCTCTAAGGGTTTATAGTAATGCTTGTGTTGGATGTCATAAACCTACTTGCATAAGATTACTAACTATCAACGAATTAATTGAAACAAGGTATGATTTACTATATATCAATAGAAACTTTCAAAAGAAGATATAGTTTATATTTTTCTTTGAAATCTCATGGTCTTTTTGGTTTGCTAAAAATGAATTCCTCTTCAATAATAGACAAGTTGATTATGATACTATATTTCTTCTTATATTAACTAGATTGTGTGTGTGGATTAAAACCTTTTTTTTAGACTTTCTAAGTTTTGCCTTTGATCTCATTAATTTTGGCTCAAGGACTTGTCTATTGGTCACATACCAAGTGTTCTAAACCTCTTATTTTATGGTATTCACATGAACCAAAAACACATTTGTGGGTTTTTTCTTTACTCTTGTGGGAATTGAGGACTCAAATGAGACAAAATTGTTTGGTATAATAAAAACTATTGAATTATCATGTAACTGGGATTTTTTTAGAAATATCTTCTTTTGAATCTAATTTAGTTTATGTGGTAAATTTGAAGCAATCTATGACTAATTCGAATAATAGAAAACACGAAAATTCATTATATTATGCCATGACTTCAAAAACTCTAAATTCAATATGAATATAATGGCGAATGCTCCAAGCATTGAGCTTCACCTTGAGTTCTTGCTTATACATTGGTGCATATCACCTCTATTTTCTTGTTTGCATTGGATTTTTTGGGTTTGAAACAACAAGTGGATATCTTAGTTTCGTTCGTCTGGATCGTCTACGCTACAACTCTCATTCTCGTTTGTCATCTCCACCGCCTCCTTGTTCCCTGCAACTTGTTCTTCTTTTTCCTCACCATTGTTCTTCGGATTCTTGAAAACCATGTACAAGATCATCTGAGCGATCCCAAACAAAAATCCTAGCACATTTGGCAACTGAAGATGCAATCAAGAGGTGATTTGTGGTTACTGAAATTGTTTGGTGAAGGGCGTAATTGAAAGACAAACCAAATGGAAAAAGGGTGAAAATGAAAAGCTAGATTGAAGTTTCTTACTGCAATGTAGTAATCGTGTTGCAGAAGCCCATAGAAGAACCACATTACAGCATTGAGAGTAAGGGAAGCAGACAAGGTGAATGGCAAGTATTCTACACTTTTAGTTCTTATAACCCGTCTCTGCAACAAATCCAAAACTCAATTTCCTTGATCCAAATTATATTCTAAAATAAAAACCAAGTTATTACCATGACGCTTAACGGAGCAGCACAAACAGCTACGCTGAAAACAGCACAGATCCACCCGACGACAGAGAGTCGATTTGAGCCCTTCACTAGTAACATGGTGACTAACAACATGGAGCCAAAACTCCCCATGTTGAAAATGAGTAGCAGCTTCATCGTATGCATCTGCGTGCAATTATATATATTGTTAATGAAATATATCACCTAAAAAATTAAGTTGCTAGGTGAGGTCCTAGAATATGATTTATATTATTCTCTAACACACACCCTCAAGTGAAAACCATTTGAGATTTGAAACTTGCATACACTCACATTACCTTATGCTTGATTTTTATCAAATAAAATGAAGATTGTGAGATTAGAATTCGTGACTGTTAGGGTTAACAAGATTCTGATACTATGTTAATGAATCATTTCACCTAAAGAGATTTCATATTAAGCTTTTAGGTGAGATGGTTCATTAACATATATATTTTATTTTCTTTTTTTTTGTTTGAAGCAGACATTACAATTTGATGAATCTATATCGAGTTGTTTTATATAAAAAATCTACTAGCTTATCGAGCAATGGAGGAGGTCAAAAGTCTCACCCTTTTCCTGTTTTGGTGCATAGATTAGGTGAATGATGAGGTAAGTAGCTTCAAAAGCACATCCAATGCTGTTTATGCTAATGAGCAAAGAAGCATTTGTCTTCAGAAGACCATAATATAATAGCAATGACGCACTCATGAGGGCAACTGAATATGGGTATTGATTGAAATCCTTCAGAAGATTTCCTCTTAAAAATGGTGTAGAAAGTTGGCCTGAGAAATCCATTAATCAACTAGATCAGTAACATGCATCTTCCATTGCGAAGATTTTATATCTGGGAAAATTGGAAGTAATATTTTGTAATTATATTGTTTTCAGGTTATTTGAAAGAGTCTTACACTGGCGCCAAGAACATCCCCACTGCCACAATGTTTCCTGTTCAAAGTTAGAAATAATGAAACATTAGAACAATTTGTTTATTAGGAATTGCAACTATTCATAAGATCTATCTTCTGTTTTGAAATAATATTAAATCTCAAAACGAGCCATTCTACTTATAATAAAAAATTTTAAACAAATATATATTTTTTTTATACGAGAAAACCCTGACTGTCTCAAATTTTTACAAGGACAACATGCCCTAATCTGAACTCGAAATCTACTACACAGATCACAAGCCCTCTACTATTACGCACCATGACTTAAGCAAATATATTCGTTAAACCTAAGAACCATGATTTCAATTTTACCCTCCCAAAAACAGTAAAACTACACGTTGAGCCCAGAAAAAAACACAACATACCAAGGAGACCAAATATGAAAGTCAGCTGATCGTTTGACAAGAACCCCATATTTACGTGAAGATGTGTGGCTTGGCCTTCAGCTGATCAGAGGCCTTCACTTGGAACTATTGCTGTGAAGTGCTAAATAAAACTCTGAAAAACATCTTAATTAAGAATCTACAAAGCAGACACTTCAATTTATACATGGACGATTGGTGTTAGGCCCAGTTCAGGTGTTCATCGAGGCTTTCTGAGTGATGTTCTTGAACCCTAGAACAGAGTTTTCAAATATGAAAATACAAGGGATTTTGTCTTGTATACTACGAGTAGAAGTACCTCAAAAGTAGCGTCTCATGTACTGTCTAGTCTGATTCCATTATCACCGCATTAAACAGTGCATGTGATCAATCAAATGGTTTGCAAGGAGATCGTATGATCTCTTACAGCCACAAGTTGTCGATCAACGTTCACAAAATGAAGCCGACGAATTTTGATGAGTAAATGGACTTGGAGGTAGAATCAATGGTTTCCAAGATCCTCTCAAGAAAGTCTTTCTAAGAAAAAAAACTCGTTGTCTTCAACTGTGGCACTCCAAACTTCACGAAGAAAACCTCCATAATTAACTATTTTGTTGCATTATAACTTTAATTAGATTCAAACGAGCATAACATATATAAAATTTGGATTATCAAATAAAAACCGACGGACTATAACAAAGTTTCACAATAGACTATTAGTTAAAGAATAATATAAATTATATTTTGACGTCTCACTTAACAATTTAAGTTTTTAGATGAGATGATTTCTTGACATGGTATCAGAGTCTTGTTGACCCAACGGTCACGAGTTTGAATCTCAACACATATATTCTATTTAATAAAAATCATGGTAGTGTAGGTCTGTGCAAGTTTTAAGTCTAAATGACTTTCACTTAAAGAGATGTGTTAGAGTATAATATAAATAATATTCTGAAGCCTCACCTAACAGCTTAAATTTTTAGATGAGATGATTCTTTTACACTATTATCATTGAAAGAAAAGCTACTTTGTTTTGTTGGGAGAATTTGTTTGATTAAGAATGCTCTTAATTCCTTGCCGGTTTATTTCATGGCTATATTCTTGATGCCGAAAAGTTTTTAACCTCTATTCAAAGAAAATTCATATGGGAATGTGTCACCAAACAGCATACAACATGCAATACAAAGTGCAATGAAAGATGGTCATCGATAAAAAGAGAGGGGAGGGCTCAGTTTTAGGAAAGAACAAAGTCATGATTTTCATGGAGGCTAAGCTCAGTACCTAAAAGTAATTGGCAACAAATACAGACCGATCTTTGAAAATTATCTTTCTATTTTTAGCAAGCGATTATCTTGTGTTTAGCAACACATCATCTGTATTTCAAGAGGTGGGTAAGGGTCTTATTATTTCTTTTTCGAGTGATGGATGGTTAGGAGCGGGTTTGCTGAAATTTTACTAACAACAACAATTTTAGAAATGGGATCGTGGGTGAATTGTAATTAGGTGAGGAGAAATCTAAGAATATTTGAAACTGAGTAAGAAATGTCTTTGCATCAGGTTCTTCGAGAGGTAAAGCTTCATCATACATAACTAAACTTCAAGGTATGGAATTTATGAACAGATGGGAAATTTTCAGTGCAATATTGTACAATTCTAATTGATAGCATTGAGTGTAGTAGATATTTCTTATATTTTTTCCATGTTTTACCATTAAATTAGTTTGTTTTATCTATTTTGTAGAACTGTAATAGAGACTTCAGATCGTGTGTTGATCCACTAGCAATTTGCATGGAAATTATGAACCAAACTCTTGTCGTGGTGGAAGATCTATTAGTGTGTCTCAAACATACTTGACGAGTTGTTGCATCAATGGCCAACAATGTTAGAGGAACGTTTGAGAAGAAGGCATTTAAAAAGCTATCTTTTGGTATACCTTAGAGCATCTAGTTAACCATAAATAATTTAATGTTCAATGATGTTAAACCAAATTAGGAATTATGTTTCTCTTTGACACTACATAAATATAAATAAATAAATCAATTAAATAAATCTCAATGATCAAGGGAAAAACATCAAACAAAATCATAAACCTTAGATCATAGAGATCTAAATTTATAATTACTTGAACTATTAAAGATAACATATTTAATAATTATAACTGAAACTATTTTAAAAGAAATTTTTTTTATATAATACTTCAATCTCGCATTCAAAGATATTATAGTTTGTTGTATTTGCCTTGATAAAACTTCATGTGAAGGGGCAAAGTACATAAAGTTTAATTATGATAAACTAAGGGTTAATGGTTTGAAATGTCTTTATGTGATCAAAGGAGTGTATAATTAGCTTTTAGATCACTAATATTTATGTTAATTAAAAGTTTTGGATGAAGGTCAAGTCTTCTGTTAGCATTGAGTGTAGCAGATCTTTCTTATAAATGGTTCAATCTCAAAACCTCTTAATCTAACTTCTTGCCTAGCATAGATTTAAAATTAACATATGAGATTTTGTTCATTATGACCAATGAACTTGGCCTATCCAATGGCAACCCAATCAATCAATAAAAAAAGTCAAATGATGAGATTCATAAAAAAAGAAGAAATTGACAACTTATCGACCTAACTTGTTTCTTATCCCACTTTTAAAACTAAACTATATGGGAGTTGGCCTAACGTGACCTATTCAACTTGACAAGTCCAAAAAAAACTAGTTGATTGGTAAGAAAATTCTAAGGATAGAAATGGAAAAAAATGTTAAGATGAAAATGACTGGAGAAAACCTTTCAAGCTGACTTATTGTCTTACATGATTTTTAAAATTTAAATATTGTAAGAATCACCATAACATGATCCAAACATGAAAAAATGTTAAAAAAAAAAAAAACAATACGAGGATGAAATTGATAAAATACATGGAAAAAATTGAATGAAAAAAAAGGAAAAAAAGTGAAGCTACGGTGAACCTTCATTAAGTTTTCCAAGTTTATTTTTTTAATATAATAGGGTTATGAATCGAGATATTAGACTCAAGTGACCTCATAGAAACTAAATTAAAACAATTATGGAGCCTAATTATCAATCAAACCAACACTGAAGGGTAAAATTCAAAAACAATATATATAAGAAAATAACATGAATCAAGCAAGTTAACTCACTAAATTCACGATCCAACTAAATTCCTTTTTTTTCCTTTTGTTATTTTATAAGGTAATATGGTTGATTGGTTATCAAGATTTTAGTGTTTTGAACAATTGGTTTTAATGAGTTGTCATATAATTAGGTTGAATAGGAATTAAATATATATAAACAATTGTGTAAATTTTTGATGTATTCACTAAATACTCAAATAAATAAAAATAATCCTTGATTATTTCATCAATGATTATTATAATTATAAATCTCCAATGGATTAACTAACAAAATTAAAATGGTCAAAGAATTACAGAGTTAGGGAATAATATTACTGACTAATAAAATCATTAATGGACTAAAATCCATTGGTGATATTATGTATCACCAATGGACTCACTAATAGTCATAAATTAGTTAATGGAAGAAATTCTTGTTTTAAGACTCAATGATGGACTTAAATCCATTGATCAATTTCTTTATAGTTGATGGACTCATTAAAGGTAGAAAATTAATTGGTAAATTTGGGAATTTTTCAAAACAAACTATACATTCTTTAAATTACTATCATCATCAACAACAGATTTAAAATACTCCACAAGTTAGTCCATTGGTGATTTGAGGACATGTCAATACACCATTAGATTCACAGATAGAAACTATACTCATTATTTGTTTTTATCTTTCTATCACTTTATTTCTTTTACAAACTTATTATTATGTTACAGAAATATTATAAATTATTAATGAGGTTTACCTTGATACTCTTTTGTGTCATTCTTAACTCTTTTTAGGTTATTTAAATTATTTTCTTGTCATTTGTAAGCATAAATATTTTTTCTCTAAGGGTTTATAGTAATACTTGTGTTGGATGTCATAAACCTACTTGCATAAGATTTTTAACTATGAATGGATTAATTGACACAATGTATGGTTTACTAAGTATCAATAGGAACATCTTATCCATAGAAACTTTCAAAAGAAGGTATAGTTTATATTTTTCTTTGAAATCTCATGGTCTTTTTGGTTTGCTAGAAATGAATCCTCTTCAATAATAGCAAGTTATGATATTATCTTTCTTCTTATATTATTAGACTGTGTGTGGGGATTAAAGTCTTTTTTTAGACTTTTTAAGTTTTGCCTTTGATTTATTAATTTGGGTTAAAGGACTAGTCTATTGGTCAAATACCAAGTGTTCTAAACCTCTTGTTTCATGGTATTCACTTGAACAACACCCACTTGTGGGTTTTTTCTTTACTCTTGTGGGAATTAAGGACTCAAATGAGACAAAATTGTTTGGTATAATAAAAACTATTGAATTATATTTTAAGTGGGATTTTCTTAGAGATATCTTCTTTGAATCTAAAAATATTAATAGTATATATTAAGTTGGATTATTTAAAAACAAAATCGAACTTAGATTGCATGAATAAATGGATGGACATGTATGTAAGACATATTGATATTGATATTGCAAATGCTTTAAATTATTCCATGAACCTCCAAAACTCTAGATTCAACATGAATATAATGGCAAATGCTCCAAGCATCGAGCTTCACCTTGAGTGCTTGCTTATACATTGGTGCATATCACCTCCATTTTCTTGTTTGCATTGGATTTTTTGGGTTTGAAACAACAAGTGGATATCTTCGTTTCCATGTCTGGATCGTCTACGCTACAACTCTCATTCTCGTTTGTCATTTTCTCCACCTCCTTGTTCCCTGCAAGCTGGTCTTCTTTTTCCTCACCATTGTTCTTTGGATTCTTGTAAACCATGTACAAGATCATCTGAGCAATCCCAAACAAAAATCCTAGCACATTTGGCAACTGAAGATGCAATCAAGAGGTGATTTGTGGTTACTGAAATTGGTTGGTGAAGGGCATAATTGAAAGACAAATCATATGAAAAAGGGTGAAAATGAAAAGCTAGATTAAAGTTTCTTACTGCAATGTAGTAATCGTGTTGCAGAAGCCCATAGAAGAACCACATTACAGCATTGAGAGTAAGGGAAGCAGACAAGGCGAATGGTAAGTATTCTACACTTTTAGTTCTTATAACCCGTCTCTGCAACAAATCCAAAACTCAGTTTCCTTTATCCAAATTATTTTTTGGAAAAAAAACCAAGTTATTACCATGACGCTTAACGGAGCGGCACAGACAGCCACGCTGAAAACAGCACAGATCCACCCGACGACAGAAAGTTGATTTGAGCCCTTGATTAGTAACATGGTGACTAACAACATGGAGCCAAAACTCCCCAAGTTGAAAATTAGTAGCAGCTTCACCGTGTGCATCTGCGCGCAATTATATAAATTCTTAATGAATCATCTCACCTAAAAACTTAAACTTTTTAGGTGAGGCTCTAGAATATAATTTATATTATTCTCTAACACACACCCTCAAGTAAAAGCTCTTTGGGCTTGAACTTGTACAGGTTCACATTACCTTATGATTGATTTTTTATAAAATAGAAATGGGGGACAGTGAGAATCAAATTAGTGATCGTTGGGTCAACAAAGATTCTGATACCATGTTAATGAGCCATCTCATCTAAAAGCTTTCATATTCTTAGACCTTACCTAATAGTTTAATCTTTTAAGTGAGACGGTTCATTAAAATATATATCTTAATTTCTTTTAAAAAAAAACTTTCTTGCTCGAAGCAAACATTACACTCGATGAATCTATATCAAGTTGTTTTATATAAAAAAGTTGTCAAGCAACGGAGGAGGTCAAAAGTCTCACCCTTTCCTGTTTTGGTGCATAGATTAGGTAGATGATGAGGTAAGTAACTTCGAAAGCACATCCAATGCTGTTTATGCTAATGAGCAAAGAAGCATTTGTCTTGAGAATACCATAGTATAAAAGCAATGACGCACTCATGAGGGCAACTGAATATGGTATGGATTGAAATCCTTCAGAAGATTTCCTCTTAAAAATGGTGTAGAAAGTTGGCCTGAGAAATCCATTAATCAACTAGATCAGTAACATGCATCTTCCATTGCGAAGATTTTATATCTGGGAATATTGGAAGTAATATTTTTAACTATATTGTTTCATTTAATTTGAAAGAGGCTTACACTGGCGCCAAGAACATCCCCACTGCCACAATGTTTCCTGTTCGAAGTTAGAAATAATGAAACATTAGATATATAACAATAAGAAATAATAATATAAAAACATAGATTGTATTCTCAAAATTATTTATCTTTTCTCGATTAACAATATGATCATGATCAGCTGTTTTTATTGGAACCTTGCTTTCACGTAAAGCTTAATGATTTTTCAAGTTTATTCTATTAATACTTTTTTAGATTTAACGATTTTTCTAGAGACGGGAAGAACATTAAATAAGAGTAAAGCTACACGTTGAATAACAAATAGCAAAACACAAAACGTTTCACACATGCACTTACCAAGGAGACCAAATATGAAAATCAGCTGATCGTTTGACAAGAACCCCATTTTTAGGTCAAGATGGCCTCAGAGAGGTCTTCTGCTGAAGCCTTCACTTGGAGCTATTTCTGTCAAGTCCTTAAGAGAACTCTGTAAAACATCTTATGAATCCACAAAGCAAACACTTCAATTTATACTTGCACAATGTACAGGTGTTAGGCCACTTCTGGTAGATTTCATCAAGGATTCTTCCTTTTTAAGTTGAGTGATGTTTTTGGACCCCAGAATAGGGATTTTGTCTGTATACTTCGAGTAGAAATACCTCAACGTGATTTCTCATGCAGCTGTCGAGTCTAATTCCATTATCACAACAGAAAACGACGCAAGTTTCAGATGATAACAAGCATTTGGTTCGTGGATCGCTGGGATTGTTTTGCCCTATCCTGTGTAAAAATGGTTTCAAGGAAATCGTATGATCCCTTACCACCACTCGTTCTCATTCAGCATGCACAAACGAGTTTTCTTGAATAGATGGACTTGTGTGCAGAATCAATAAATGTTGTTTCGACCGAAACATTTTGTATCGGTTAAAAAAACGAGATAAAACAGCACAGTTTTTACATCCTTTAAAATTTCAGTCCGTTCCTGAAATTTCACCCGAATTTCAGTCAGAACGTTCCGGTTACGTTCTGCCCGTTCCGTTTCGGCCAAATAGGGTTTTTTTAAATAATTAATAATTTTATATTATCAATTATATCTCTTAATTCGATCGTTAGATTGAGATGAAATTTTACGGGGAGCATCTTGATATATTTATATATATTATGTTAAAATTTCAGAGCAATCAGAGAATGTAATGACCTTGTGAGATTGATGATAGCATTCTCATAATATTATGCATGTTTGTAATTTTGTTCATAAAAATCATTTTATTGTCTTTTTTTAGATTAAATTGCACAATTCTAAATAATTTTATTTTTGAATTTGAACTAATTTTGTTTGAATTAATATATCTAATTATATATATATACATAAACAGTATAACCTCAAAATAGCTCGCCGAAATACGTTGAAACCGAAACATTTTATTTTATTCTAATTGAAATAATGTAGCACTAACCAATGAATTGACAACACTTATTGAATCAATGATGTTATGATATTTATTACTGTTTCAAGATCCTTCCTCTTTCTCGAGTAATTCTCTGGTAGAAAAAGAAGATGAGTTATTAATAAAAACTACAATAATATAAATTAAAAATGCCCTCAAAATTAATTAGGTGGCTTGTAACGAACAATTTTTAAATAACTACAATAATTTAAATAACCTCTAAGAAAAGCCTACAGGCTTTAACTGACTCTATTTTTTTAATTTTTATATATTTTTTTTTAAGTTTATAGTTTATTTTCTAAAAATGCTTTTTCATGTTATTTGGATGATTTAGTACATATCATAAATCTTGTTGATTTATTTTTTTCAATAAGTGAATCATTTATTTTTTTATAACAGTTTATGTTATCTTTTTATACTTTATGATTGGTATCAAAGTTTGCTTTGTTTACAAATACGTTAATATTGTTGCACTTGTGCGACGTCACAATGATTATCCTCTCGAGTTAGGATCTCTAACTCTTGTTTTTTATCAATAGTTACTACCTAGTATTTCACTCACTCACAACCTTAATTGGTATTAGAATCTAGGTACGGTTGAGTATAGGAAAGACGTATCACCTCTAATATATCTTATTAAAAATAAGTTGCACTCTTTGCTTTTCTGATATAAACAAAGATATTATTGAGTTTTTTAACTCTTGGTCTATCTAAGTTTTAATAAAAGTCTTTTATTGGTAATGAAGTGTTTATCTTATCAGATTAAAGCCTAATTATTCTAGAGCCAAAACATATTTTTGCATTTGTTTTTTCTTTTCATATCGAAAATACATGTTATTTATAAGCTCATAATCCTTCATATTGGGACAAATAAGATGATTTTTTGTGATTTTACTAAATTGGTTACTAAATCCAAAAATACATGTAAGAATAGAAATATTGTTTTTGTGATTTTTTAATATGATAAAATATAAAAATATAATTTATTATTTAGAGACTTGGCCATGTGCAATTTTTAAAATGAAGTTGTATTTTTTAAAGAAAGGTTTTTTGTTGTTTTTGTTAAGGAAAATTTATTTAACACCAAAAAAGCATCTCTAGCATGTGGATCATAAATCTAAATATTAAATAGGTAGGGATAAAAAAAATAGGGGACTTTAAATTAATTGCAAGATTATCTTCCAATGTTTTTAAAATTAGACTAAAACTATGTCTGGAAAAATGTGATAATATGTTTTAACTAAAGCAATATTAATTACAAAAAACATTTGCTATTAATCAAACTCGAAACAATAGCTAGAAAACACCAAACCCAAATATAATCCATGAATCAAAGATCAAAACTAAAATCAGCTAAACTCAAACATAATCCCTAAATCAAACATTTAATGTTTAAATAGAAATTACAACCTTAAAAATAAAACTCATTATCCACAAACAATTATCAAATAAAAAACATAAATCAAATTGAAATCAAATATGTCTAAATAGTTCAAAATTATACATAATAATAGACATTGTTCTACATTTCACAATTTCAATAATTTGTTAAAAAATGATTTGAAGTTATAAATCGACCTTATAAGATGATTGGACTAGATATGGATAGAAATAATATGGTAAGGGAGTTACTAGAGCAAGAAGAATAGTGCTAGAAGTGGAGGAATCATGGTAACAAGTGGTCTAGAAAACAAAGTGTGGTTCCACAAGCCGCTAGTAATGAACTAGAAAACAAGCATGACTGTAGAAAGAAATTAGCTAACTAGATTATTGGTTTTGGTTTTGTTGAAGAATGAGTCAGGTGTATGGTGGTATATGGTTTTGTATTGGTGGAGTCGAGTGAAGGGGCAAATTGTTATGAGGAGCGCTTGCCTAAGGTTTGACTATAGTTGGTGACGCTTCAAGCTGGGAGATGAAGATGTTGAAAACAAAGAGGCAATAAAGTATGTAGAAAGATATCACTAGTTTGTTTGGGGATATAAGGGGTTTATAGAGAGCAATGGTGGTTGATGTGAGATTTTAGCTATGCAACTAATGTTGGGCTCTATGTTGATAAGGCTCCTAGCTGGGAGAAAGGTGTAAAATAGAAGGACAATGACAATTTTCTCTATTTTTTAATACCATGTGGGAAAGATGAAGGAGAGGTTGATTGTCTTTGGATGGAGGTGAAAAGTTTATGTTATTCTTTTTTATGGTGATTTGTAGCCTTAGAGACTGATTGTTGTTCATAGGATAGACACTGTTGTTGTTATGGTGTTGGTTGGCTAATAGTGGAGGAGCTAGCGAGAAGAGGATGGATGGTTAACCATAAATTAAAGTGGAGGATGTCTTTTTCAAATAGATTTTTAGCGTTGTTTGTTGGTTCTTAAGAAGTGTGGAGAAAAATAGGTTTTGTCTTGATATTTGCTTTAAAAAAGGAGATAAAAAGAGATGTCAATGTATCTTTTTTTAATTTATTTTTTCTCTAGATGTCAATGCCAATTTATTTTTTCTCTAGATGTCAATGGGAGAGAGGTTGAAGATTCATCACCATTTTTATTTTAATTGGTTGGGTTTTTTGAATAATACATCTAAGGTTTATTTTGTCTTTAGGGGGTGTATAAAGCGGTAGCTGAGAGAATGTTTTTGGTGTGTGTGTGTGAAGTCGTAAGTGAGAGAGTGTTTTTGGTTGGTGTGTGTCCTTTTTGTTAATTCTATCCTAAAATTTTGCCCCTCTTTTTGTATATGGTATAACCATATATTTATCAACAAAAATAAATTTGTCATTTTCCTCTCAATTACTTGGTCCATAGGTAACTCTTAAATTAATTTAGTGCCTCATCTTCTTCCATTACATATTTGTTCCCTTAAATTATTTTTTATATTTTTGTGTTTTCAAACAAGGCAATGCCAACATTGACTCAATAAAATTGCATAATGATTTTGAAATAAATGAGTTAAAAATGGAAGGTGTCAAAAGTATTTTAGAAAAAACAAAAGACATTGAAAATGCCTAAAACAAGACAAATACATCAAAAATATATTTTGTTGGGATATTTTTGTTGGGTTTTTTAAAAAGTACAACAAATTTGGTCAAAAAACAGATTATGGCAATTGCCTTTTATTTAGTAAAGACCTTTAAAAAGAAAGTTTGTAAGTAAGAGAAAAGGTATGAGAGTTTCCCAAGTGAGAGAAAAATCAAGAGTTGGTTATCTTAGTAGATATTTTCAAAGCTTGTTTTTTTGTTGAAAATCAAATGTCTTTTTTTTCTTAAGGAAATTCTTTAAAATAAAGATTAGCTTGAAGAAGAAATTGCAATTTTGACCTTTTAAAGAGTGGTTATCATGAAAATCTAATGATTTTAAATAGTGATTAGATCAAAGATGTAATCATTTTAGTGAGTAGCTTGCTCGTGGTCTTTGGTTGATGACATACCCATGACATGTGTTTGGGTAGCTTGTCTATGGTCTTCTATTGGTGAATTACCTGTGGCTTATGCTCAGGGAATTACATGAGCACTAATTATCCTTTTGTAATATAGTTTACAAACTTTATAAATAAGATGTGCACCACTACATAAAAGATACACTGGTTTATAAACCTTTTATGAAAATATTGATTAGACCATATATTTTGATGGTAAATTCTTCATAATAAGCCTTTTATTATTTCATAAATGCACATTAAAAACTACTCTTTTAAGTCTCTAGAAAAGGAATTTGGACCTTTTTCTTCTTTTTTATTTCTTCTACATTTCATTTTTTCCACTTGTTTTTATATTTCAATCCAAGATCTAATTGTCTCCTTAATTTCCTACATTGGATCATGAAGTTGCTCCAAAAACGCTCTTATACAAAGGATAAGGCAATATGCTCCATAATCAAGGTAAAAAGAAGGATGATAGTCTTACGTGCATATAATGCAAACATGGGCACTTAGCATTTGTTCCTATTCTTCAGCAACAATTCTATTCTTCAACAATTATTCTTAGTCTTTTGCAATGCAAACGTGGGCAGTCTTTTGCATGCAATGGAAACGTGGGCACTTAACATGTTTTGATTTATGTTGGTTGTAAAGGCTCTTAATATAGCTAGTTGAATTCATTAAAGGATATTATTTGCCTAAAACTTTATCTATTGTTTTTTACTCCTCTCTGCTTCTAAATTTCTTAATAAACCTCACCATTTGGTATCAGTGTCGTTTCTGTCCATAGACACCTGTGGGAAAACTAATGCTTAATTTGGCAACGAAGTCAATGAGATCAACTCAATGCAGCCTTACAAACCATCCTCACTAAATTACAAGCCATTCGCACCATCCAACATACATAAGCCATCCGTTTTGAAACCAACCAATTCGCACAGGAAACTTCTTTCTAATTGGGCAACGAGTCCACCTTCTATTGCTAGCTTTTAACACCCACACCAACCTCAACTCAAGCTGCATTTCCTAAAATTCAATGGAGAAGATGTGATTGGTTGGCTCTATAGAGCTAAACAATATTTTGAATTTCAGAGCATCGGAGTCAAACAACATGTATAGTTAGTCTCATTCCACCTCAAAGGCATTGCGTTACAATGGCATTGATGGTTGACAAAGTTTCGTGGACCACTCACTTGGGATAAACTTATGAAGGCCATCTCACTCAATTTCATTCAACTAAATATAAAGATCCCTTAGAGGCCTTAACCTTATTGAAATACAATCCTTCTCTTGGAATTCTAGGCCCGTCTCCTATTCAATGAGTAGAAGTTGGATCCTCTCTTTTGACTACTCAATTCTAAAGAATCACGAATTAGAATATAAGGGAATGTCCAGGGAAGGGACTCTGCTACTACTATGATGAGAAGTACTCCATAGACCATCATTGTGAGCGGCCACAATTTTTCATGATTCCCCCCTACGATGAGAGTTCTGAGGAAAACCAGCAGGTTGTACAGCTTACAAAAGTAATGAGATTTCCTTCCATGTTATTGTAGGAGCTGAACATCACCAAACCATTCAAGTCTTGGAAAGACTACAGAACAAAAACCTGATAATGTTGATAGATGGGGGTAACACTCATAATTTCAATGACCAAGCCATTGCAACTCAGTTTGGCCTACCAATCATTAGAAACATGAAACTTTAGGTGGTGGTTGCCAATCGGGAACGAGTGGAATGTGTAGGCCATTGCCAAGGAATCAAGTAATCTACCCAAGTTATTACCATCACTACTTATGTCATTGTGGTAGCTTATCAGGTAATCCTAGGAATGCAGTGGATGGAGACCCTTTGAACCAGTTTAGACAAACTATAAACATCTCACCATGACCTTCAGAATCGGTGGAGTTATGCATACTCTGCAGGGACTTGGAAGGGAGGTTAAGGCGTCCAGCATTGAGGTTCTCCATAATAAGGAGTATTCGAGTCTGCAATGGATGGGTTTTTTTTTCAAATTCAACTAATCAACCCAAAGCCTTCAACAACTACATATCCTCCAAATATCAAATGCCTCTTAGATGAGTTTGCAAAGGTCTTTGCCTCTAACACCAGCACTCCTTCTAAACACCAGCATGACCACTAGATTTCGCTCCAACCCAACACAGGACCAGTAAGTGTGCAACCCTATAGATACCCATACTATCCAAAAAGATAAAGATCGATCGAATGGTGAAGGAGCTATTAGAATCTTGACTCATACGACCAAGCAATAGCCATTTCTCCTCACTAGTTTTGTTGGTAAAAAAGGCAGATGGCACTTGGTGATTTTGCATTGACTATTAGGCTCTCAACAAAATCACAATAAAAAAATATGTATCTTATAAATGTGATTGATGAGTTACTAAACGAGCTCCATGGAGCTAAGTTCTTTTCAAAATTGAATTTGGGTCGGGCAATCATCAAATTTGTTTGAAAGAGGATGATATTCCAAAGACAACATTTCAAACTCATAAGGGACATTATGAGGTTCATTGTTATTCCTTTCGGGCTCACTAACTCCCCCAACAACCTTCCATAGCTTAATGAACAACCTTTTTTTACCCTTCTCGATAGTTTGTTCTGGTGTTATTCGATGACATCTTGGTATACTCAAAATCATGGGAAGATCACCTTACTCATATGCAACTTGTCCTTATAATTTTAGCTTCTAACCAGTTGTTTGCCAAGGAATCAAAAGGACCAGTAAGTGTGCAACCCTATAGATACCCATACTATCAAAAGATAAAGATCGATCGAATGGTGAAGGAGCTATTAGAATCTTGACTCATACGACCAAGCAATAGCCATTTCTCCTCACTAGTTTTGTTGGTAAAAAAGGCAGATGGCACTTGGTGATTTTGCATTGACTATTAGGCTCTCAACAAAATCACAATAAAAAAATATGTATCTTATAAATGTGATTGATGAGTTACTAAACGAGCTCCATGGAGCTAAGTTCTTTTCAAAATTGAATTTGCGGTCGGGCAATCACCAAATTTGTTTGAAAGAGGATGATATTCCAAAGACAACATTTCGAACTCATAAGGGACATTATGAGTTCATTGTTATTCCTTTCGGGCTCACTAACTCCCCCAACAACCTTCCATAGCTTCATGAACAACCTTTTTTTACCCTTCCCGATAGTTTGTTCTGGTGTTATTCGATGACATCTTGATATACTCAAAATCATGGGAAGATCACCTTACTCATATGCAACTTGTCCTTATAATTTTAGCTTCTAACCAGTTGTTTGCCAAGGAATCAAAAGGTCATTTTGGAGTTCAACAAGTTCAGCAATTAGGACATCATCATCAAGATTAAGTATCAGTCGACCTCAATAAAATACAAGTAGTGGTGGCTTGGCCCACCCCTACTATAGCCAAAGACGTCCAAGTATTCCTAGGCTTAGCAGGCTATTATCATAAATTCATTCGTCACTTTGCAGCATGGTCCCCTATGACCAAACTCTTGACTAGATAAGATCCATTGGATAGAGGGGACAGAGGCGGCATTCAATTAGCTCAAATAGGCCCTCATGACTCCACCCACCTTGTACCTACCAAATTTTTCCTAGTCATTTGTAGTTGAATGTGATGCTAGTGGAATTGGAATAAGTGATGTCATTACTATACATAACTATCTTGTGGCTTATTTCAATGCAGTCCTCAAAGAGAACAACACTCACTCACTTTATCCATATATGTGAAGAAGATGTTAGCTATTCTCAAGGCTATCAAAAAGTGGTGCCACTACCTACTAGGAAAATCTTTCACGTTTCATACAGACCATAAAAGCCTCAAATACTTATTAGAGCAGCACATTACCACTCCTACCCAGACACGGTGACTTTCCCTAGGGTTGCAGACTCCTTATCTTGTATAAGGGAGTTACATTTTTTCTCTATTTTAGCTCCTCATGTAGACTAGTGGCCCAAACTACAAATAGAGGTTCAACATGCCATTTTATGCTTCTTTACCAAGCAAAGAGTGCCTCCCATCATATGTATTTACATGATGGGTTTTGGTTCCAACACAATAGAGTTTTTCTAAGCCCCACTTTCTATTTGATTCTATTGATTTTGGCAGATAGTCACTCATCCCCTATTGGTGGACATTTTGGGTTCCATAAGACCCTTTATTGAATCAGGTAAAGCTTCATTTGGCTAAAGATATGACAAACGGTGAAAGAGTTCTTGAAAATGTGCGAGGTTTGCCAACAATGTAAATCAAACTGTATGAAACCACAGGGTTGCTACAACCCCTGCCTATTCCCACTCGAAAATATGGACTGACATATCAATGGATTTCATTGAAGGCCTCCCCATATCAAATGGTCACTCTATCATTATGATGGTTTGTCGATCATCTCGCCAAGTATACTCATTTTATTCCCCTGAAGCATCCCTTTACAATTGCCTTTGGTTGTTAAGACCTTTGTTGCCTATATGGTTCGTTTACATGGCATTCTCACCTCCATTGTTAGCGACAGAGTTAAGGTCTTCATTAGCTCTTCTAGCATACCCTATTTCAACTACAAGGAAAACAATTATGTATGAGTTCCAATTACCATCTCCAGATCAATGGTCAAATAGAGATCATAAACCGCATCCTAGAGGAATACCTCTGTTGTTTTGTGGGCCTCCAGCCGAAGAAATTGATGGAATGGATACCTTAGGGTAGAGTTTAGCTACAACACATCAACCCATTCATCAAAAAAAATCACTTCCTTTGAGGTTATCTATGGACCTCCGCACCCACTAACCTATGTTCTAGGAACCACCTCACTCCTACGTGATTTTCATAGAAATATTTGTCTTGCTCAAGAAAGGATGACCCAGCTATGCTAATCAGCGTAGACAGGTATCCTTTGAGGTCGGTGATTATGTCAACTTGAAGTTACAACTTTACCATCAAACTACAGTTTGCATTCAGGGGTTCTGTAAAGCTCTCCCCATGGTTTTATGGGTTGTTCTAGATAGTAGACAAAGTGGGTCCTGTGGCATAGCGGTTCCAAAGGGCTACCAAATATGTTTTCCATGTTAATTTGCTACAGAAGCATTTAGAATACATCACACCTATATCATCCCACCTTCCTCCAATCACGTACTACTCTTCCATCGTTCCTCATTTCGGACTCCATTCTAGCCAGACATGAAATTCAGAAAGGGAATGTTATGTGCTCCACTCTTTAACAATACATGTATGCAATGCAGACATGGGCACTAGATGTGGCCACTTAGTAGTTATGTGCATTCAATAATATGGAGGAGACACAAGTCTTGTTTCAGTTGAGAAACAATCCCTATTCTCCAGCAATAGTTCTACTATTCTTCAGTGATTTGATTTCTATTGTTTGTAAAGGCTATTAATTTCGGTTGAATTCAATAAAGCATATTATTTGTCCAGAACTCTATCTCTTGTACTTCTCTCCTCTCTGCTTCTAAATTTCTTAAATAAACATCACCAGATGGATCATGTTTTTTCTAAAAAACCAGAACAACAGACAGGTTGTCTTTGCCTAAAGGCAATCCTGCTGCTTTTCAAGTCTATATATTTCTTTCCCTAAATCTCATTGCAGACACCTATTCTAAAAAGACTTTCTGAATAGAATGTAACTTCCAGGATTGGAGCAAAGAACGAGATCATAAAGAATAAAGCATTTTTTTTCTCACAACATTAAATCCTCCAAAAGTAAAGCAACATACCAGAAGGAATAACAGGTAATTAAACCCTCCATAAGGCCGTCCAAATTCAAGAGTAGCTAAAGCTTGTGGCGATTGGTATGACAATCACTAGAAAGATTATCAAAAGGAGAATGATCCCGATACACATCCACTTCCTGCTACTCTTCTGGTGATCTTTAGCAGTCTTGAGCTCTTTTGTACCATCCTTCACATAGTGGCTAGCATTCAACACGTGGTGCGCAATATCATCCATCTGCTCCCCTTGCGCCTCCACCATCACTGCCATGTCCAAAAACACCTGGTGCAGCTCCAACAAGCTCTTCTCGATCTCTTTGGCTGCATCGTGCCTGCCCTGTATCTCCACCACCGTCTCCAACACCTTCCCTTTCCCGTGCTCCTGGATTGCACGTTTCAAGAACTCCTCGCCCCCGTTACCATCAGAGATGATCTTATCAATGACTTCCTCATCTGGGTACTCTCCGGTGACAGTGAAATACCTCCTACCAACAGTATCTTTATACTCAATCATCATCTTTTGCCTTAAAGATTGAAAATCCATCATCAGCTCCTTCAATTTCTTGCGCAAGCCATTGGTAACAGCAATCCTTGTTCTATGAATCGGAGCTCCTTCCTTGTACCCTGAAAGACGCCTATTAGCAGCGTTGGCACGATCCATTTCTTCCAGCCGGGTTTTTATACTTCTGGCCTTTTTCAGGCCGTTAACAATATCTGCATTGATTTTGTTTCGAATCGATTTCAAGGCCTCTGGTTTGTGTAAGGACTTGCTTTCTTCATTCGCTTCTTGCAACTGGTCAAGAATCTCACGGATAGATCCCATTTCCTTCTTCACATCCTCAGCTTCTTCAAGGAACAGACCAAGGTTGCTGTCCATGGCGTTTGATGCATTTGCCATTTCTAAATCAGGGCCTGCTTCAAGATCCTTCATGGCCTCTTTCTTTAGGTCCACATAGCTCATGAACGATTTGGTCATTAGGTCATTCATCTTTACAAATCTTCGATCAGAATTCACACTCCTAAAACGAAACCCACGTGACATTAAATATTGGAATCAGAGAGTCAAAAACTTACTACAATTTCAACGAGAAAGATGAACCTAGCTGATTGAACTATACAGAATATATATATATATACACACACACATACAAAAAATCAACAATTAAAAGCATGGCCTTGTAATATTTGGTTTGATTGAATCTACTAAGCTCAAGACTACATACCAAAATGAACTCTACTAGTATCAAAGAGAAAGAAATAATGATCTAATTAACTAGTAAATGAGAAAAACTTACCTTTCTCAAATGGGGGGAAAAACAGCAACAATTGATAATTAGTCTTGCAAAGACAGCAAAGAAAGAGAGCATACGAGAGATTTTCAAAACGGAAGGAGGGTTATTGTTGGATCAGAAGGGGGAAGAAGCGATCAAGATGGTAAGTGGGTTTTTAATGGGAGATTCAAAAACAACAAGATGATCTTATGTTTGTTTGTTTTTTGGAAACACAAGCTCAGCTTCTGTCATAAGAGGGTGCTTTAAAAGGAAACAGAAAACCCCCCAGTAGAAGGAAATAAAACTAGCCGTTAAGCAAGGCTCCTTGGCAACGGCTATATGCTATTTCTATGTGTTCGTTGTTCAATTCTGGACTGGAAATTTAAACATGTGGGCCCAACTCATCCACCAATATAGTTTTCACCCTTTCTTTTTTTTTAAATTACATTTTCAATCTTCTACGCTGAATAATTGCACCTACATCCTCGAAGCCTTTATCCATTTACAAAATTCAATGAGTTGGATTCAAATTGAATCATTTAATAAATATGGATTAATGGATCATGTTAGATTTCATGAATTTAAATTGATTTTTATTAATTGTCAATCAAGAACTAAAAACCTATTAGATTTATAGGAAAAAAACATGGATTCTAAAATATCTAATTGAATTTAAATATTTATCATTTTTAAAAAATGTTATTATCATGGTTTAATATTATAAAATGAGTTTGAGTTTTGGTGTGAGTAAGAGAATACAATAAAATTTATATAAAACTATAAAATAATTTTATAGTTTTATAAACTACAAGAATTTTGATTAGTGACAACTTCAGTACTTAAATGGACTAATTATAATTATATAAATAAATAATCAATAAAGAATTTATTTCATGCTACCTGTTGCCTGTTGTGTAGTTAATTATAAGTGTTGGGCAAAATTTGAGTATATCCAGAACTATTCTTAAGAATAAAATTCATCCAAGTAAACCAAAGTTCACATTCATTCAAGTTTTTATTATTTTTACATAATAAAAAAAATATTACACTTGGAAAGTTTTATTACAATTGACATTGTGTTTTTTTTTCCTTTTTCAATGAATAATTCATAAATATTATTTTTAAAAATTTTATAACTAGAATTATTCATGCCGGGATTCACACACTGATTAAAACGCATCTCTTTCAAAATTAAAATATCATATATATGAGCTGTTTATAAATTAATTATTTACTGTTCATTGTTGTGATAATGAAATAATTTTTTATTTGAGAATATATTAAAATATTTTTTTAATATCAGCGTATTAAAACCATAAAAATAAATTAAAAACATTAATTTATTAAAAATATTTCAAATAAAATATACTTTTAAAACATATAAAAAAAAGGCACCGAACTCCATAACTCTCCCTGAAAAATTGGGACCCGTGCCATCACATGTAATTAGCTGTTAATAATTAATTGAAAACAAGATCCAACCACATATCACATTATAGAGAAGCACCAAGAACATGACACGTGGATAGGGCTAACTGGATAATATTAATTTAGAGCATTTAAAATTGGTGAGCACCTACCCTTCAATGGATCTCACTAATTCTTTAATTATAATTAATCACCTTTAAACCTTTGTAAACTAGTTTTATTCTAGGATAAACTTGTATCCAAACATAACCCAATCTTTCTCTTTTGAGAACGAAAAAAAATTAATTTGATTAGGTTTAGGTAAAGCTTCACTATTCTCACGATATGTGATGGATTGAAACTCTTTTTATTATAAACATCAAATCTACTTTTGATAAAAAAAATTAAATTAAATTAACAAATCAATCTAAAACAAATTCTTTTTTTTCTTAAGTAGCTGATTTGTGCATGTTTGAGAGTATGGTTACAGTTGTTTTTTGAAGTGATTTTCATTCAAAAATGCATCAAAATGATATTTTTTTTAATATATATTTTTGACATCAGAACATGAAAATGATCTAAAAACACCATAAATAATTGATTTAAAATAAAAAATAAAAATAATTTTTATTTATTATTTTTAAAAATATTTTTAAAACACAGTTCTAAATATAATTTTCAAAAATAATAATTACCTTTTGGATGTAATTTTACTTTATTATAATGTAAGATAGAAAACAATATACAAATTATGTAAACAAATTTGAAATTCATGGCAAACTTACGGCGCAACGACTTCAAGATAAAATACTTAATTAATCTATACGCATTCTTCAACTATAAGTCTTCTTTGCTCAAGTCAAACAATCACAAGAAAAGGACAACAATTTATATAAAAAAATCGTATTTCTTAATTTTTAAGCCTAAGAAACTTTGTTTTTATATTGTAAAAATACTCTTAAAAAATTTAAATTTTTTATTTTTTTTATTTCAAATTATATTTTTATATTTTCAGATTGTTGATGTTAAAAATAATTTTTTTAATAAAAATATTATTTTAATATATTTCCAAGCAAAAATTATGATTGACAAAACATTTATTATTACACTACCTAGTAATTTATAAGACAACAAAAAACATAATTTTCTATAATATATATTCAAATCAGTTTTTTTTTAAACCAAGTAAAACAATCATAAAAATTCTTTTTATTTCGCTTTAAAGATTATAAAAATGAAAAAGAGTACCACGTTTCATATTTATATATGCATTTTATAATTAAATGTGGATCTTCTTCACTAAAAACCAAAAACATAAAAGAATCTATATAAACTCCGCATCTTTTGTCAATATAATTTATCATAATATAATCTAGCTAATACTATCTCAACAATTCATTTATTAATTATTTTTATTAAAAAAAAACTCAATGTCTTACATCATCTATATGATCTTAGTGATTGTTTGAGAGTTTTTTCTTTCATATACATATCGAAAATGATATTTTTTATTTTTTTAAAATTATTTTTGGTATCAGTACATGAAAATAATCTAAAATTATTAATAAATTTAATTTAAAATATAAAAAAATTAAAACAACTTTTAAAATATCAAACAGGATTTATTCGTATGTGGTTCCACGCAATATTTCAGCATAAAAAACTTAGCTTAACATAACACACATTTACGTGTTGCAATTTTATTTTTTAATTTGTTTTTTTTTATAAAAAAAAACTAAGAACTGAAAAATTTGATTTCTTAGCTATTACTTTATGTAAACATATTGAAATTGAATTCCCTCAGCTACCATTTATTCCTTTCCAATATTAAATTCATGTCTCTTTTTTTTCATGTTTGAATTATTTTTTCAATGACAATATTCATGCTTACATTCTTCATGAATTTTTTTTATGGTGGGTGGTGTTTAAATATTTATAATATAGAAGTAAGATAAACACAAGAATAAAGAGAAACAAGAAAGAAAAATATTTTAAAAAAAAACAATTTTTAATAGGAAAGATATATAATTCTTTTTATTTTTATTAACGTGGGTGTCTAGGGCAGCATGAGTTTATCTCAATTAATTTTCACGGATCTTGAATTTAACGATCATGAAAGTCTATGTATATTTTTCTTCTTCTATGTTGTATATATATCAATTGTTAAAGGAAAAAAGATCTCTTTTCTTTTTTGTTTCTTAACAAAAATTTAAAATAGATTGATAATCTCGGATATGATCTACAAGTGTATTGATAACATTTTAATTTCTTGAAAAAGAAAATCTATTTTGCTTCAGTTAGAATTGTTGGAGTTCTTAAATAGAAATTCCACACAATTGTAATCCATAGAAAGCATTACTCAAATTTAGATGGGAAAAATAAATTCTAAAAAAAACGGGAATTTAAATAAAATTAAACAAACAAATATATATATATATATATATATATATATATATATATATATATATATAATTCCACACAAAAATCCTAATATATACCCACCACATATTTCGGTAAGATCTTGGTTAACAACAATCTAAGCTATATTTATCCACCAAAAAGTCTACCACCCTTCCCTAGTTAGGTGAATCACGTCTCCTTAGTTTGCTTAATTTTCCTATCACAAAATAAATCATACATACAGGCCAAACACACAGACGTCACTGCCACCTGAAACTTGCAGCCAAGTACTTTTCATAGATATCATCAAAAGAACCAGAGCTGAAGGAAAAAGCTGTTCTGTTCAGCTATGGCGGCAATACAGGCAGCATTTGGGGATGCAGTTTTAACTTTCATGTGGGTGTTCGTGTCTTCCATGTTTGGTTTGTTTACAAACCTGGTTGTTACCGCTCTTGGTCTTCAAACCCTGGTCTGGGCTCCTCTGGTTATTACTACTTTTATTGTCTTCACCTTTGTTTTCTTGTTTAACTTGATCGGTGAAGCCCTAGGGTGGTGCCAGTTTTAATCCGACCGGCACTGCTTCTTTCTATGCTGCTGGGGTTGGTGGAGATACTCTCTTCTCCATGGCCCTCAAATTCCCTGCTCAGGTATAAATTTACAAACATCATTGGTTTATCAGACATGGTTGGATTGTACTTGTTATTGCATGCATGTCCTTCTTTTGTTAATCATCAGTTATATTGATTTCTTTGTGTTTGGTTTCTTCTTTTCTCTGGGATCCTGCTTTAAGGAGAAAAAAATTGTACGCCCTTGATTTATATTTTGTTTTTGTAAAGCAAGATGATGGAATATGAGTGTTCTTGCTTTCTCTGGGTCCCTCCTTTTTCTTCCATTTTTGTTGTTTTGCTTCTGTTCATGGAACTTTTCAAATATTTATTGCTTCTGTGTCTTGATTTCTCTGACGGAAGAACATTATTAACAACGACCCATCTTCCAAAAAGAAGTTTTGAAAGGAACAGCCATGATTTAACTTCCAAAGAAATTTAATTGAATCGTTAAAGAAAACAAATTGACAGAAATACTGTCACAACAAGAACAGAGCAGTTGTGCCAAAGCTATTAGGAAACAGGATTGAATGGGAAGGATTAAAAGATTAACAATCGAATGTCTCCTCGACAGGCAGCAGGGGCTGTGGGAGGTGCATTGGCTATCATGGAGGTGATGCCAGTTCAGTACAAGCACATGCTTGGGGGGCCCTACTTTGCAGGTGGACTTGCATACTGGAGGCCTTGCTGAGGGGGTTTTGACCTTTTTAATGAGTTTTGCTGTTCTTGTAATTATCCTTAGAGGCCCTCGAAACCCTCTGCTGCAGACATTGTTTCTTGCCATTGCGACCATAACATTGGTGGTTGCAGGCTCTACTTACACTGGTCCTTCCATGAATCCTGCCAATGTGAGTATCCCATTTTTCGCTTCTCAATTTCGTAGTCAACCTTTTTCTTTTTTGAAGATATGTGGAGTGCTTATGAACCTTTCAAATTATGCAAGATGCTCTGAATCATGTAGCAACCTATCTTTTTTTGTACTTAATAGTTTAGATTATAAAAGCATAAGCTCCCAAACATTGCGTGCATGATGAAAATCGTAAACGATTACCTAACAACTGCAATTAGCTAATGCATTTATGCCTTGCATTGTACTCAAAAATCTCTTCCCAATCTTCTTGTGATCACTTTTGTGACTACCCAGATTCCAGATTTTGTTAGATTCTTAGTTTTTATTGCATTTTTTGCTCCAAAACATGTCATTAATCCCTGCTCAAATGTTTGTAATGAACTACTATTAGTTGAAGACCAAACCTGGAGTCTTGTGTGGTGCTATGTGGATGCATTCCTTCCATACAGACCATGTAGTATTCCCTTATATGTGATCAATAGAATACCTGGTTAGATTTAATCAATACCTTTATTTTTCTTCCTTTTGTTGGTGTACTATTTTCATTTTTATTTTCCTTTTTGCCATTTCTGCATTTTGGTTAAGATCGTTTTGATTGTATGTCATAATGTCTGAGTTCATCTCTTTTCTCTTTAGTTGAGAGCGTGTAAACCTGTGTAATTCAGGAACTGTGTGGACATGAGATTAGGGAAGGTTAGAGCCATCCATCTCCTCTTTGAAAATACTTCCGCGAAGAAAGTCTTAAGATATTCTGCTTAATTTCATGGAAACAACTCCTATCTGATTGAAAGATCCCCATTGATCCAACTATCAAGATCTACACAAATGACACTGGATTCAATCATAACTACAAAGAGCAAACTATAAGCACTATCAAACAAGCAAACTCCCACCAGCTCCAACAAAACTAAAACCATAAAAACTTTCACCCAAAAAACCGTCTCAAAGATTTAGATTTATCACTGATTTTGACCATTCATAATTCAAGAAAATGAGATCAAGAAAAAATTCCGCAACTCATAAAATCCCCTTTCACCATTCTGTTTTTATTCTTGGTTTCTTCTGTGTATCTCACTGTTTAGTGATGTTTTTTTGGTATCGAATAGCTAAGGACTTCGCTCTTTCTCATTCTTGACTAGATAGGATACACAAGGACTTTGCTCATCTATCTCCTCGATATATAAACAAATGATAGGGAGGAACATAAATGATCTCTTCGTCCTTCCCCTTATGTTAACTTCTAACTGATTATATGAAGGGTGAAGTTATATTTTGTAATGATTAGCAACTTCATCTCCTGACATCAAGGTCGTTCTACCAGTAATAGTGCCTGGACTCTAAAATCTGGAAAGAGCAAGGGGAATGGGGAATAAAATGTTGATGGGGACATTTCTTTCTTCAAGGAAAATTATCATTACATATATGTGCAATGTATTAGTGTTGTTTTATTACTGGTGATGGTGGCAGTGCAACCTAACTTCTGAGAACTCTTTCCACCAATCTTGATGTTCCTGTGAGGGGTGGATCAAGTTTTGACCACTTGAGAGGGCCCAAACTAAGATTAGTTTTTCGTTTAATCTCTTTTCTTTCTCAGTAAAGGGCAGGGGGGTATATGTGCTGCCATTGTTGTTTCCTCTTCCTTCTTTGCATCTGGTGTGTCGTCACATAGAACTCTGACTTTTTCTTGTCTTATTGTTTGTAACATGGAAACTGTGAGAAACAAACATAGAACTCCGAAGAAGAACCTTTGGCTGTGGCGTGAGGATTTATCTCTTACTCTTTAGAATCTGTATCTACATGGATCAAATTTTAAGATCTGAGAAGCTTGACATGCCACTTGTTTTTGCTAAAGGGAGAATTAAATGTTTTCAGATATAATCAAATAGTAGAGCCCACTTGTTACATACAAATTTCTGGTCTTTCCGGGGAATATTATCGATCTAAAGCCTGTTTCTTACATGATCATCTGCTTGTTAGACTGTTATTAGAGGGCTTTACACATGATTGCAGAAACGCTATTCTATAACCATTTAGAGATCATAGATTCCTGGAAGTCTGTCTTTTGATCGAACATTTAAGATCTTTATCTGCAGTAGATCCTGATGATGGTGTTCTAGAATCTTGCCAATTGTTTTCTTTTTCTGAACCAGTGATTTTTTTATATTCTCGTTTATATCTACTTGCTGCATGCATAATCATCCAGGCCTAATACCTGCAAGATGCGTCTGTGTTTCCTATAAAAAAAAACATTAAAACTCGCAAACAGTTTCTTCAATGAAGTACATTTTGATGCAAATCTAGTTTTCTTGAACTGTTTGGAAATCCTTCTAATTCTGCAACTCATCCTTTACTGTTTCTCCACAGGCCTTTGGGTGGGCATATGTAAACAAAAGGCACGACACATGGGAGCAGCTCTATGTTTACTGGATCTGCCCCTTCATCGGAGCAATACTGGCCTCCTGGATCTTCCGAGTTGTCTTCCCCCCACCGGCAGCACCTAAACAAAAGAAAGCCTGAAATGACAGAGCTTAGGTCACCATCATTTTACGTTGCTTGACAAGTTGATCTGTCAAATGTAATAAGAACTCCACCATTTCATTTCTCCTGTCATGTTGGGACCCTCTTCGGTCAAAGCTGCACATAAACTGCTGTTACACTTTTTGATCTTCTTTCCTTGCATGTTCTTTATCCCCCCTGCCAATTTTGGGTTTGATCCAACCGGGAAGAACTTTCAGTGGGATCGCAAAAACCAGGGCCGAGTCCTGTTTAATCATGCGCTTTTCTGTGCAGAATTAATTCCTGGTAGATTTAGCTCTTGCTACTTTTGTTGCCTTCTTGAATAGTTAAACTTGTGGTTTTGAAAATGCTTAAAAAAGACCTGTTTTATTTTAAAAATAAATAAATAAATAAACAACGTGTAAAGTTAGAAATTATTTTTCTTATAGAATATGAATTAGGGAGTCTTATATTATAATCCCCATATAAAGTTAAGAGTGTTTCTTTTTAAATAATATTTTTTTAATGCAAATCATTATTTGTAATCCTTTAAATAATATATTTTTAATGCAAATCATTGTTTGTAAAAACTTAGAAAAATAAATGGGAAATGGTGATTATAATGGTTTAATAACCTTTACAAAAAAGATAGGGTGTTTTTCGATTTAAAAGTTATTTGGTAAAGATAATGTTTTTTTTTATTTTTATGTCAAATGAGGTAAATATATTTATAAAACTCATTGATTATTGTCAATACCATGTTTTTTTGGTTGGTTGAATGGTATTCTTCAAGTGATAGTGTTTATGGTATGATATATATTTTCCATTTTACATGATTTTTGGTATCATAACTTTTATACTCATATTTTTCTACATGATGTTTGCAAATGACCCTAACTTTATGAGATAACTCTAGAAAAAAAAAATCAATAAGCCTCAAATTCATTGTCTTTATAGTTATTAAAGAAACAAGATCCAAATGAGGAGAAAGAAATGGATTTTTAAGAGAAAGACTATAACAAATAAGAGGAAATTAAAACAGATATAGGGGGTGTTTGGGAGGGCTTTTCAAAATGCTTTTGAAAAAAATTTGAAATTTTTTTATTTTTATTTTTAAGTTTAAATTAATAAAACTTGGTGTTTTTAGATTATTTTGATGTGCTGATGTCAAAAATGATTTAAAAAAAATAAAAAAACATAATTTTAATGTATTTTTGAACTAAAAAGCACTTTCAAAAAGCAACCGCAACCACACTCCCAAACAGGCACATAATAGAATAATCATGTCAATAGAGTAGTTATAATATAAAGATGAACATTGACATGGAAACTGTTGGGAAATACATATACTTTATGCTAAAGAAGCAAGAAAAGGCATAGTTCTATGCCTTTTGCTTTTTTATTCTCTTATGACAATGTCACTAATACCAAGTCCATTAAGTCATGTACATGCTTCCACCTCAAATCCTGTTAATATTCTATATATTGCACTAATTTCTATTAATATTGCTCATCATGATGGTGTAAATGTAAATGTCAACACTATTTTTAGTGTCACCTCCTCTTATTCTTTTTAGTTTTTATGTTTTTTTACCTCATATTTTTATAAACTATAAATTTGTTAATGATTATGGTACTCAACTTAAAGAACCTTTTATGGTAGTATTCTAGCCTCATAGAAAAGACATTTATAATGATAGAGAAAGAATTTATGACTTTCATATTTAGAGAAAACTCTCTATTTATATATAAACCTGGTCAAAATATAGATATTTTTGTTAGGATATCTCAATTTCTATAGAATATAAACTAGTATAAAGGAGGTAATATGTCCTACTAGTTGACCAACAATATCCCAATAACATGTTGTGTGAGTATAAAGCCTTGGTGATCTATTCCTTATTTTTTGTATATATATAACTAGTTACTGGTGCTAGCTTATAAGAAAATCATTGCATGTAAAAAGAAACAAACTAAGGTAGATAACAGTCTTCATAAAATGCAATTTACATATCTTTCCATACAAATAAAAAAATATTTTTTTAAAATAGATCTTACATCATTTTGTGTTGTAATTATGGAGTCCAAATGAGAGTTTGCTAATTGTAAAAAGAGAATTGAGGAAATAAAAAAGATAGCTTCTAATGCTTAAACCATGTCAGCTAGTGTCAAACATGAACTAGTTGAGACACAAGGTGAGCTAGCTTAATCATAGGCAAAATGGCCATGCTTGTGGTCAATAAGAGAGAATCCTTATAGGTTCAAGGTTATTTACAACAATAATCATGCACTAAAAAATGGTGATGACAAGTTATTAGACATGATATGGACCTTCATTTTTATAATAATTCTCAATATATTTTAATATGGACTTCTATTATTTTTTTTAAATATTTATGTCTTTTTTTATGAGATTCAACCTATAAGAGTTTTGTTATCTCTAAGGGTCAATATTTGTCTAATTAGCTCGACAAAGAATAAATAACCATGACAATAATGACTTGTGTTATGTCTATATATTTGTAGTTACATTTCTACTATACAATATTGTTGCATGATATTTTTATAATCAATTAAAATAAGTGAACTTTATCACTCTTACCATCTTGATTACCTAAACTTTAGAGTATACACCAAATTCAATATGAAGATTTAGAATAATAAGTAAGATTAACCATAAATATGAACTTTGAGAGAAAATAAAAAGATGCATGATGATTTAGAATAATTTCCTCTAGTTTTTCTCAATATTATGGTTTTGAATAGCTCCATGTTAAAACACACTTCTTTTTTTATCGTTGCACTAAGTTTGACTTCTTCAATTATTATTGGTGGTGAAATGTAACACTTTATAACTAGGATATCCTACCTTAGTAAAGGTCACAACCTTTGTACCATATGTTAACATGAAAGGTGTTTTGTATATAAGAGCTCGTTTGGGCACTGCGGCCAAACCGTCGTTTTGCTGAAATTTAAATTATTTTTCTTTCATTTTAAATGAATATGTTTTAGTGTTTTTAAATCATTTTGATGTGCTGGTGTCAGAAATGATTTTTAAAAAATAAAAAAAAAATATCATTTTGATGTATTTCAGCATGAAAAGCACTTTGAAAAACTACCACAACTACTCTCTCAAACATGTCCCTAAAAGTCTTTTGAATAGTCATATAAACCCATAAAACCTCACATAATAGTTTAGTCTACTCACTTTTTTAGTTTATAATTATTTTTTTCAATCCATTTAACAATATCTTGTTAGTGAGCTCGACTAATCTATTTGTTTGGCGAAGTGAGATCGAGGAGATTCAATGCTCGATCTTAAGAGCCTGTTTGGCCAAGCGGCTGCACCGCTGTTTGGCCAAAATTTGAATTTTATTTATTTATTTATTTTAAATAATTTTTTTTTTTATGTTTTAAATTATTTTGATGTGCTGATGTCAAAAATGATTTTTAAAAAATGAAAAAAAAAACATCATTTTGATGTTTTTCGGCATGAAAAATATTTTGAAAAGCTACCGCAACCGCACTCCCAAACAGGCCCTAAGTCTTTAGCACTGTTTTTATTTTATTTTTTTGTGACAAATTGGTTTTCATTGTCTATAATCAATATGAGAGGATTCAAACTAACAAATGATATTTTTATTTATATAAAAATAAAATACTCATATTTCATGTTGTTGATTGATTATAGCGACTCTTTTAAGATATTATTTACATGAAAATATATTAAAATAAATATTTTATTATTTTTTAAATTATTTTTAATACCAATACATCAAATATAATATATAGATATTAAAAAATAAATTTTTTAGAAAAAATAAATCATTTTAAGTATTTTTAAAATAAAAAATAACTCAAAATTTAAAAAACAGTTATAAGTACTGCAATTACAACAGAAAAAAGAAATAATTTTTTTTAAAGAAAACAACTCCACATTTTTGCCTTCGTTAGAACCATACGCACTTCCTCATTCATATCATACTATTATTTATTGCATAATTCATTTTGTTTCCCATCTCCCTCTCTCTCTCTATCTCTCAGAAAATTTTACCGCAAAATAAGGAGAGCTGGATCCATCACAGGAACCAGCGCCATCCTTGACAATAGAGCCACCACAACTACCACCTCCGGTGGCCACCTCCACCACCAGCAACGGCCAGATCCGTTACCGCACTCCCTCCTCCTCCGAGCTGCTCCTCGAAACGGGCTCAACCGCCATCTCCCCGACCAACTCCGACAAGGCAATGAAGCGACCAGGAATGCGATACGAGTCACTGAGTGACAAGGTCCACAAGTACAGAGGAGTGTTGCTGGTGTTTTCGATCCCGATGCTTTTGATCGCTTTTGTGCTGCTGGTGATGCCGAGTGGCGAGGATTATGAATACGGAGGAGTGAGTCGAAAGATGTCGCCGGATTCCGGTAGGGATTCGAGGAGCTATGCGGTTATTTTTGATGCTGGGAGTTCAGGGAGTAGAGTTCATGTTTATTGTTTTGATCGGAATTTGGATCTTGTTCCTATCGGTAAAGAACTCGAGCTTTTTGTGATGGTAATTAACTATTTACTTAGCATTTAATTAATTAATTTATAGAATGTGAATTGTTGGTTTTTTTAGTTTTCTATTAATTTTGAATTTACTGAGGTAATGTTGTTGTAATTTGTGGAAATTGGATTTTGATTGGAAATAAGTTACATATTTTTTAGTGGGAAATTTTTAGTTTGCTTTAGTAATTTTAGGGCCAGGTTTCCGTTGGGTTAGAAGTTATAATGGAAAGGAAAGATATTGTTGTTTGATAGTGAAAGAGTCTGATGCTTCAGTAGTTGATTTTAGTGTGTTTTGCTTGTGGAAGTGGGATTTTGGTTCAATTTTTGAGGTTAAGACAGAGAATTAAATCGGGATGGGCAATGTCCTATTAGGTTTGATGAAATTTTTTTATATTCTTAGGCATTTTTTCTCTTAATTTAATTATCTTGGATTGAAAATGCTTGGTGAGTTTTGGAGAAATCAGGGGATGTTTTGAATGATCGGGGATTTTCATTTAAGAGTTTCAAAAAAATAAGCAAATCTTTTCAAATCTTTTTCCTGAGAAACAAAATGACTGGTTTTAAAATGATGAGGATGGTGACTTGAGCACTCTGTCTCACACTGTTTTGTTATACAATTTGTTCTCCTGATGTTGTTTTGGTGTTCTGGTTATACAGCTTAAACCAGGTTTGAGTGCATATGCAAATAATCCACAAGAAGCAGCCAGATCCCTTGCTTCACTGCTTGATAAAGCTGAAAGTTCTGTGCCTAAAGTGCTCCGACCAAAAACACCTGTCAGAGTTGGGGTGGGTAAAAATATTCAGTTATCTTGTAGTTTTTTGTTTTCATTAGCACTTGCTTGAAACTTATAATAAATTAACTGAAGATCAAATGATACAATGTCTGGTTTACAACTCAACTTAATGATTGGTTGGGGTAGTTACTGTATTTTCAATGTTTATGCAGGCTACTGCTGGCTTGAGGGCATTGGGAATGGATGCGTCAAATAAAATTTTGCAAGCGGCAAGTCCTTATTTGATAGTCTATATTTTGCTTGTATTCTCATGCTTTGTCATGATATAGCGTGCTTATAGTCATTTGAACTCCATGTTTGAAGGTTAGGGACTTCCTGAGAGCTAAAAGCACCCTGAAATCTGAGGCAAACGGGGTCACTGTATTAGACGGTTCTCAAGAAGGTTCTTATCAGTGGGTAAGTTTCATTGACTTTATTATACACCTACATGTTTGTACTTTCAAGTTAGTTACATTGATATTTTCAACCATTTGAACCTTGTGACAGACAATGCTGGCAATTCTAATGACTAGAGAATGATGACTAGGGTGTAATGGCATGGTATTTTGTAATAGAAGTATAAAAAACTGTGTGGTGTCCTCATGTTAAGTTTCAATCATAAAATAGTGAGAAACTTTCTATAATAGAACTAGCAAGTCGGTAGTTTCATAAATTGGGGATTACAAAGAAAAGTCCTGTTAAATTTTAGTGAGTGCATCAAGCTGGCTAGAAATGCTGTCCTGCTCAGAAGAAGGCTAATTCCATCTGCAAAGGCGGCTTCTCTTGAATTAGGATGAAAATATGAGCCTTCATGCATGATTTTTATGCTCAAAATTAGTGAATCACTAACTAGATACGAACACTTACAAGATGACATTGCATCACTTGCCTTCTTGATATCTGGTGTTCCCTTGAACTTCTCTCCTGCTTCTGTTTCTAATTACACTCCCCATTTCATGTGCTAAAATGCACTGGATATCAGTTATGTGACCAGTTCATACATTATAGTATTGGCTTCCACCCTAGTCCGATAGTGTGTTTGTGCTTTTCCTCTGGTGTCACTTCTGACTTCGTGATCATGTATCATTCTTCTATGGCCACAGGGTTTTGAGGTGGCAAGGAGAACTCCTCAAAACAAAGTGCCAAAGTATTTTTTATTGCATTTAGAAGGTCATGATGTAACATATTGAATTAAGATGAGAATGTTGTCTTTTCTGTCCTCAATATTATTGCTTGGTCTTTTCTTGCTTTAACTTCCTTGCATTTTGCAGGTGACAATAAACTACCTCTTAGGAAATTTAGGAAAGAAATATTCGAACACGGTTGGAGTTGTAGATCTTGGCGGTGGATCTGTTCAAATGGCATATGCGATTTCTGAGATGGATGCTGCGAAAGCTCCAAGGATATCTGATGGAGAAGATACATATGTAAAGGAAATGTTACTGATGGGAACCACATATTACCTCTATGTTCACAGGTTTGGTTCATCACTTGCTGTGAGTTTTTGCATTTATCAGGCTGCCTTAGAATTTTCCTGTGTAGAAAAAGATTTTGGTTCAGTTACACCTGTACAACGGATATACAGTTGAGTATTTTATGATTGGAAGTTCAAAATCTGATTTGGCATCTTTCTCGTGCACAGCTATTTGCATTATGGTTTATTAGCAGCTCGAGCAGCAATTTTGGATGCTTCAGAGGACTCTAGCAATCCATGTATCCTGGGTGGTTATGATGGTAATGAATTACTTCCTTTGTAAAAGGCCTGATGAATTTCTTTCTTCGTTTTATCATGCTGTTTCATCTTCTTTTGTGATTCGAGAAATTAAGTTCTTGTTCATAATTTGTTGCTGCATAATTTGCTTTCTAGAATATGAATATCCTGTATATGATTAGAAGACATCAGTTAGAATGGTAATTTTAAATGTTCAGTCCTAACCATTTAACAAAAAGTATAATTAAGAGTTTGGCCAATATGCCACATGATACCATAAGATGTGTGTGGCACATGCAGTTTTCATTCTCCTAATTGTGATGTTTCCTCAGCTACTATTCCATTCTATATTTTCATATAATCAGTGGAAAAGTGGAATGAAAAGTTGTAATGATGTGTGGTATCTCATATAATTTAAATTTTAAAATATACTAATTACTTTTAAAAAAAATTAGACTGAATTTCAAAATGATGTTACAGCAAATCACTTTAGTAATTGTTCTTTCTGGATCCATAAAAAGTATTATAATTTGATTAAGTTATAGTTCAAATAACAACTATATCAAACACATATATATGGTGTTCAGATGATCAAATGGACTGATAAATGTCATTTCTCTTCCTGGCCTTCAAATTGTTTAAAGGGGTATACAAGTATGGAGGGCAAGACCATAAAGCATCAGCTTCTCCATCTGGTTCAAACTTGGAAGAGTGCAGGAGGGTAGCTATTAATGCCCTAAAAGTTAATGAATCAACTTGTACACACATGAAATGTACATTTGGAGGAGTATGGAATGGTGGAGGTGGGGATGGACAAAAGAATATGTTTGTTGCGTCATTTTTCTTCGACAGAGCTGCTCAGGTACCAGTCACACCCGCGGTATCTTGCGAAATTACAATATCTTGTCTACAAATTTAGCATGCTAACTAGATTGTTTACATTTGTAGGCTAGTTTTGTTGATTCAACCAAACCAGTTGCCAAAGTTCGACCAGTGGATTTCGAGCACGCCGCAAAGCGTGCTTGTGAAACTAAACTAGAGGATGCTAAATCCAAATATCCCAGTTTGGATGAGAATGATCTCCCATACATATGCATGGATCTAGTATATCAGTACACATTGCTTGTAGATGGATTTGGTAAGTCCCTCGCACTCGAGTGAATTGTCTACGTTCCTGCTCTTTCGCTCCTGCGAACCGAGCTATGATGATGTTCTTAATCTCGGGCGCCATTCTTTTCCTACAGCTATGGATCCATCGCAAGAAATGATGCTGGTGAAGAAGGTTCAGTACCGAGATTCCCTTGTGGAAGCTGCATGGCCACTGGGCAGCGCCATAGAGGCTGTGTCATCCTCGGCTTAACTCTATATTGCACTATCAGCTTAGTCACCCAGGTGCTTAATTCATCGGCGATTGCTCGGGATCAACATTTGCTGGATCAACATTGCTTTAGAGGTCCGTACAAAGTTGAAATTGAAATTTTTTGCCTTTAGCTTGGTAATAATGAAAAAGAATAGCTCCATTTTTCATCATTTATAATCAGCTTACGTATTATTTCATTAATATTTCTTTTTGATTGCCCTTCATGTTTCCTTACCTTCTATTTTCGTTACATATGGAAAATTCTTTTATATCAATCTTTTAATCATGTGAGGGGATTGATGGAATTTTACACTAATGCTTTTCAAATTTGGTATTTAATTTGCTTTGGCTAAATCATAATTGCGCATGTTACTCTTCAATTTACTGTTTTAACCTTCACTAGCCTCTTCTGAGTTTCATCATAAAATTTATTCTCTTAAGCATTTTGTTTTTTTATTGATAATATATTTGAGATATTAATTTATTAAATACCATTCCATTTTTGTTTTTTTAATAAGATTATACCAATGTTATTAGAAACTCTTTTTGTACACCGCCCATCCTAATTTTTAATAAGATTAAGTTTTATAATTACAATTAATATTTTTTATTCATTGGATTATCCTGATCTTGAAGTTTTTTCTTATTTTTTTAATATTAAATTGATTAAAAAATTACTTTTAAAATTTATTTTAATTTGTTTTATGGATGGTTATAATGCGTCATGACTGGGATAAAAATTTAATAGCATAATTCAATCTCTGTTACTTAAACATAACATGTGAACTTGAGTAGATACAGATGCCTTCATTTTTTGTTAAGGGAAGATGAATATTGTATTAGAAAATTAAAAATAAAAAAATTCTATGGTTGTTAAATCCCTTAAAAACATATTTTCTTAAAATATTTTTTTTACTATTTTTCCCATATTAACACATGTTATACATATCTGAATTTTTAAGTATAAAAATTGTAAAATCACAACTAAAATCATGTAGGTAGAAAAATTATAAAATCGTAAGTAAAATATTTCTGAATACAATACAAAATAGTTATGGCCATAAATTTCATTAGTTAAGGTTCATACATGATTCAAAATAATTTAAAAATACATTACAAAACAATTATGTCCATAGAATTTTATTTAGGTAAAAATCTAATAAATTTAAAATAAATATTTTACTGATGTTCTATATAAATTAAAATCAGTCTCATGACCATTATTTTCTTTGTTATTTTTAATACATTTATCAAAACATTACTATTGAAAGGATTATCAGTACTAATATTGGTACCAATACTGATATTGCTAGTACTAGCTCCAAACTCAACAAATTATTTTGACATCAGAACATAAAAATGATTTAAGAGCATCAAAAAAATTTAATCTAAAGTAAAAATTAAAAAAATATATTTTTTTCAAAAATTGTAAGTATAAAATTTAAAGTTAATAGTAATGATCTTCAAAAGTGATTCCATGATATATATATATATATATATATATATAGAGAGAGAGAGAGAGAGAGAGAGAGAGAGAGAGACATATAGGGGGTTGGCGCTTAGGGGGCAGCGAAAATTTTGAAAGATTAAAGTAGAATTGTAAAATTCAATCGATCTGGTCTGATTTTATGATTTTAGATTTATTTTGATTGAGTTGAATTAAAATTAATTTTTTTACCTGAATTAATAAGGTTTGATGAGTATGATTTTGATAACCATGATGAGAATGTACCAAATCTTTAATATTTGAGCATTTTCTTACATTTTTAAGAAGAAATTGAAGCAAATCTGTAATTGAGGACTTCCTTCCGTGTATGTTACTTTGACGCGACCCAATATCTTGAAATATAAGTAGAGATTTAATTTTTATAATGCCCAAGTTATAACTATAAAATCATTATTTATAGTGCCTTTTTTTCCTGAGAAGGTAAATCAAACTTAGAGAAACAAGAAATTGAAAATTTAAATAGCAAATTTTATTTTTTTATTTCTATAAAAGTAATCGGGTGATCATTATGATTACTTTACTTTTAAGAAATAATATCTATGTTTATATAATTCAGTTATAGGAAACAAAAACAAATTTGATATGAAAAAAATAATTACTTTCAATTTATGAAAAAAATATTATAAACAAAAGATCATTTCAAATCTCAAAAAGCTTCTTACAATCATGTTGATAATACAAATTCAAGATTAAAATATTTTTTTTATTGGATAAATTTAAGTAAAAAATTAAGTTAAAAGACATAATTATATTATTTATATATTAATTTGATTTAATCATGGATCAATTTAAAGTATAATTATGTTTAATAATTAATTTAGGGTTTAATTGAAAGATTTAATTAAGTGCAAGGACTTAATTATATTTTAAATTGGTCAAATTAATTTTATTAAGAGTTTAATTGATAAAAAAAAAAATCAAGTTCTTGAGCTTAATTTGGGTTTATTTGAGAAGTTCATAACATTTAGAGACCAAATTTGATTTTTACCAAGATAATTGGATGAAAGAAAATTAAAAGCTTAATGGTCAATTGAGGGTCAAATTGCATCAATTCGAAACCAAGGACCAAATTGAAATTTTAGCTGGGATACAATTGCACAAATTTAAAATGTTTAAAACCAATTGGGAGCGCATTTAGAATAATTATAAATTAAGGGACCAAAGTGCATTTGCACCTTCTCCCAAGTCCTGCAGACGTGATTGCATTGTTCAGTCACCTGAAAAGTGTAGGCACACTGTTGCAGGTGACAAGGAGTCAACCCATCACTGCACACAATGAGCAGCCAAAGGGTTACCTTCTTCTTCTATAAAAAGCAGCAACAGTTGAGCTCTTCTTCTCTAGCTTTGGCGATGCACCAACAACAGTCTTCAACACAAACCAACCTCTTCCAGCAGCTCTCTCGGCCACAATAGGTCACAATTTTGATGCCATCACCACTAGTGAAACCACCTCGACCTTCTTTACACAGAGGTGGTGACAGGTACATCGGTTGTCTCCCTCCATCAACCTCTCATATATTGTTCACCATTCAGTGAACAATATAAGGGAGTGAATTAATTCACTCCCTTAATGAACGTCCCACTATTCACTGCATGTGAGCAGTAGGGGTTGTCAGGCTGCATTTAGTTTCCATTTCACTCCCCCGATTAACGTCTCATTGTTCATTACATGTAAACAGTAGGGGTGGCCAAACTGTATTTGGTGTTCATCCAGGCCACCTGAAGTGAGGTGGGCCGCCCAACCCATCCTGGGCTAGAAGACTAGCCCAAAAATAGGTGGATTGCCGACGCACTTGGACTGGAAGCCCAATTGGAAGGGAGGTGGGCTTCCATCTCACCAAAGGGATGGGTTAGTCAGCCCTCAAAAATGATGGCATTTTGGCTCATATGGGCTCGGAATCCAGCCCACACAGAGAAAAATAGAAAATACAAAAAATATGCATGAAACAAAAAATATCTTGTTATGAGATTGATGATGGTATTCTCGTAATATTATATATGTTCATAATTTTGTTTAGAAAAATCATTTTATTGTATCTTTTTTTAGATTAAATTATACAATTCTAAATAATTTTATAATTTTTATAAAAAGCCCTATGTTGAATTTCTTATTGTAACACGAGTAGATATTTGATCCTATACAATTACTTTTAAATTGCATGCCCTCTGAAATGAGGAAAGGCAATCTTTGTACTGACTGTGTCTCTATGCAAAGTCCTTTTGATCACTTTGAGAATATGATTTGGCTTGCTACACTTACTTTAAGGACCTTGTATTCTATGATAATCGTGTGATAAAAAATGGTTCTTGGGGCTAAGAATTGCAGTTGAGCTCGAATTCTGCTTAGTTGTTTGGCTTAAATCTTCCAATTTAGTTCAGATCAACGTTTGTCAATTTCATTTTCAGTTGGGTGCTTTGTTTTTTCAATTGGAATAAAATATTTCGATTTCGGAGTTTTTCGACGTGTTGTTTTGAGGTTGTACTATTTATATGTGTATGTGTATATAGTTCAAAAAAAATAGTTCAAATCCAAAAATAAAATTATTTTGAATTGTGCAATTTAATCTAAAAAAACAAAATAAAATAATTTGTCTTAGCAAAATTATGAACATATATAATATTACGAGAATGTTATCATTAATCTCACAAGGTCATTACATTTTATGTTTGCTCTGAAATTTTAACATAATATATATAAATATATCAAGAGACTTCTCATAAAATTTCATCTCAACCTAACGATCGAATTAAGAAAACTGATTGATATTGTAAAATTATTCATTATTTAAAAAAAAAACTATTCGTCCAAAACAGAATGGGCATAACAAAACCAAAACATTTTGGCCTGTATTTGACTAAAAAATCCAAAATAAACCAGAACTTAAACCAAGATAAAAACAACACTATTTATCAATTTTTTTTTTTAACTAATACGAAATGTTTCGGTCGAAACAGAACGAAACCAACAACACTGACTTAGATTGTTGGCTGGTTTGTGCTACTCCATGGAATTTTCCTTTCGATTTTTACTTAAAAGGAAAGATCTCAAATATATTTTTACTTAAAACGTTCAATCATCAAAAGAGATATATTTTTACCAAACCTTGAGGTAGAATTCTTCAACCTAGATTTTTCTTACACACACATCGATTCTGTATCTTCCACTCCCTTTTTGCCATCATTAGTCCTTTGACGGTGGAAAGTTGTAATTATATATTTCTTATCATCGAATCATCCTACATGCCTAGGAGGAAAGAGTGCGTGCATTTTCGAAGAATTCAAGTTTACCTACTTCCTCTTCTATTGTTCATAGTAATGCTACGTGATGACTTTCTAATCCCTTTTTTTTTTCTTTCTTTCTAGAAAACTCCTTTAGATATTTTTTTTATAAACACAGTTTAAGTAAGGTTAAATAAGTAAAATCATAATTAATTCAATTTTTTTATAAAATAAATATATTTTAACTTAAACTTGAAATTTTCAAGATAGATTTTAAATTATTTATAGGTACCCTATTGGTGTTGCTAGACCTCCATTCAAGATTAGTGAAAACTTACCAGCAGGTTGTGACTCAGTGGTTGTTGGGGAGCATCCTCTTTCATTCAAACATGGTTCAAGTCCCTAGTGGGAGTGAAGCTGGAGGGTTCATCTTTTCTTATCTCTCCTGGGTCCATCCCTCGCGGTATGCCTCTCATCCCCCGTGGTGTCTTACATGTACACTGAGCTTGCAGGATGTTCAGTGGACCCAGAAAATAGTCAAGATACGCGTAAACTGACCCGAACACCCCAGTTATAAAAAAAAAAATTAGTCAAGACTTTTTTTTTGTGGGGATCAAAATCTGGCACAGCTTTATTTAGGTTGAGTTGATAAACAGAAGATAGATATATTATTTTATTGAGTTTAATCTTGCAGTGAGTGAAGAATGTGGTCTCTTATCTTACCTTACCTTTGAAGTTTGTGTAGAGAAGCACTTTCCCTCCTCTCGATACATGGACAATTTTCAACAAAGAACAAGCAAGTCCCACATCTGTTTTTACTTTAATTTAGTGCTTTTTTTATGTGGTTCTACGCTTCTATAGCTTTATCAATCATTCAACGTACTTCTCTGTGGGCTGAAAAATTTTGTAATTTTGTTTTGGTTGGTATTTTATATTTAAATTAGAATAAAATATTTTGATTTTAGAGTATTTTGGATGTGCTATTTGGTTTTACAGTATTTCGAGTGTGTCGTTTCGAGATTGTACTATTTATATATATTCAAATCCATAAATAAAATTATTTAGAATTGTGCAATCTAATTTAAAAATTATTTAGAATTGTGCTGACACAATAAAATAATTTTTCTGAATAAAATTATAAACATGTATAATACTACGAAAATATCATTACATTTTCTGATTGCTCTGAAATTTTAACATAATATATATAAATATATCAAGAGACTCGTCGTAAATTTTCATCTCAATCTAACGATCAGATTAAGAGATATGATTGATATTGTAAAATTATTCATTATTTAAAAAACAAAACGGGAGGAACGAAACCAGAACGTTCCGGCCAAAATTAGAGTGAAATTTCTACTATTTACCAAAATTTTAAAAACACTGCACCGTTTTATCTTGTTTTTTTTAACCGATACAAAACATTTCGGCACAAAAATGAAATTAAGAACACTAGATCATGATCAGGTGCTGCGGCACAAGGGCTGGGATAGATAAGCTTGGGAGAATAACCCGTAAACTGTGGAATACAATGAACTGTTCCATGTTTGGCCTAACTCATGATCTAGTGTCTCAAATGATGAGAAACCCGATGCTTCAGCATTTGACATCTGACAGAACCTAGCTAGTAGCTCCTAGGTTAGGTGAACTACACGTGGAAAACTACGAGGTGGTCGTGATCAGGAAAGACTTTTCCATGGTTGAAAACTAGCTAGCTCCTGAAAACTCATGCGTGCGTGCCATGAATGTTGACTAGTCTAACATCCACTGTTAGTTTTATGATCAAGTTGTCAATTCCGATTTATGTTTATTTTTTTTAATTAGAATGAAATATTTTGGTTTTGAAGTGTTTTAATGTGTTGTTTTAAGGTTATATATTAAAAAAAAAATAGTTCAAATCCAAAAAACAATTATTTTGAATTGTGCGATTTAATCTAAAAAATACACAATAAAATGATTTTACTAAACGAAACATGTATAATATTACTAGGATGTTATCATTAATCGTGCAAGGTCATTACATTCTCTGATTGCTCTGAAATTTTAATATAATACATATAAATATGTCAAGAGACTCTTAGTAAAATTTTATCTCAATCTAACGGTCGGATTAAGAAATATGATTGATATTATAAAATTATTCATTACTAAAAAAATATTATTTGGCCGAAACGGAATCGACGGAACAAAACCGGAATGTTTAGGCTGGTGTTTAGCTGAAAAATCCAAAATTAATCAAAATTTAAACTGAGATAAAAACTAATACTATTTTTTTATCTTTTTTTTTATTTGATATAAAATATTTAGACCGAAACGAAACGAAACTAATAACACGGTAATGATAGTACATTTCATAGTCAAGTGTAGCCAGATCAACTTTATGCTACGACAAAGACCAATCACATGGTGGTCTAGTGGATGTGATTTCAAGCTGCATCGCACCATGCATGTTTGGATGAAAACAGGTGGTATCAATTACTTTTTTATTATCAATACCATGATCATGAACCTAGAAAAAAAGAAGAAGGAAATTCTGGGTTCAGACAAGGATGGTTTTGGGGTTTAGTTGGGAGGAGCTAAACCAGGTAGTTTTTTTTGTTAAAATAAGCTGTAAATTTGCTGGGGAGAATTTGGTTTCATGTAGAAGCAAGAAATAAAAAGTGATAACATTATTTGGTGCAGAGATTGAATTTCGAGGCATGGCCAAAAGAATCTGTGAAATGTTATGGGCTAAAGAAATTGCTCATTAAAGTTGGGTATCCTCCAACTGACACAATAAGACTCTTTTGATAACAACAAAGCTGCTACAGCACTAGCACACAACCCAGTACAACATGATCGAACAAAGCATGTGGAAGTAGATCGTCACTTCATCAAAGAAAACCTAGAGGAAAAAACAATTCAGATTCCATTTGTGAAGACCGAATACCAACTAGTAGATATTTTGACGAAAACAGTAACGAGTAGAACATTCCCAACTCACTTAACAAGTTGAGTGTTGATGATATCTACTTACCAACTTGAGGGGGAGTGTTAAAATAATGTTATAAATTTAGCAAATATACTATATTTACAAGATCTAATTGTATTAATCCCCAAATAGTAGCTTAAAAATATCTCATATCTATCTCCAAGGTCATTATTTTTAGTTCAATTATTTTTTCATATGGGGGTGCAAGTCAAGGAACACAGAAAAGGGTGGAATGATGCTTTTGACCATCAAGAGGTATATATTAGTGGCCTTTTCCCTCTTCTATCCATCTATAATATAAAGTTCAAAAAAGCTGAAAATGGGACAAATCATGGGCTACTTTGTCAAGGTACAGAAAGAAAATTGGATTTTAATATTCCATTTTTGGCATGTGAGTCTATGAATTCTAGCAGAACAAGTTACCTGAGTGCGAGGGAAAGGAGTGGGGAACCTTTGCAAGACCCCGGATGACAGAAGACTCGACTTCCTGCATGATGATGAACATATTAACTTGAAATCTATCAGCCAAACAAAAGCATCTTTGAAGGATAAACATCAAATCCTCAAAGCCGTGGATGATAGAGAATAATATAAATTATATTACAGGGACCTCACTTACAAGTTTAATCTTTTAGTTGAGATAGTTTCTTAACATGACCCTAGCGGTCACGAGTTCGAATCTCACCACCCCCATTCTATTTGATAAAAACTAAGCACAAGGTGATGTGGGTCTGTGCAAGTTTCAAGTCCAAAGAGCTTTCACTTGAGGGTGTGTGTTAGAGAATAATATAAATTATATTATAGGGATCTCACTTACAAACTTAAATTTTCAGATGAGATCGTTTTTTAGTATAGATAATCATAAACTTTTTCTGGGTTATTTTCTGTGCTAGTTCTTTAGCATATGCTCCAGGTAACCTATCCAGTTCCTCCACGTGTTCCCCCTCGTGCTTCATCTTTTGTCGGATTCCGGCACCTTCTTTTTGCTCAACCACCATTTTGGCCGCATTGTATTGTGGAAACCCCCCCATCTCCCCATCCACAGGAACTTCTTTATTTTTTTCCTACTTTTTCTGCGGTGCGTGCCGTGCTTGCTGCATTTTCTGTCTTTTTTTAAAGGGTGTTTAATGATTTTGAATAAACTTTTTAATGTATTTAGATAATTTTATTGTGATGATATTAAAAGGTTTATTTAATTTTATTGTTTTAAATTAGATTTATGAAAAACTAACTCTGCGCATGCTGCTTTTATTAAAAGTATTTTATTCAAATTTATTTTTTTATTTTTTATATTAGGATATTAATCGATCAGAAATAACATTTAGAGTTTATTAATCTAATATTTTTTTCCACTAAATAGAACAACCATTTTAAATCTGGTTTTAGTATAAACTACTAAAAAAACTGAATTCTGCTCACTAGATTGACCGAATCAACTCAAATTAACTATTTTTTTTTATTAAAATAAAGTATTTCTTAGTTTTGACTCGATAAATATTATTTTTTATGCAACGAAACTCTATCTCTTTAGAAAGTGTATTTTGTGGATTCAGATAAACTAGTAAAACCTCGGTTGTCCCAGACTCTTTTAAATATGCATGTCCCGACTCAAACTCGAAACTTATTATGTAAATCATAAGTTTTTTGTCATCACATCACATCTTTTTAAAAAAATTCTGACTCGATCAGTCTGGATGCATTTAAAAACTTGATCGATTCGGCTAAACTTTATCGAAATCAATATCTTCCTGGTTCAACTTGAACTCCGGGCTAGACTTTGAATGTCATTTTTTTAGCTCTAACGTGTTAGGCTAGTTTAGAAAACTATGGCTACAAGCATGACAATCCCATTGTTATTCGTCAACAAAAGCATATATGATATCTTTTATGGCAATCGAACTCAGCAAAACGATGACGTTTTCGAAGTTTATATCTTTCAAAAATAACCAAACCCGGCATCATGAGTTGGATCAAGGAAACAAACTCGTAGAGTTGCAACAAATTTGGAACACAAAACGACGATTAATCTGCCGTATTGTGATATATACTTGGAAATTAAAATCATGTGATTGTTAGGGATCAAGGGGTCATGATGAGGTTGTAAATGACAAGTGGTTAAGACTTTGAAAAAAAAGGAGATTCTTTGTTTGGTATCTTTCTTTTTATTATGGCTAAATCATATCTTCACCTACAAAATGCTCGTAATCACTGTCGTTTAGGCCACACGTGTGATTGTAACCGGTTTAAGAATTGACTCTCTACCTTTCTTGATTGTTATACTGATTGTCAAATGATAATTTATGGAAGATCCTTGACCAACACATGAACATGTGATTTTGAAACTAGTAGTATTGAAATGAAACCAACTTGTTGAAATACTTTTATTTTTAATTTTTTTTGAATTCCGAGGAAAACCCTACTCGTTGGAATGCGTATTTTACTGGGTCAAGGTAAAATCTCGGTTGTCCTATGCACTTTACAAGAAGTGCACGTCCTGACTCAAACTCGAGATCTATTGTGTAGATCATAAGTTCTCTACCATCACAGCAGCAATCATGCTGCTAGAGAACAACTTGTTGAAATAAGTTGTTGGTTGGTGTTGTGTTTGGTATTATAATTGTTTTTTAAGATAATTATTTTATTTAATATGGATATATCGAAACAATAAAAAAAAAAAACTGAAAGTGAAACACATCGGAAAATAGACACTCATGGCATTAATTATTTACATACTGGGTTAATTAGGTTTGAATGATAACATATCTAAGTAATTTGTTTGACTAATGGGGTGTTTGGCATTGTTTAATTAACTTGAAATTTTCATTTTTTATTTTTTTATTTTAAAATTAAATTTCTGGGTATTTTTAGATATGATATCAAAAATAATTTTTTTAAAAAATAACTATCATTTTAATGTATTTTTTGAAATAAAAAAAAACTTTCCTAACTACATTTTTAAACAGTCAGGTAGGTCTGAGGTTTTGGATCTTTCTTTGAATATCTATTGCAGACAACTTGTCCCAGGAGCAGCAGTCAATTAAGCTTCGAAGACGAAAAGAACAGGTCCGTTGACTAAATTAAACCACAAAAATTAATTGGTAATTAAAAAAAAAGTAGCAATTTCTATGAAAAAATTAAACATCTAATTTTAGATTAAATTTATCATTTTTTTCTGGTTGATTTAAGATTAATTATAGAATTTATTGTTATTTTTTCATCGTTGTTTAAAATATTTCTTTTTAATTTATAAGATTTTTAATATTCAATTTTCAATTAAAAAAAAATATTGAATAGTAAAAAAACTTAATTAAAAATTTAAAATTATTGTGATGGAGACTCTTTCCAACCAAATTATATCTTCCTGTGGTGTTGTTTTCATCAGCATATCACTACACCAACATTTAGATAGATAATATATTTTAGATTATATGTAGTTATATAGTTTATAGATTACTATAATGTATAGATAATATATTTTAGAGAACTTTTCGAAAGTCCATGGTAAATTTATGGACCAACTACTCCAAGGGAAAGAAGTTGTGTAGCCTTGAATTTTAGGTCCTCTTCGATGAAGCCAAATAATTTTATTAATTATTTATTTGCTTCCAAGATTGAAATAATAAAATTTTATAGTATAGTCTTGGAAGTCCTATTTATGCACGTCAAACAATCATAAAATTCCTTTGCTTTTGCTTTTGCTTTCAAGATTGGAACCATAAGATAAGCATAATATATAATATATAAATATAGACCTCCTACATTAAGAAACCAATAAATTCATATAACATATATATATATATATATATATATATATATATATATATAATTGACCATAACATAATTTATAGTACATATCAGAATTCTAATTTATAATAAATCTTCAATATGCTTTATTCTAGTTTGGGAAAGTTGAATAAGCTTTTTAAAGTTTTTTTTAAGAAATATATTAAAATAATCTATTTAAAAAAAACCAAATAATTTAATATCAGTACATCAAAATATTTTTTTTAAAAAGTATTGTTTAATATCAAATGCTACCTAAAATAAGGTATTCAAGGTATGAACCAATTTTTAATTTTGCTTGTACAATGGAGTCTTATAATATGAAACTATGAGTGCCTTCATGATTTATTTTCAACATAAAACATTAATGAGATGATTATTTAGAGTCTATTTGTTTTAATGTTGCATCTTAAAGATGTAATTCGATGTTCGAGAAAGGTGTCTGGAAGTATGGTAATGGTTTATTTTTAAAATATTTTTATTTAAAAATAAATTAAAATAATATATATTTTTAATATCAACACATTAAACTAATCTAGAAATATAAAAAATAATAATTTAAAACAAAAAACATATATTTTAAATATTCTAAAACATAAAAAAATAAACAATATCCACGTCTCACTTGTAAACCTAAGATGCAACTTTAAAAAAGAACACACTTAATGCTCAATTATTTGTTAGAAGTTTGTCTTCTTCCTCGGAACAAATGAAAAAGTAAAAACTCATCATTATATTAGAGATTTTCTTTCAAGGGTTGAAAATACTATAAACATAATATAATTATAATAATAATAATAAAAAGCTAATTTCTTTTATAAAAAAATGACGAAACTCAATTTATAATTAAATAAATATTGAAAAAATACAAATTTTAAAAAATTAAATAAACTAAATCAAATCTTAGGATATGTTTAGAAATGTGATTGAAATTGTTTTTTAAAATATATTTTTTTTTCAAACATATATCAAAATGATATTTTATTTTATTTTATTTTTTATATCAGAACATGAAAATGATATAAACACAATAAAAAAAATACAAATAAAAATAAAAAATTTTCATTTTTTTTAAATACTTTTTGAAAAGTAACTGCACTGGTTGATTTATTTATTTATTTTAACTTAATATAATGTCAATTATATGTGGATAAAAACGTACAAGCGTGTGCTCTTCTTCACGGTCAACAACAATCCAAACCATTTTATTTCTTCAACTTTACGCAGCATGGCCCACTTCTCTTGTTTTCTTTGCTCTTATTTCTTTTTGTCTGTACCTTCTTTTTTATTCTATGTTTATTTTTTTTAAAAGTATCCTGAATTGAAAATAATAAAAATAATTTTAAATTTATTTTAAATATATTTCTAAATAATTTAATCAATAATAATAAAATAATAATAATAATAATAATAATAAAATAAGTGATTTCATCTGGTTTTACAAGTAGTTGTAGTTGAGATTTCTTTTAAAAATTTATTTAGAAACATATTAAATGATTTTTTTTTATTTTTAAAAAATTATGATAATAACAACACGTGAAAATTATTTAAAATTATTATTTTTTTATTTTAATATAAAAATAAAAATATAGAAGAAAAAAATTCATTTTTTTCTTAAATACTCTTGAAAAGGAAAGTCAAACAGGGCTAAGCAACACTGAATTAATCAAATAATTATTTACATAATGATAATTTCGTTGGGCCGTACAACTTTTTACTAAATAATTAATTACTATCCTCTTATCCATGCAATCCTTCGTCACCGACCAATCTCATCACTTCAAAACCTATCCTTAGTTGTAGTTGCAACCGATTCAAAAGCCTTTCTTAAACAAGTTTTTTTTTTATTTTTTTTTAAATTATTTTTCGGATATTTTTCAGATTGTTTTAATATATTTGTATTAAAAGTAAATTTAAAAAATAAAAAATATTATTCTAATATTTGTTTTTTAAATATAAAACAGCAGCCACCGGTATCATAACTCTTCAGTGTCCTATTCATCTCCAACGATATGCTCTTGTTTCTTTTTTTTTCTTTTGACTGTTTGGTAATTGATTTAATTTTTTTTATTATTATTTAAAAATATTAAAAAAAATAGAAATAAAAAATAAAATCTGAAACGCAGAAACCAGCTCGTAATGGCAGCAGGACAGGCACACACGTGTCCATCGATGGATGAAAGTCAAGAGATGCAGAGGCTCACGCCAAAGCATGATGGAGACCAGAGCTAGGGTTTAGCAAAGATAGGGGAAGGGACAAGAGGGTTTAGAGCACACGTGTAAAGTTTTGTCAGAAAGGTTAAGAAATGATTCAAGAGATTAAGCTCATCTTTCGAACAAGACGCCATCTTTCTATTTGTGGGATGCTAAAGACAAAGTGAAATTAACCAATTATATCCATCCCCACAGCTGGCTCATCTCACCTCTGCGACTGCAAATAGAAAAATTAAAAATTAAAAAATTCTTCCTCAAGTTCTTCGTTCTCATCCCATCTCCCACATCACGACAAAACTCCACCACCATAAATTGCCACCCCCCTCCTCCCATCCCAAAAATTTCAACCTCCACCTCTCTCTCTCTCATCATCTCTGCAGGTATTGAACCCTAGCTAGAGCTCATCTAGATTATCAGCATGAAAAACGTGCAGCAATCAAGGTTGCCACCAGGGTTTAGGTTCCACCCCACAGATGAGGAGCTCATCCTCCATTACCTGAGGAAGAAGGTGGCGTCGACGCCGTTTCCTTTGTCAATCATCGCAGATGTTGATATCTACAAGTTTGATCCGTGGGACTTGCCAGGTTTCAATCCTTACACCCACTTTCAAAACATAATATGATTTGTTTTCTATATTATATACTCACTTTCTCGTGTCATTTACTCCACAAATATGAAAATTAGAGAGAGAATCAACTGGGGTACTGCCATGAACAAGTGGTTGCTCACTTTCTCTGGTGTTTTTTTTTTTTTTTTTTTCTGTCAGGTAAAGCTGCGCTGGGAGAGAAAGAGTGGTATTTTTTCAGCCCCAGAGATCGGAAGTACCCCAATGGAGCTAGGCCGAACAGGGCGGCGGCGTCTGGATATTGGAAGGCGACGGGGACTGATAAAATCATCATGGCGTCGGCGATCACGCCGGGAGGCGTCATTGAAGGACATGAGAACGTCGGCGTGAAGAAAGCCCTGGTTTTTTACAGGGGAAAGCCGCCGAAGGGAGTCAAAACTGACTGGATTATGCATGAGTATCGCCTGGCCGACACCCCCACCTTCAGCTACATCAAACCCATTAAGCCGAAAGGATTCATCCATGAGGGTAAGCACCGCTAACAATTACAGGCCATCTCTAATGGAGGACTTTGAAGAAAAGCTAAAGGAAACGACAGAAAATATATTTTTATTTTTTATTCTCAATAGAGAGATTTGTTTTCAGAGCTATTGATTTAAAAAAATTATTTTTACTTATTTGATCAAAAGTTAAAAAATTTAATAAATTTTCTACTGTAAAAAAGTGATTTTTGATTGTATTTATATTAATAAATAGTTATATCAATATTATATATTAAAAATAAAATTAGCTTATCTAGTTATATTTATATTATTTAAAAATTTATATTATTAATTTGAATTCTTTATATACCTTTTTACGTTGCTCAGATATTTCTCTCATTGCTTCTCATGTGCTCCTACACTTCAAAAAGAAAATGGTTGGTGATCAAGACAAGGTTTTTTTTTTTTTTCAACTCACTGAAAATGAATGTAAATATCGGGCACCCAACTTGGATCTGATGTATTAATTAGATCATAATTTATTAATTTGTTTTTTTTTATCCAAAAATATCTAAAAAAACAGGCCGGGCCGCCAAAAAAAAGCCCTCCCCGAAGCCTTTTTGTGTTTTGTAGCTTTTGAAAAGAAAAAGAAAAAATCTAGATTAGTTTTTAATAAATAAAAGGATATTACTTTAATATATTTTTCTGGTCCTAATTAACAGTGGTTTTTGTTTTTTCCAGTTAGATGATTGGGTTCTTTGCCGGATTTACAAGAAAGCCCATTCTTTGACTTCATGTGCAAGAGCAGAAATGTCCAGTGAACATGAGCAAGAAGAAGAAGACGAAGAACAGCAACTACTAGCCCCAGAAATCCCTTTTCCAAGCTTGAAAAGCAGTCCTCCCATGAACAACAAATGCCCACTCATGTCCCAGAAATCTTGTTCTTTCACCAACTTGTTAGATGCCATGGATTATTCCCTGCTGAGTAGCTTCCTGGCAGATACCCAGTTCAACCCGCCGGGGTTTGAATCAAATCCTGCACCGGGTGGCGGTGCTGCCTCGCAAATGGAGCAGCCTCCTTTCTTCTGTAACAGCCATATCGGCGGAGGCGGCGGAGGCGGGGGGAGCAGTTTCTTTATTCAAAAGTTACCTCAGCTGAGCACCTCAGTGCCCGGCAACATGGATAACAAGCTCAAGCGCCAGCTTGATGAGGAAATGCAGCAGCAGCAGCAGCAGCAGCCATCAAAGAAGTTCATGAGCTCCTGCAGTTTAACGAACACCAGCAATATAAGCACTCAAACTGATATGAATCAATACAGCTTCCTGAGCCAGACATTCTTGAACCAGCAATTACTTCTGAGCCCACATCTTCAATTTCAAGGTTAAAATGAAGAAAAAAAAGAGATGGGAGTTGGATTAAATAAGAAAACAAATCTGGAAAAAAAGAAAAAAGGAGAAGCACTGTGTACAAAAGGGATGCGTGTGGAGGTCTGATTTTCTGTGTTACAGATTGAAAAACTTCTTCGTGTCATAAAGAAGATACCAATTTGACAGTCGGGAGGAGCTTGACGATTGAAGAACACAAAAGGGGAATTATAATTTGGAGTCATACATGATTTTTGTAGAGAATGTACAATGATTGCGTTGCCAGATCGAAATGGATTGGTTTCTGGCTTGAAATATTAATGTGATGCTACTTTTTATCATTTTCATTCAATAAAGCTCAATCTTCCTTGTGGAAATTCCTGTTCTTTATCTCACTTTATTTTTAATAATTATTTTTACTTAGAAATATATTAAAATATAAAAATAAAACACTTTTTAAAACCCAGTTCAAGATATAAATCCATTGGTCGTTTCCCTTTCTTCTAAAGCAACTAACTTGATTCGATAACATGATTGCCAACTTTAACTAGTTTAACACACAATGTGGTAATAGATAGCTTCTATTTTTTGTCCGACTATAAAAAGGAATAAAAAAAAAATCTGATTTTAAGAGTATTATTTGGTTTTTGCTGCTTAAAAAATATTAAAATATTCAAAATAAATTAAAAAGATAATAATAATATATATTATTTTAATACATTTTCATATAAAAAAAAAACTCTTGCTAATCGTAATATTAAACACTATCTAAATTGAGACTTTTACGTGAAAAATTAAAATAATTTGTTTTTCATTTATAAAAACAAGTTTTTTTAAATTCATTTTCCAAGCAAATATGATTCACATAATAGTTTTAAAATTACTATTAGAGGTGTTGTTTTTAAATTTAAAAAATAAAAAAAAATGTACAATGTGAAACATACATTAAATCTAAAGTTAATTTAAAGGGGGGAAAAGTGTCATGATTTATAAAATTGACTATACAATATATCTTCTCAAAATATAAATGGGATACCAAAAAGATATTTTAAACATCTTTTCATCAATCTAATCGGAGTAGACTTTACCTAGAAATAAAAAATAAAAAAATAAAAAAACTCTAACGATCGTAGTCTTAATAATAATATAAAATAATCTTAATATATGGTATACTTACCCCCATGTCTTATATTCTTGGAGTCTATCCTTCTTGTGGTGATCGTTTCATATATTTTTTTTCCTTAATTAATATCAATGGCACGTGGTAGATTCCCAAATGCTCGTGCTCTATGTACGGAAGATCACAATAATATCCTCCCAATTTTTATTTTTATTTTTATTTTTTTAATTTTACAGCAATTTTAAGCTTGCAGACAATTTAAGTTTAACACATCGATTGATGATAGCAGCTGGAAAATAAATAAAGCCTAACAATTTTAACTTTTTTTCGGGTCAGTTTTTGCGTATCTTGATCTTAAAATTAACTATTATACAAGTTTTTAATAATCATCATATTAATAACTGCAGAGCTCGAACCTAGATTTTTGATGAAAAAATCTATGCATGATTAGTCTACATCTTTAAAATTTATCAATAAAGAAAGGGTTACTTGAAAGGTTCAACAAGATTCTTGATGCTTTTCATAAAAATCAAAAAAAAATTCTGATTATACCAAGGTATTAATAACGGTTTGGTAATGTAATAATAGTTGTTTTTCAAAAATATTTTTATTCAAAAATATATTAAAATAATTATTTTAAAAAGAACATTATCTTTTATATCAGTTCATCATCATGAATCCTAAGAAACCAAAAACATTTTAATTTAAAGCAAAGAAAAAATAAAATAAAATCATATAATTTGTTATGAATTTGTTTAATTGTTTTTATCTCAGTTTTATCATATAATTAAGATACAAAAAAATATTGAACTCATTGGAATACATAACCTAAATCACGAGTTTGATATGTTAACCTAACATAATTAAAATCAATCAAATATATTATCTTCTCGGTGTTAAGAAAAAAACACATGTGAGCTTCTATTTTTATTAAAGTCAAATTTATTCTAGATAAAAAGTCATCTAAATATTCCTATAAACTAATATGTCTTGTTCTTGTTTATGTTCTTTTTTTTTATCCAAAGATCCTCCTCCAAGTTAACTAGGTCACATGTAAACAATTTCAACAAAATTTAATTGAAAATCTAGATTTGACAAGGACTTAGGGAGGAGTCTCAACTTATTAAATCAAATTTAATAATGGTATCAAATAATTTCCTCTAACTTTAATATATATTTTTTTACTTTTAAAAAGATTTTAGTCCTATCTTTTGGGAAATAAACTAGTACCATCTAATAAAATCATAGCTCTCCATTTAATTAAAAAAAAAAAAAACTACATTGATACATCATGTTAGCATTAAATAATGAAGAATAAAAAATTGTATCTAGCACTCCATTTGAATATAATAATAATAATAATTAATAATGCCTACATTTTCAAAATTGGCATGATTATGTGTGGCTGCTTCTCATTAAATATATTGGAGTAGTACGGTTTTAATTTTAGAGTTAGGCTGCGATAGTATCTACTTGCTTATTGAAATATAAAAATAGAAATAAAAAAGTAGAAAAGTAGATAATTTAAAGTACAAAGTAGAAATAAAAAAAAAATCATTTTTTTTCAAAAATATTTTTAAAATAAACAATATGCCAAACACCCTTGAATGAAAAAGGGACAAATTTTTAGAATTGTGGTGAAAATAAAAAGAATTTTAATAATTAGCTTGTTTGGTTTTGTGGTTGTTTTTGCTGTTATAATTTGAAAATATGTTTTAAAAAAAGTTATTAATTGTAGTTTTTCTTCTACAAATCTAAGTTTTTACTACAATTTGAGATAAAATAGATTTAATCAATAAAAACAAAATATTTTTTAAAATTATAGTTAGTATTAAAGAAACTTTAATTACACTATATCACAATACCTAAATAGTAACAGGGTGTTTGAGAGTGTAGATGTGATTGTTTTTTAAATTGTTTTTCACTTAAAATTTATTAAAATAATATTTTTTGTTATTTTTTAAAAGTTTGATTTTAATATCAACAAATCAAAATAATAATCTAAATATACTAAAAAGAATTTTAATTAAAAACAAACAAAAAAAATCATTTTTTTTAGAAAATAACTTTGGAAGTAAAGTTGGGTATTGTTTGATGGTTTTGCCAAACAAGGACCATCTAGATAGAGACAAGGAGCTATGACTTTTTTGCGTGGCTCTAATCCTCTTCAAGAATTCCATGGCTGGCTCTTTGGTTTTTCTTCAATAGCCTTTTCCATTTTCTTGCCGACATTTTTATGCTTTGAAGTTTCACTCGGTAATTAAATAATATTGTAGAATTTCATGTTCGAATGCAATATTTTCCCATCTAGAAAAATGGAGGGTTTGTTTTTCAAAAATTTTATTGAGTTTAGAAAACACATTTTAGAGTTTCTCAATAATTTTTCTTTACAAAAAATTTCATTTAAAAAAAAAAACACAAGAAAAATAAAATTTCTCCCTTTTATATACAAACACTTTTTAACCATTTAAAACACTTTTTCCCTATAATTATTTGTAGGTAAATAAATAAATGTTTTCTTATTTAAGCTCTATTTGGTACTACATTTCAAAAGCGTTTTTAAAAAATATATGAAAAATTATTTATTTTTATTTTTTATTTTAAATTAAAAAAAAATAGTGTTTTTAGATTATTTTCATCTGCTGATATCAAAAATATTTTTTTATAAAAAATATCATTTTAATATATTTCTAAACAAAAAAAAATATTTTTTAAAAATCAACTTCAATTACATTTTTCAAATAGTCACTTAGAGATTATATGGATATTTTATTAGGAGAGTTTTCAGGAGATAATTGTGTTGAGAAAGGTTAAAAATTGTTTTATTCATACTTTTAATCATATTGATAAGTTTAATTATTTATTTCTCCTTCATTGTCGTCGCTTTCCTACCTTTCCCCTTTCCTCCTTCTTCAAAATCACATTACATACAATTAGCTTGGGTCAAAATGTCATTTAGAGATCTGTTTGACTCTACATTTCGCTGTTGTGGTTGAAAGATTAAAAAAAAATAGTTTTATGAAAAAGCATTTTTAACTGTAGTTTATAATTGAAATTTTAGTATTTGGTTAAAATTGTGGTTGAGTTTGAGTTTGAATTTAATGAAAAACAGTTTCATGTATGTTGGTTACCATGTTTTTCATATTGCTGTCAACTTATGAAATTACTTTAAAATACACACACACACACACACACACACACACACACACACATATATATATATATATATATATATATATATATATATATATATAAATATTTTGTTGGAATAATTTCATAGATTTATTAATAATTATAATAACAAAATATTTGAAATAATTCAAGTAAATTAGACATATTTTTCTAAAATTACTGATAAAAATTATTAACAGGATCAAAAAAAAATTACCGATAAAAATTATTAAAAGGATCAGAAAAAAATTACCGATAAAAATAATCTCACTCATGCATTAATACAACAATACAATCGATTTAAGGCAATGAAAATTGTTTTTTGATCAAAGTGATTTAACATGTTAACCTCACAATCATAGATATAAAATTGAGATAATCTAATAAAAAAAGAATAAAGAATAAACAATTCCTAATAAATTAAATATTGAAGCATGAGATTAGAAAAAAAAAATCAATAAAAAACCTAAAACAAATTGAGGTCAATAATTGTTAATATTCGAAACTCATGATCTTGTTCATGAGATTAAGACTAAACTCATTGAAGATAAACCCTCTAAAAATAAAAAAAGTAAAATTCTCACTAACAAAGTAATGTGAGATGATATTTGAAAATAAAAAATAAAAAAAATAAGTAAAACAAAAAATACACACATCTCAAGACTCTAAATTTTAGCATTACAAGTCTATGTAACAAGTAATCCTAAAATAACACTTTTTTTGGTTTTTTCTTTCATGCATTTGTTTCCAATAAAAAAAAAAACATAATATTTATTTTGAGGTTTTTTATATTTTAAAATAAAAATCATGCAGCACCTAATTAAGCATCAATAAACCCTAAAAATTCAAAATTTAAGCTTCCATCCATGAATTTTTATAAATAAACTAAACACATATGTAACCATATTGTTTTATTATTTTTTATGATCAAAACACAAAATATCTAAATCAAACATAATTAAGTGTAAAAACACAATATATCTAAATGAAACCTAACTAAGCCTAAAAACATATTTTTTTACTTGTGTTCATACATTTTAAAAATCAAAAGGCATGATTTTAGACAAAACCCTAAGAAAGGAAAATAAAGGAGTTGTGAGATACCTCAAGGATGGTTTCAACAAAACTAAGAGGTACTATGAAATTCATTAATGATTGTCACGATGGTTGACCAGTAGTGAAACAGTATTTTGAGCGATCTTCTCTTTTTAGACTAAGATTTATTTTTTTCTCTTTGGTGTATGCTTCCCCCCCCTCCCCCCCTCTATTTTCTTCATTTTCTTCCTCTCCTACTCTTCTTACCCTTTTTGAACTCTCTAGTTCGAAATGAACCGATTTAGTGACCTAAAAACAAAGTTTTATCACGTTGTCACGATTTAAGTATTTAGTGTTTCTGTGATTTCCTCTTTTTTTTTCTTTTCTATATTTACTCCATTTTACCCTAAAGATAAGCCCAAACTTTTTTCTCACTATCTCTATTAAATTTAAATTTCTTTATTTATAAGCAATGAAGAAGGTTAAAGAACCTATGCAGTCTCTTTGGATCAATCTTTGACCATCCACCATTATATACACTTTGTAAATAATGCTTAGGTTAGCTCCTTTAGCACATGTTTTTTTACCACCACCTTGATGCAATGAAGTAAGTCTTTGGCTAAAAATGAAATACAAGTGTAGGGAAAATAAAAATATGTATCTTGGTCATTGATGCTCGTATGAGAGAGAGAAAATGGTCTACTAAATTGCCCCCCAAAAAAACTATAAAAAGAAAAAGAAAAATACATCCATAATAAAGGAGAAAAAGGGGTTGTCTTCCACCTTAAAAAAATATAATTTTGGCATTTTAGCATTTCTTTTTAAAATCATAATTGGTGTTATGCATTGTTTCATTAATGTCTCTCGTTCTTTTTTTTTTGTTTTGTTTTCAATCTAGTCTTTTTACTTCTAATTTTATGCAATCTTTGTCAACTTAGGTTCATATTCCATGCCTTGTTCAAATTCCAAGACTTCTTCGAATTAACCTTTAATAACATTCAAGATTATCCTCCAATGTTGAAGCCTTTTACACTTTATTTTTTTTATTTTTTATTTGTGCAATTTTAAGCAAAATGACCCAAAATTTCTTTTGTCTAATTGAATTAATAAGGGTTGCAAAACTCCAAAACATATTTCCATTTTGTTTATCGATCCTTTTCATTATTGTAATTTTGGTCAGATTAGCTTTAAATATTAATTTTTATCTTCAATCAAGTCCCCGATTGAATTAATTGGAATTCCCAACTTTTTTAATCTCATACATTTTGAATTGGCTTGCAAATTTAGTCAATTTCCCCCTTAATTCCATCTCATCCTCAATTAGGCCTCAGATTGAAAGAATTGGACTTTTAAACTTTATTATTTTTTTTACTTTGATCTTTGGTCTTTCAATTAGTCTTTCATTATGACCAATCTCAACTTTGTTTCCCAATTCTCTTCAAGTAAACCCAAAATTGCATGCCCATAAGATTTTCTAACCTATTATGTATTAAGTCATTTCCTTATTGCAACTCGAAATTGTATTTATTTTTTAAATATTTTTTTAAGAAAATTATATTTTTTAAAAAAAAACTGTTTTATTTGTACTTGAATTTTTTAAATTATTTTGAATATTTTTATTTTTAGAATTTGAAAATTTTTTTTGGGGGGTAAAAAAATAAGTTATGACAAGTTTTCTTTAATCTCTATATTTTAATTGAGTTTCTACATGTATTTTAGGATGATTAAGAAAATTTCTAGGGATTAGAATTTTTTTTAAGGGATAAATTATTTCAAATACTATATAAAACATTTTAACTTAAGTTATTGAGTTTAGAATTTGATAGAGGGTTTATGTTGGATTTCAAGTTGCACTATGTTTTTTTTAATGTGAATTCATTTTATCTACTTTTCAATGTTATAATTAGACACCTTGATGTAATACTTATAAATAAAGATGATTAAAAGATTCAAGAGTATAAAGGTTACCTAGATATGATTATTTGGTTAATTACAAGATTAATTATAATTTATAGAGAACGATCCACTGAGCATAGGAAATGAAAGATTTATAATCAATTAACGAGGTAATGCACAATTAATTTCTTGTAATAGTTATAATGATGTTTAAATATTCATTTATTTTCCTAAATAAATATTTAGCATCAATGCAAGCTTGTTTATACATAGAAAATATTCTTTTTCTCCTTCTCCAATCTTGTTTGTATTCTCTATGAATATTTATTTAGTTTATTGGTAAGATTTATTCCTCCATTAAAGCTATGCATGTTTTCTTTTACCCTAATAGTTTTCCACCGTATTATTAGTCCATGTCAAATTAATTTTTTTAACATATATGAAACATATTTAGGCATGGTTAGTGTGTTTTCTAATAATAAAAAAAATTAAACCATGTGAGAATTGATCTGATTTGACCTTGTTAACTTTGCATATACAAAAACAAGATCGAAGACCGATAAAAATATAGTTTGACTAAACAAATTTAAAGATAATATATTTTCTAAATATTAAGATGGTAATACATTAGGTTGATCCGTTTCAATCTAGGTAACCCATTAAATCTATGATCTAGGTCATGAAACAAGCACAACCCTATAGAATGTATATTAAACCAAATTATAAATCTCAATTCCTAATCAATCCAATTTTGAATGATTAAATTTAAGAATTTTCAATTAAAAAAGAAAAACAAAACTCAAGTTAACTTGGGTTAATAGATAATAATGATTAAATTATTATAAAATTGATGTGATGGGAAGAGAACAATTTTTTATTGATGACCTTTAGTTTTTTTACTAGATCATTTCCTTGAGATACGTTAATAGATAAAACAATTTTTTGTAATGTAATTTATTCTATTAGAAAAACACAAGTAACGTGTAGACATGTTTTTAAAACATATGAAAAAAGTCAATGCATTGGTAATGTTTTTTTTTTATTTATTTAATCAAATAAAAATTGATATGATATAACTTAATCATTAGACAAATCAAAAGACAATCATGATAATTAATAAAAACATTGTTTAAGTCCAAATAAATATTTAAGATAATATTTGTTTTAATAAATATTAAGACAATAATATATTGGATTGATTTCGGTGAATCCAAGTCAGTTTACTAATTACAAGATCATAATAATCTCATAGGAAATAAATCAAAATGAATTATGAATCTCAGTTTTTAATAAACTCAATATTAAAAGATGAAACTAGAAAAAAAATAATTTAAAAACAAAACAACAACAACAAGAGTTAACTTGTTAAAATCGAGGCCCGGGTCAAGGGACAAAAATAACCTAATAAAAATAAATTAAAATAAATAATGAAATTTAATTACCAATTAATCAATATTTAAAAGATAAAATTAAAAAAAAAATCAATTGAAAAATATGAAAAACCACTATTTAATGTAAAAATAGTAAATAAAAACCTCTCTTTTTTAGCTTTTTTTTTATGAATTATAATTTAAGGAAAAATATTGATTGGTGATCCAAAAAAAAGTATATTTTTTCAATGATATCACTAGATAAGACAGCTTAAATAGTATTTGATATTATAGTCATATTTATTTTTTAAAATATTTTTTATGAAAATAGATTAAAGTAATTTTTCATTTTATACAATTTAATTTTAATATAAACACATTAAAATAATTCTAAAACACAAAAAAATAAATATTGTATCTTAAAAAACACCAAAAACAAGCACTACCCTAAATAATTTCTAATTTAAACTTTATGTTTTAAAAAAATTAAATTCTTTTTATTTCTATTTTAAATTTAATTTTTTATTATTTTTATTCTGATATTAAAAATAAATATTTTAAATCTAATTCTAAACCAAAAACTTTTTGGCAAAAAGCCTTCAAAAAAAAAAAAAACAACTGAACCGGAAAGAAGCGATGAGTGGTGTTTAACAGTTGGCACAGAATCCTATTCCTCTTTAGTACTGACTCAGGCAAACTGTATCTCCGATCATTATCAATCGAACACAATTCTCCTCATCAACCCGTCCCTAACATAAATCAAGATCACCGGAAACAACCATGGAATTCCCTCACGGCCACCACTCTCACACTCGTCACGACCGAAGAAACGATGATGAAGAAGAGAGAAGAGAGCATTACCCACCACCACCACCATCTTTCCACCAGCCACCACCCTCGTTCCACCAACCACCACCACCGTTCCACCAACCACCACCATCGTTCCACCAACCACCACCATACTACGGTGAGAATGAACTTGAACCACCACCTCCCTCCTCACACTACTATCAAGAACCTCCACAACCACCAAGACCATATTTTCAAGAAGCTAACTATGCACCTGTACCACCACCTCCATTTCAAGAAACTCAAGTCGTTCGCACATCTCATCACCAAGTAGGTGACGATTCTATTGATTATCCACCACCATCAACACAAGTGAATCATGTTTCTCATGAAAAAACTGAAACCCATCAGTCTTTTAAGCCGCGCCCTGCCATCTTCCATTAACCAGCACGCTCATCAATCTGGCTCTGCTTCTGGGATTGGCCTTTATAAAAACTTTAAGGTTTACAGCAAAGCTAAACCTGATTTTCACCTCACTATTAGGGATGGGAAAGTGATTCTTGCTCGGTCAAATCCTTCTGACGAATTCCAAGTATGTAAAAATCAAAGCTTTCCTTTCTATCAAACTCAATTTGTCTGTAAAAATTACTTCTTTTGCACATCTTTGTTTCTATCTCTTAGGTTTTGTTTTTTAAATTCACATTACTATAATCCGGGTTTGTCTTTTTATGTGCTTTGTTTTTTGGTTGGTTTGGTTACAATTCCCATGAGTATTTCATCTGATTATTGTTGTAAAAGATCATATTTTTTTGTCCTTGTCTTTGGTTATTTGTTTAATGTTTACAATGATGTGATCCTTGTGCGGACTGATTATTTTAGTTGTTTAGACCTGCTTGCTTTAGTTTTTCATTATTCCATTTCATGGTTTTGGAGTTTTACATATTTGTAGTTGTGCTTCATTTGTGCTGGTTGTTGTTGTTATAGAACTGGTTTAAAGATGAGAAGTACAGCGTAAGAGTGAAGGACTCGGAGGGATATCCTGCCTTCGCTTTGGTTAACAAGGCCACTGGTCAGGCCATAAAGCATTCCATTGGAGAGGCACACCCTGTAAGAAATTCTCTGAGATCATGAACTTGTTGAAAGTTTGTTCTTCTATGTCTTGCTCCTACTCCCAGTATTTCATTTTCATGTCTCATGGCCTTTGACCCTCTGTTGGGGAAAACATGACCATGTAAAAAGACAAGTTCAACAAGACATTTTCATCTTTTGACAGAGTTTGTTTCAATTGATTTTAAATATGCATTTGTGCATTCTCTTTTTCCTCGATATTGAGTCAAAATAGCCGATACATTTTGGAAACGAAGAAGGTGTTCTTATGAGCTTGACTCAACGTTGTATAAGCAACTCTTAAACCTGATCAAGGTATATCCTCATATACACTTTCAGTAAATTGTATACAAGGCAACAGTTTCAGTAAATTTCAGCTGTGATCTCATATACATTGCTTGCCACTGTTGTTCATGACCATAAATGGTCAAAATCCTGTTTTGGTGACATTTATCACAGAAACACAAGGTGGTAAGATTGGATTTAACAACAGAGTAGAATTCCTTCATTTATTGTCCTGCAGATTATTTAAAACATGTTTAGCATGTAGGTTTTGGGTTTTGATGCTGCAAACCTTCAAATCCCCCTATTAATTTTTTCTTTTTATTGAGAAAGAACCAGCACACTTCCCCCATTTCACAGCTTGGAATCTATTGAGGGGGGTGTAGGTGGAAAGACAGTATCATTTCCAATGACTAGGCTGCAGATTTAGAAATGTTTGCTAACTAGTGTCAATGGCTTTGTATTCATTTATGTTTGCTAACTAGTATCATTACCTCCCCTTAATCTACCTAAATATCATTTTAAGTCTTCTAATATACAACTCTATTTTTTTGCCTATCACTTGATTGTTCTATACAAGCAGTCAACTTGTGGGCATGCATGCCGGTGTACCATGGTACTATAGAGAAAATTGAGCTTATGACCATAGAAACATTTCTTGAGCTTGATTTTCTTTCTTATACTTGACAAATAAAACTTCTCCACTTAGAGACTCTTGTGAGGTTGTTACTGAAATAAATTATAATTTCCCTTCAAAATATTCATTTAGGGTGCATGTGGTGTAGGATGTATCCTGTAGTGAAACATGTGTCCCTGCTTTTGGTGGCATAAGTTGACAAATAAACAATCGATGTGCTTTGTTAGCTAAGAGGAAGTCCTCATGAAAGCCTATTCCTTTTTTTCCCCCTCTTGAGCAGAAAATGTTATGCTTTCAACAATGTTAAACCTGTCCCAAAATTATATTTCTGCAGGTGCAGCTGATTCCATACAATCCAGATGTTCTTGATTCGTCTATCCTATGGACCCAAAGCAAGGACATGGGTGATGGTTTTAGGACTGTAAGGATGGTTAACAATATCCACCTGAATGTTGATGCTTTTCATGGTGATACGAAATCTGGTGGGGTCCATGATGGTACCACTATCGTGCTCTGGAAATGGAACAAAGGTGATAACCAACTATGGAAGATCATTCCAGCTTAGTTCTGTAAGTTTCTAAACAAGCGAAAGCACAAGGATTTATAATTCCTATTTAAGATTTACTATCTCTTTCTTTTTCATCATGCAAACATCATATAAAAACACAAATCCAAGATGATTTCCATTTGATGAAAAAGAAGTCCAAGATTAATTAAGCGTATATGCCTTCATGCTTTTACCTGATGTTCTTGCTGTTGACCGTTTTGCAGGAAATTATGCCCGATGGTGTTGCCGTTTCTTGAAGCTATATTGTATTTTCTGAACCTTGAATAATTCTCGGGTGAAATGGTTTTTGTTCGTTCGTTTTGAGAATGTTTTGTGCTTGTCAGTGTGAAAAATTTGTGGCCGACACTCTTCTAACTGTCTCTATGAATGCTATTGTTTATTATCGTTAATAATGCCATGTTGTGTGCTCAATCAAAACATGTTTCACAGAATTTGCACGGACAAACCTACTGCATAAACTCTCAGACAGGTTTTTGGATGCTGCTGCATGTTTCTCATTAAGTTTCCTCCACTTGTTTCAGATCTTCATTAGCTCAAGGCAACATACTTAGATTTGCTTCTGTTTTTTCAAGTTATCACCATCTTCTTGTCTTTCCAGATCCTAATCGCCAACATTGATTGTTCTCTCGTAGATTGTTGAAGGATTAGTGCCATTCATTTAATATATCATGATGAATCAGTTCTTATAGGATAAACATGCCTATGCACTGTAGCCTGATGGAGGAGGTGGTGAGAAAAATTGATCAATGTGAAGCTTCGAGGATGATGAGAAGAAGCAGACCAAGAGAATTTTGCTCTAAATAATTAGATGATAACAAATTTTAGCATCTTAACTTTGAAGAACTTTCTCATACTTGGGTCTAATCTAGGTTTTTTTCTCATGTTTGTTTTGAAAATGCATTAAAATGATTTATTATTATTGTTGTTATTATTATTATTATTATTATTATTATTAAAATTTATTTTTGGTATTAACATTTTAAAACAATCTAATAACACTAATAATAACAATAATTTAAAGCAAAAAATAATAATAAAAAAACATTATATTGTAATGCTAAATAAGGTCTTAGTTGAATCCATAAAAACAGACAACAATATCTTGTTTGTGCAGTTGTGGGTCTTGGAAAAGGATCCAAGTTGTAAGGTTGTTTGGATGGATAATTTGCTTATTTATACAGTTAACTATAGTTTATTATTTTTGTTCAAAACTATTAGGTGAAGTTGGACAATAAACTAAAAAAAAAGTATAGAGAAAAAAAGTAAAGAATTAAAAGTAGAAAAAGAAAAGCTAGAAAGAAAAAAAGAATTTAGAGAAAGAATAATGTTATTTTTAACAAATCATCAAAAAATGTTTCATAAAATGAAAAAGAGATATATAAATGACATAAGTTTAATCCATGAATTAAAATTGTCTAACATAAATATATGGGCTCGATTTCTTAACTAAAATGTGACAGGTTAGGTTATTTTTCGTCATTTCTGTTCATATACTTGTGTGATCTATGATGTGTGTTTAGTGTCTTCAGTAACTCTTATAGCATTGGAGAAACTTGGTTTTATACTCCTAAAGATTTTGATCAATTTGATGCAATATCTATAGTGATCCAAGTGCAATCTGAATCAAGTTAGCCCACCTAACAAAATAGAAACCATTGAACTTCACCTTTCTTGATAAAAAACAACTTGTTCTTCCATAATAACATCAATATTATTCTTTTATGTTAATGTCAAGGTAAAAGAGGTAGATATTTTAATAGGATTATTAGAAGTGAGATTAGACAACATCTCAAAGCGATCATTTGGAATATGATATGGTTTTTTGTATGGAATTAGATCCTTAATGTTAAATATGGAGCTAGTGTCAAAATCATGTAGTGAATCAATAACATAAGAATTTAAACCAACCTGTTGTAGTATTTTGAATGGCCACGCATTACGTGCATACAATTTTCAATTATTCAAGTCTAATCCTCATCATAATATAATCTTCATAATTAAATTTATTGTGTTATTTATGTAAATCAACTTGAAGTTTACACTGTATTTTACAAGCTTAAATCTATTTAGTGATCTCAATAGACAAATCCTGAACTTTTTATGTAAGTGATCTAGTTGACTTAGACACCATAATATGAGAAGATGGTTTAAGGGTTTCCTAAGCTTGTAACTATGTATAACTTCAAACGGAATCATACCTATTGACAGAATAATCATAGTTAAATTGAGTTATAGAAAGAACCAAATCCTAATTTCTATTATGATCATGCATTAGACATCCCAAAAAGTTACTTATACCCCTATTAACCACCTTGATTTGACCATCAATTTGCGAGTGGTAGAGACTAGAAAATTCAATTTAGTTCCCACCATATTCTAGAGAGTTTTCTAGAAATAACTTATAAATATAATAACCTTACTCAAGACTATGGTTTGGGAAATGTCGTACAACTTGAAAATCTCATCAAGCTAGAGTTTCATATCTCTATAAGCTATATGGTCTTAATACAAAGGATAAAATAGGTTATCTTGTAGAAATAATCGACAACCATAAAGATATAATCATACTTCTTTTTAATATATGAAACCTAATCACAAAATCCATACTTACATCTTGTCAAGGGCAAGTGAGAACAAAAAAAAAAAGGTGTAAGGACTAGTGTTGTGTTTTCTATTCTTAGCTAGCTAACATGTTCAACATTGACTTACCAACCTAGTTTCATTTATTTTTAAGATAGACTAAAAGAACCAATGTTCTATCTCTTCAATGGATTTATTTTTTCAAATCATTCCTAAAGAATTTTAGTACAAATATCTCATATTAGAAAATTACACACCGATATCTTTATAATACGAAGCTTATTTTCTCAAAATAAATACCTTTTTTTTAAAGATAATAACCATCTATAACATGTTACTTTCATCTCTTAATGTCATGTAAATTTCACCAAACTCTAGACAAGATCTATATTATCTTTGAGTCTTTTAAATCTATTAACTTCAACACTCAACATAGATAATAATATTACTCGGTGACTGAAAGCATCTTTACCTTAATTTCATTCTAGATTTATGTTTCAACATAATTTAATAGGATTACAAATACTAATCCCAATAAAGATGTATATGATTTAACGTTTTCTTAGGAGTTGAGATAACAAAGAGCCTTTTGGACAAAGTAAGGAAAAACTCATGTGATAATAAATAATGACGCTAATATCACAAGGGGTGCTAAAACCTTTCCTTTACGCAACCAATCTCGTCTTAGAATCTCTGAAAGACCAGTTTTAGGTTTTCTAGTAACCATAATACTAGGTAACGACTCTTTTTTTCACAAAATAACGATAAAATCCTGACATGAATTACCCTGCTCATGGGAAGGATCGACGCAACACCGCGCTCTCGCGGAGGGTGTGATAGATAGTAAGCTTTTATGTTTCACCCAGAAATTATATGGTTTCACCCACCAATATCAGTTTTCTGTTATTAAAATTTGACTAACCAACCACTTTCACTCCCTTCTTATTTTTTTAGCATCTTTCTCGCTCCTTTATAACAAAAAAAAGGACCAAAACATTAAAAAAATCACATAAAAGGATAAAAATTGAAAAAATATAAAATTTAATTAACAAAATGAAAACAAATAAAAAAAAAGTGTTTGTCATAGTTTTTCGATAAACTATGAGTCCACATTGCTTTTATGAGGAGGTAAATAGTGATGAAAAATTAAAGTACATACTCTTCTTAGTCATAGCATCCCATTTAGGTAGGTTGACTAGATTAATTTGGGCCAACCTATTTTTTTGATTTTATGAAAAGAAATGATTTTAAAAAACAAATAATTCAGTCAACGAGTTCTGACTGGATTTTTACATGGTTGACCAAGTCATAGATCTCAACTTTGGTTTTTAACCATGTCACATTTAGTCGATTGTTCTCATATTTCTAATGAAACTTGGCATGCCCTAAACCTCACGTCACTAAGATCACAACTCAATTTCCAAAATAGTGTTTTTAGTTTCTGTATAATAATAAGAATGGAAATAAAATATATTTTTAACGCATGATGCACCATTAGTACACAAATATATAATAATAATTGTCATAACTCATTTCTGGGTTATTTCTGTAAAATCTAAACAAAATAAAATAAAAATAAAAAAAATAAAAGGGGCTGTTTTTGAAAGTCACAATCATACCTCTTTTGTGCTAAAAAATAAAAATAATAGATTCCAAAGACTAAAATAATGTATTGTGGATAAATCTGTTTTAAAATTAAAAGTTGAAAGATATAATTATATTTTTTTAGGCTAATTTGATTTAATCATGGGTCAAATTTTAAAGTATAATTATATTTATGAAATTAATTTAGAGTCCAATTGAAGGATTTAATTAAGTGCAAGAACTTAATTATACTTTAAATTGGTCAAATTAATGTTTATTAAGAGCTTAATCGATGACAAATCAAGTTCTTGAGTTTAATTCTAGTTTCAATTAAGAAGATTGGAATTTTCTGAGACCAAATTGGATTTTTCCAAGCCAATTGTGTGAGGTCAGGGGGAAAATTAAAGAAAAAAATTGAGAGTTTAATGGTCAAATGAGGGTCAAAATTGTGTAAATCTGAAACTAATGACCAAAAATAAAACAAGGTGCACAAAGTTAAGGATTCTATTGAAATTTTTCTAGAGGGATACAATTGCATAAATTTAAAAGTTTAAAGTCAATTAGAGGGTGCAATTAGAACAATTACAAATTGAGGAACCAAAATGCACTTGCACCTTCTCCTAATACTGCAGACTCATCGCAACAAGCACGCTGCTGCAAGAGGTAACGCATCGCTGCATGCAATGGTTACCTCCCGTGTCTATAAATAGAGAAGAAACAGAGGCAGGAGGAGAAAATAGCAGAGATAGCGTGACTAAAAACTTACACACGAGCATAACCACTAGCAACAACCACTCTTCCCCTTTCTAAGTTCTGACAAAACCACCATTGGCAACTCTCTCCCCCTTTTTCACAGCATCAGGTCCCACCTCTCTCACTCTGTCTCCTATGATGTCGATAACACTCTCTCTTCCCATCTAACAAGTTGACCAACTACCTTGCATCATCCCAACTTAGCATCGACAACTTCTCCTCCACGCCAACAACTCCATTGTTGCCTCCAAAGACGCATTAGTAATAACATAAACCAACAATCTTCTTACGGCTCTCCTTACCATCATATGCTATCATTTTCAATGCCACCACCACAAGAAGAATCACCTCGATCTCCTTTATATGGTGGCAATGATAGGTAAGCCGGTCGTCACCCTCCACACCCACCATCATTTCACTGTTTTCATCATTTTGGTGAACAATGGAGGGAAGTGAACTAATTCACTTCCTCATGTCCCATTATTTCTCTCACCGTTCACGTGTGGAAGAGTGGGTTGATCGGGCTGGGCTCTGTGTCCAACCCGACCATCTAGAATGGGTGGACTGATCTCAATGAAAATATAATACAATTTAACTCTTATCGTAATCCATTATTTCAACCTCTCTTTATTTTTTTCAATGAAACATTTTTAAAGCAGGAATGAAACTTCAAATCTTGTTATCGTCATTACTGACCTTAGATCACAAACTCAATTCGTGGGATTGAGATGAATAGTTGCAAGTGTAAGATGGAGACATTAGGACCAAATTGCAAGTTAATTAAAGTTTTAACTTAAATAATGCGAAAAAAAATTACCGTCCAATAATATTTATTTCGATGTGATGAAAAGGAAATCATATGCCTTGCTTAAATGCTAACGTACACGTATATACCATGGCCAGGTACCACTACTATATAGTACAATAAGTTTTATTTTTTATTTTTCTTTTCAAAACCAGCAATCCTAGTAGCTAGCGTCCATCGAGACATTTTTTAAATTCTTAAGTTCATTTGATGTTTGATATATGTGGTTGACTTTGCATTTCTCGTATTTGCTGATGTTGTTTTGCATATGGAACATATAAAGTATAGTCAAATTGAATGCAATTATGAATTTCATTACACAACTTGAATAATAGAGAATATGCAAGGAGAATAAAATATCACAAACTTTAAATAAAAAAAACAACATAAAATTTAATTGCCAAAATAAAAAATCATTTGTTATAGTTTATCTATGAACAATGCTTTGTAAGTACATAAACACTAATAATAAACACTAAAAATATATATTCTTTTAGTTATAATTTTTAAACTTAACTCGTAGCTAGAATTTGAACAAGTTTAGATGGGTTGACTAGATTAATTTGGGCCAACATTATATATATATAAAAGTAAAAAAAAAATATTTTGAAGAACAAAACAATGAATTTTGACCAGATTTCTCTAGGTTGACCAAGTCACGAGTCAAATCTAGGTTTTTGACCGGGTTATAATGAATTAATTATTATTATTTTATGCCCAATTTGCTCTAAATCATGAGTCACTCGGGTCACAAGTCAACTTTTCAAATCAAAGCAGAGTTTCAAAATTGTGTATTTAGTTTCTTTGTATTAATACATATGATAACAAAATATATTTTCACATGCCAAGGAATACATAACAACAACAACAACAACAACAACAACAATAATAATTTTAAAAAATATATTGTGGAAAGTAGTTTTCAACTAATTGTAATAATATCTTAATCTTTTAAAATAATAAAAAGATTCCTAGTCTCATTTTTAATATCATTTGAAAGTTTATTACATTTCAACTCTTATTCCCACCTATATATTATTTCAATTTTTTTCTTTTCTTGAATCATATATTTTAAAAGTAGGAATGAAACTTCATTTCTCACCATCATCATCATCATCACTAGCTACCACCTTACAAGATCACAAACAAAGCACGAAGGGATTGAAATAAATAGAATTGCAAGTGTGTCTTGATGGAGACAGCATGCCCAAAATTGCAAGTTAGTTATGGTTTCGATTTAAATAATTCTAAGAATATATATATTTTTTACCATCAAATACTATTTCTTCCAGTGCTATAAAAAAAAATCCTTGTCCTTAATCAAAGCAAACGTACACGTATACTACAATAAGGTGTATTTTTTCTTTTTCAGAACCACCAATCCTATTAGCAAGACGGCCACCAAAACGTTTTAAATTCTGAAGTATATACTTTTGATATTCGATACATGCGGCTGACTTTGCATTCCACCTATTTTCTGATGTATGTTTTCCAAATGGAACGTATAAAGTATAATTATTATTTATTTTTTTAATTTTTCTGCTGTATAGTTCATACAATTTCTCCCCTCCCAATCATATCTAATACCATGGGACATAAATCTAATACTAGTTTTTCTTCCCATTACCCCTCCTTGTCAAATAGTTTGGCTATAAAAAATGATAGCATGAAGAGGTTGATTAAAATTAGCGTGTCATACTTCACGACTCGTAAGATTAGTTGAAATATATGTAAGCTGACTCGAACACCTATATTAGAAAAAATAATAATTAATATGCACATGAAGAAGAACAAGCGAAACAATAAAGATGAATTGAGACTTCAAAAAACAAATTCATTGAAATTTAAAAATTATATTAGCGAATTATACATTATATTGTATTTAATAGCTTAAGTTATGGGGCTAAGTTAATTTTCGTGATATGATTTTCAAACCCAACTCATCTCTCATCCCTTCAAGTCATTTTTTTAGTTAACTCAATTTTTTCATTCACACTTAGCGTGAGAAATATAAGAATCCCTCGCATTAAAGTTAAGAGCTCTTATAAGTTCTTGGCCATCCTTATCTCTTAAGATGTATTTATAGACGAGTTAGACTTTCTTAACTTGACTCTTTAGCCTTTCTTTGAAATTATTACATTTCTCCTCATGCTTTTGTTTCGTAGTCTTTCACGTTTTGTGCTTATCAAGATATTTCTAAATAGTACTAGAGTAAGTGATTATTATTATTTGAAATCTCATAATTCTTATTTTATTTGATAAAACTAAGTATGATGTAGTTTGTATCTCTACAAGTTTCAAATTTAAAAATTGTAAAATAATATAAATTGTATTTTGAAATCTCATTTAAAAACTTAAATTTCTAGGTTAAATTTGGTTATGTATTCGACAAACTATTATATTACAAAGAAGCTCGATCTTATTCAATATAGAGGAACTTGAAAGAGAAAAAAAGAAGCAAATTTCAAGAAATCAAATTTGAAGAAGATGAAATACATGATGGAATTGGATTCAAGATGGAGTTTGACCTTTGCTTCTAGAGTAGTAGAAGACTCTTGTTGAGAGAAGATCGTGAGACTATTTTTGTTGTATATATTTCTGGGGGCATAGATTATGAACATTAACGTCACGATCGATGGGTTATCATTTAGCATTTGCTGTGATTTGTGCAGAGATGTTGAAGAGAGCTTGAAAAACCTCGAGAGTCAATAACTTTTACTCATGGCTTTAGAAATATAAACGTAATCATTATGGAAAACTACCTTTGAAATATCGCAAGCTGCGCTAATGAAAATCTTTTGTGTAAAGGCAAATTAACAAACTCATTAATTATATTAATGCGATTACAGCTGGAGAATCCTTTTAAGAAAGCTTCACTTCTTCTTCTTCTTCTTCTTCTTCTTCTTTTAAAAATACTGAAGAAAATGACTTCTTCTGTCACGTTGACAGGCCATTTTTGCTCCTTCCTGTTCTTGCTCGCCCTTTAAATTTGATCTTCATGGCACGCACGCATGCATATATATATATATATATATATATATATATATATAGTTGCCGACGATACACACACACACACACACACAGACACACACACTTGCAGAACGATGATGGAGGTTGTAGGTGGCGGAGCCGGGAAAGGTCGAGGAATGAAGATGGGCAAAGCAAAAAGGAAAAGAAAGTCGAGGGCAATGAATTTTTAATTCATGGAAACATCAACTAAGAATTAAGAATGAAGACTAGGTGCCCATTGAAAAATGAGATTAGAAAAGATAATATTTTCTATTGGCTTGTGTACGGCACGAACGAGGTGCAATCGATCTGGGTCATCCATTCCAATTGTCACAATTTTAGCCAACTGTCTCCACCTATGAAACATTTGTTTTGTAATGCTTACATTTACTCATTGGATAATGTCCATGGCCATATTCAATCCAAATCTCTCTCTCTCTCTCTCTCTCTCTCTCTCTATATATGTATATATATATTATTCTATGTTGAATAACAAGTAGATATTAGACACATATTCAATTAATAGAGTATAAATATCTAGATTTCTTATTTGTACCATATGAAAATAGTAGAAACTATACTTATTATTCCTATTAATATTGACATAAATACGTTGTGAAAACTACAATTGAATGTGGGTTTAGTATTTTATTTGTTAATGTATAAATATTATATTTAAAAAAAATATATTTCTGATATAGCGTATCAAAACCGTTGATGAGATAATAGTTTAGTATATATATTTTTGTTTTGAGTAAAACACACTCAAAATCAAATTTTCATTTTAGAAATTTACAAAATTGCAACTTACATGGAACAATATATCAAACAAGTTTTGATGGACATGATGTGATGATAAAAGAGTTTGTGATCTGCATAACAGGTTCTCAAGTTCAAATTAAAGCGTGAAACCCATTATAAAAACATGAGATAAACAAGGGTTTTACTCGCTTATCTGAGCCTACAAAAGTAATTTTCCGGTAGTTGGGGTTTCATCACATCATCGAAGAAATATATGTATCAAACAAATCATCATTTTGTTTTATTAAATGGCCGCCAAATTCTAAAGTATATATTAAAGAAGCTAGATTTATGTAGAATACGTCAAGGGGTTAAAATTGCCAATGATTTGATGGTGTGTGTGTGATATATATATATATATTCATAGATTCCAAATATGACTTTGTAAAGAAGGGTAGATGACATAATGGTCACCATTTTTTATGGCTGAGATTGAGGTGACTAAACTACATAGCTACTACGTATATACCTCCCAATTATTTAATTGTTTGGATAAAACGTAAAGTTAGGTTTCATTTATCGTATTTAAATAATTGGAAAGAGTAATCAGGGAAAAAAGAAAGCATTAACGTCGAGATTATATCTATGCGGGAAGAGATAAAAGTGATGTAAGTGTAGGGTTGGTAATGCAATGTGTAGTGTTTTTATTTTTATTTTTTATATTAAAATATGAATTTGATTTTTTGAAAAATATCTAGAATAGAAAATTGTAAAATAAATACAAACACTCACTTAATATGAGTTGAGTCGGCATTAAAATCATGAAGTCAAAAACTATAGTTAATTTGTTCGATTAAAGAAATATGAGCATGTATATGACAATTATTTATATGGACTTTTGAAAAATAAAACGTTTAATTAGACTACGTTTCTAGAAAGAAAAGGATAGATATAATAAAAGGAAAGGTTACTATATATATAGTAACTTTTCCTTTTATTATATCTCTTATATATATATATATATATTAACCTTTCTTTTATATATATATATATATATATATATAGTAACTTTGCCTTTTATTATATCTATATATATATATATATATAGTAACCTTTCTTTTTATTATATCTTTTATATATATAAATAGTAACTTTTCCTTTTATATTATATCTAATATATATGGTGGGTTCCGGGGAAAAAAGTTCCCCCTTACTTTTTTTTCCTTTCATTTTCTGATGAACTATCATATGGAGAAAGTATTCTTAATGATATGAACCGGTCATCATATAACCCAAGAGGATAGATTTTGTAAAGCTAAGGTATCTAGTTTAATACGAGTATGCCACATAAATTACAGCCAATAATATTATTAGATTGAATCATCACCTACAAATATCAATTTGCAAATAAAAAGTACATGGAAAACACGATAAAATCAATTATATATTGATAAGTCGGATTTATTATTTATTTAACCGAAATGAAAATGTTATATCAAGCAAAATATAAGTTTATTCAAAATATTATGCCTTAAAAGCTAAGAAACCCAAGTGCAATCTAATCTAAGTAACTGTATTTATTTATAATATGTGAAAAATTTTGTAATCAATTCTGAATAATAATAATGAGTTCTGAATAAAATAGAAAAAAATTTCTAAATCAATTAAGAAACTAATATAAACCTCGTACAATACCTTCTAGACCTTATCGTAAAACACTTTTGATGTTGAATATATTTGAAATCTCAACCCGATATAAAACACGACCTCTAAAAATATCTGGTAAAATTTCAATTTGATTCAGTGGTTGAAATAAAAATTATACTTGTTAACAAAGAAAATATGCAATAAGAAAAACTAGCCTAAGAATTCTTGTAAGAAATGGGTTTTGGAACATTATTGGAATCACTTGACAACAATGTCATTGCCTATTAAAGAAAGATACTTGTAGAGCTAGAAAAAATCTTAAATTAGCTATTGAATATCCTTTCATTATTGAATATACTTGACAACATTATAGTTCTTTTAATTTGTCAAATCATTTCCTTAAAGCCTCAAGTATATGGGATAGGTCTTTGTAAATTAGCTGAAAACATAATATATATATCAAAAAAAATATTAACGCGGTATAAAAAAAGACTTATAGAAACATATGGTAAAACTACAATCCAATCCAATAAAAATTGTGCTTCTTAGCATAAAATTGTGAAATAGAAAAAATCAACCCAAGAATCTTTATAAGAAAAAGATTTATGGAATATTAAAGAAATCTTTGTCATACTTGAAAACTAATGTTGTTACCCATTAAAGATTCTTGTAGAAACTAGAAAAGATTTTAAAATTAGGTGGCAAATATTCTTGTATTGATAGGAAAAGAGTACTCTTCAAATAGAAAGTTCACAAATCAAAATGAAGCAAATAAAAAAAAATTCATATGGGAAGTTGAGACTCATTGTAGATAGGATTTTAAATAAAACATTTACAAGGTGTATAATTGAAAATAAAAAAAAAATCTCATAACATTTGCTTAATATTAATAGAAAAAACTCTAGCAATTCAATTAACACTTGATTAAGCACTTCAAAATTCTAAATATGTCGGTTTAAGATTCTTTTAAGTTCATGCGATGTAGGATGATATGCTTTTCAAATCATTTAATAAAACAATATATATATATATATATAAAAACTACTTTTAGTTATTTTTATATTTTTTTTCTCTCTATTTTAAGATAAATTATAAGGTTATTTAGAGTTTATATTATTACGAACACTAAATTTAAAATATTTATTATAATTTTTTTAAAAAAACGATAGAAATATATATAAACGTTGGTATAATTTTCGTAATTAAAAATGACGATGTATATCATCAAGGTCTTGGGATATTGGACCAATCAGGGGGGTGGGTCGTACAAAAGATGAGGCAAGACGTGGACCAATCAAAATGTGCCAAGAAAGAGATGAGTCAGAGGAGTAATGTACCGTCACCAATCGTCACCCATCTCTATAATATCTACTTTGCTTTGCGGTTTCGTTCTGGGCACGATAGTCAACACAGTAAAGCTTTCCCTTCAGGGTCCACACGCTATTCTTTTTTCTTTTTTTTTTTATTTTAATTATTTGCATAGCTGCTTGCCTCGCTGTCCTTTGTAGCGTATCCAGATATTAGATAATTAAATTCTTTTCACACACCATAGCATATACATAAATTCTTTTTGCGGTCGAAGCCGAGGTGGCCTAAAATTTAGTTTTTTTTTAAAAATAATATTTTTGATATACAGTTTTTTTAAAATTATCTTAGCATACTGAAATTAAAAATAATTTTTGAAAAACTATACTATACGATATAAAAATTTACAAGCACCTCGTTGACATAAATTATTTTCTTTACGTATATACATTTGATTGGTTGAGCTTCACAATCGCTTGTGTGGTCAATTAACTATTTAATGAAACTAGAAAAATGAAAAATTACACCAGTTAATTACTAGTAAATTAAATTTGTATAATTAATAATGCCTCATATTTTAGACATCCTTTGATTCCATAAAGACGACGTCGTCTCAATTTTATGCTTGCTTATTCAGAAAAAAAAAGGAGAAGAAGCTCTCAATTCGTGGATGATTAATATAAAATTATAAATTATTCGGTGAAATAATGAAAATATTTGACAGAAAGATGTGATAAATATTAATATCATTCAGTCAAAACAAACAACTTTTGCAATGCTTGTTTCGTGTATTTGAGCTTAATTTTAATTACAATATATATGTTTTTATTTTTCTAAATAAAGAAATATGTTGTTTTTCTAAATAAAGAAATATGTTGTTGTTCTTTGTTGTTGTTGTTTTTGTGTGTTCAGTTGTATGATAGTAGTTCCTCAATATTCTCAATCGAGATTGTATTATGGAAATTAAAATCATCAATTAAGTTATTAGTTATTTTATTTTTATGGGTTAAGGATTATGCCCTAAGAGGTTTGGTATGATGATAGAGGGATTGTGATCAGCACAACAGGTCTCGAGTTTCGAGTCAAAGACATGCATCACTTCTAAAATCTTAGGGATAATCGGAGTTTTACTTGCTTATTTAGACCCATAAAATACGCTTTTTCAAAGATAAAATTTCCTCGCATCTAAAGAAAATTATGCAAAGATAGACAAATTTCATAGCCTTTTTTTACCTTCTACAAGTGAATGCTAGGACAACAAAGTATTATTTTTACCAATTTGCATAGAAATTGTACAATTTTAAAAGTAGAATACTGCTTGTACATAAAAGAAATGCAAACCCCATCTCATAAAGTTTATGCACTTCCATAGAATATTAAAATCGAATAATTAACTAACAGTTCTTTCTCTTCTTAAGAAAATTCTCTTATGCTATTCTTCATAGAATATTTTTAAGGAAAAAAAAACATTTTAAAAGCTAAATTATGAATATAACTTTTTAAAATATTAAAAATATTTAAAAATTTTAATTCAAAAGTTAATGCTTTCTGGCTTTCTATCCCTCATCCATGGAGATGCTCATATTAAAAATCTTTTTTTTTAGTTTTATTCTTGTTTCGAGTCAAAAGACCAAATTGAGGTGAAAAGTTACTTTAATTTTATTACTTTTGTATCTTGATTTTAATTGTAATGTTTTTAAGGAGTATAACATGATGACAAATGGCTTGCGATTTGCACAAAAAGTCTCGAGTTCGAGTCTATACATGCATTTTTTATAAGAGTTCAAGACAACCAGAATTTTACTCTCTCATCTAGATCCTCAAAGTATGCTTCGTGACGTGGAATTTTCCTCATATAAAAAAAGATTATAAATTGTAAACTTAAGTTTTCTGCCATTCTTAATTTTCTTTGTGATTTGTACCTTGTAATTAGCAATGACTTGAAAATATGTAATTATAAGAAAGATCCTTATAATTCAGTTTGATCAATTAAATTAATGGAAGTTATCTTAAATAAATAAATAATGTCCTTTAAAAAGCGGTTGAAAAATAATGTGCATTAAAATTAGTTAGAAAACAATTATATATATATATATATATAGGCATCATGAGAAGTGATACAAACTACAAAGGACAAAACCATGACCAAGCAAATGTGAATGCCCGGCGTATGATGTAATCAGAAAGTAATTGTCCAGCTCAGCACGATTTATTTTCCAGTGTCAACACGTGGTAGAAGATTTAGCTGGGCCCCACACCTAATCATACGATAAACTATTTAATATACAAACTTCAACTTGAATAAAATAATATTAACACATAACCATAAGACAACCAACCAATTAATTAATTAATTAATTGTGCTAATCAGTTTAATCAGTTTATTTATTAAAGAGAAGTTGTGCACAACTCTATTTTATGGAAAATATGCTGTAGTTATAAAATAAAATAAAATAAAATAAAATAAAATAAAATAATGTTGATGTTAGAACCGTATACTGTATAGAGCTTGATTTTCTCTTAGTTGGCCCCGAGATGTTGTATTTATTTATTTATTTATTTATTTATTATTATTTTCCTTATCATCTGGAAACAAGGACTTGATTATGTATGGTATTTTACAAACTTATAAAATTTAATTTATTCTTGTTTAAAGCATGTGTCATATATTATACATCATGTAAGTTAACTTAAACTAACTATATCAATTCAGAACAATAGTGTTTTTTTATATAATATTATTTAAAAAAAAATTAAAATCAAACTAAATTTTAATTAAATTGACCAATCATGTCAATGAATTATTTTATTATAAAATCTTAAGCTGTTAGGTGAGATCCTATAATATGATTTATATCATTATCTAACACACTCTGTCAAGTTAAAACTCTTTGTGCTTGAAACTTGCACATGCTAACACTACCTTGTGTTTGATTTTTCATGAAATAGAATGAGAGTAGTGAGATTTGAAACTCGTGACCGCTGTGTCAATAAAGCTCTGATAGCATGTTAAAGGAATCATTTCAGCTAATATAATCTATTTATTTTTTCTAACAAATCAATTCTCATTCAAATGTTTCCAACAACTACAAAAACCACTTGCTAGACAGTCAATAACTAGATTTTTTTTTATTGGTATATCTTTTCTTTGCTGATGTAATTTGAATAATATTTATAATATTAAATAAAAATTAAAAATAAATCAATCTCTATCGAATCGATGGTTTATCTAGAAATATTTTTTAATCATCCAGCTAAATAACAAAAAATTAATAATGCATTACAAAACTTTAAAATATATTTAAAATGAAAAATGAGAGCTTCGTAGCAACGACTTTCATTAGTCAATTCCATTCGGGGTAATAGTAACTTGTATTGCTGATGTAATTAGTGATAATGATAATCATTACTCGGCTCCGCGTAATGAACCGCGTGGGCACTTTTATTTTAGGAAATGTATATATTGGTCCCCAATAATAACTTACTTTTCAATTAGGTCCCTGAACAACAGCATTCCCTCGATTTTTTTCCCCTTTGAGAGCATAAAAACAAGGTTGTGAATACCGTTTCGGTCGCCGTTCTGGTCGTCATTCCATTTTTTTCTATTGGAACGGAACGTTTTCGGTTTTTCGGAGCGTTTCGACGTGCCGTTTTAGGGTCGTACTGTTCATATATAATTAAATATATATATATATATATATGAAAAAATTAAAATATTAATTTAACAAGTATGATTTAAATTCAAGATCAATTAACTTTAAATTATAAAATACAAACACAAAGTCAAACAAACATAATCTCAAAATTAGAAACATCTCTAAAATTCCAAAATATTATGATTTTGAGCCGGAACGGTACCGAGTTGTTACGGCCGAAATTTAGACAGAATTTCCGGGAACAGGTCGGAATTAAAACCGAGACAAAAATGACGTCATTTCATCTCGGTTTTTAATGGCACGGAACGTTCCGGCCATTCCGGCCGGAACGAAACGAAATTAACAAGCCTGCATAAAAGAGCCTCTTTTCTTTAATATTCAATTGAGAAATTGTTTTTGTTTAATTTTTTTTAATTAAAATAATGTTTTCTTAGGCTATGTTATTTTTTTATATTAGTATGTAAAAAAGACATATAATAAATAATAAATTATCACAATAGTTGGCATCTCTTTTACTGCATTAAAGAGTTGTTTGCTTTCCTATCGAAAGAAATTTGTTTGACTTTGTGCACATTATTCCATATGAATTATGTGGAAAGTTTCCAAAAAAATGCTCTTAATTTCTTTATGGAATATTGGATATATATAGATGAAATTGCCACGATGCTCAAGGATTAAGGGATCGATTGACACTCAAGAAAATTGCTTATTAAAGCAATACCGATAGGAAAAGTTGCAATTAATTTGTTTAGATTTCTAGAAGATGGTTTTATTTATTTATTATTATTATTATTATTATTTGTTTATCTAGATTTCAACATTCTGCATAGGAATTATACTAAATCTTAATGATTGCCAAATTAGGTTGCTTTCTTCAAATTAAGACATATTTGACATTGCGTTTCAATTTTTTTTTATTTTAAATAATTTTTTTTATATTTTTAAATCAACTTCAATCACACTCACAAACATTTAAGATTAAAAATTGGAAGAATATATAGCTGTAAAAGTGTTTTCATCAAATAATTAGTATAATCTCACACATAAGCAATAAGATGATCAAGAACACTACTAAAATTAATTATTTTTATTGATGAAAATTTATGTCGGTATAATAACATAGTTTTTATCAATAATTGATTTCCCAACCAATACACGAACGTGAAATGTCTGTCAATAAAATCATCGTTGCTTATTTAGTTTTTGTCGATAACTTTATAGGCAATATCCTCACATCAACAAAATATTTTCATCAATAATTCTGTATGAATTAACCGATTTTCTCGATTGTAAAAAAAAATATTTCATTATTATTTTTGTGGGAAAATGAATACAAAATATGCTCATGTGTTAAAAGATTGAAATAAAATCTACAAGATATAGAATTAGCATAAGGTCAGCTAGAATCTAATTAGATTAAAAGCATTGAAACTTCTAAGTTCTTCATCTATTGACTTTTAAGCTCAATAGTTCCCTAGATTCCCTCCACTTAGCATGCATCGCAGGTTTGCAGGGAATGATCCTTCCTCCTTCAATCCACCTTGTTTAATAGCCTGGCTTCGGCCAATTAATAATTATTATGTACCTGCTTTAGCACTGCGGCTAAATTATCGTTATGCTGAAATTCATTTTTTTTTCATTTTAAATGAATATATTTTGGTGTTTTTAGATTATTTTGATGTACTGATGTCAAATATTTTTTTTAAATAAAAAAATATATTATTTTAATGTATTTCGGCATGAAAAGTACTTTAAAAAACTATCGCAACCGCTCTCTTAAACAGGCCCTATATATATATCAGGGCATACCAGATAAGATTTAGTCAGTCAAATCCGATGAGATTATTTTATTTTTATGTGAAAACAACTTTTATTTTACATTTTATCAAAAATAATTTCATTTCATTTCATTTAAAAAACCAAAACAAACATTATTTTGAGGGCTAACCCAAGAAACCCATTACTCGAGTGTTGGGCTAGGTCAAACATTAGATCAGGTCAAACAACTTTTTTTTTTAATTTTATCCAAAATAATTATGTGTGATACATGGTGTTTTTAGAATTGAAAATACATCAAAAGGTACAATTATTTTTTAATTTTAAACATTAGCATATTAAAATCATAAAAAAACACATGAATTTAACACATTTTTAAAATAAACAAAATAGTTAAAAAATAACAATAAAAAAACATGCTATAACACAAACAAACATCCTTCAAGCCATGCCAATAGAAGTCAACAATAGATGCTAGATGAGCTGCTTAAATGGCCAAGAAAAATTGACAAAGTAACAGCTTTTCTTAGTGATAGTAACTATTCAAAGCATTGAACTAAGACCTCTTGGTTCAATTAAGAGACTTAAAAACCAATAGATTAGAATATATATATATATAAAGTTAATATCAACAAATTATCTCAATTGAAATCTTAAACTATTAGGTGATTTCCTAATATATGATTTATATTATTCTCTAATACATTCCCCTCAAGTAAAAATTTTTTGGACTTGAAATTCGGATAGACTAATACTATCTTATACCTAATTTTTATCAAATAGAATGAGAGTGGTGAAATTTGAACTGGTGACTACTGAGTTGATAAGACTCTGATATCATATTAAGAAACTATTTCATCTAATGGCCTGTTTGTTTCTGCGGTTGTACCGCTGTTTGCTCAAAATTTGAAATTTTTTTTTCATTTTAAATGAAATATTTTTGAGTGTTTTTAAATCATTTTGATATGCTAATGTCAAAAATAATTTTTAAAAAAATAAAAAAAATATCATTTTGATGTATTTCTAAATGAAAAACACTTTCAATAATAACTGCAATCGTCCTCCCAAACATGCTCTAAATACTTAAACTGTTATATGATATCTACGATATAATTTATATATTATATAATAGTTAAGCAGTTATAAGCAAATAAAAAAAAAAAAGAGACTCCATTTTCTAAGTTTTTAATCTCTAAAAAAACACATCGGGTCCCACACCGGCATATGATAATAGAATGAAAGCTCCTTTTACCATTTCCCTTTTTCACATTATTTTTTCAAACAAGTAGATGATTATAGTAGCCAGCTAAGACACCAGCACAGCACAAAAACACACTATCAAAGAAGAAGAAGAAGAAAAAAAAACCTATCGAATTATCTAAACCAGTGGCTTCCTCGGGACTTAAACAAGGCTTGCTTGCAGCCTACGGATCTTCTTGGACAGCAATGTTTCGCTAACAAGCTCCCCTATTTAAGCCCTGTTTATGGCCTTTGCTATACTTTCTTAACTGCCCTCCATCATCTCTTCTAAATTCTCTCGAAAGAAAATACCAGAAATCCTGTGTTTGCCTGTCTGTTTTGTGCCCGTACGTGTTCTTGGAGGTTGCTGAGAGAATTAAGTTGCTAGCCAGCTAGTTTTGTGATCGATTCTAATGGAGGAAGCGATTGTGGTGAACAAAGGGGATGATCTGATCGATTTGCCACCAGGTTTTCGGTTCCATCCCACAGATGAAGAGATCATAACTCATTATCTTACGGAGAAGGTGATGAACAGTAGCTTCTGCGCGAGTGCGATTGGTGAAGTTGATCTCAATAAGTGTGAGCCATGGGATTTGCCAAGTGAGTTCTCATCTCTCTACCAACTCTTAATTTCTTTAGGGTCAATATTAAGACACCCTTAATTTCATTTTATTTTTTTTTGCTGAATTTTTGGTACTTGTTGAGTATCTAAACGTTGAAAAAGACTTGTTTTGAACAGAAAAGGCGAAGATGGGCGAGAAGGAATGGTATTTTTTCTGCCAGAGAGACAGGAAATATCCAACTGGTATGAGAACGAATCGAGCTACAGAATCTGGGTACTGGAAGGCTACTGGAAAAGATAAAGAAATTTACAGGGGAAGAACAAGCCTTGTTGGGATGAAGAAGACGCTTGTGTTCTACAAGGGGAGAGCTCCCAAAGGAGAGAAATCCAACTGGGTTATGCATGAATACAGGCTCGATGGCAAATTCTCCTACTATGGCCTCCCCAAAGCTTCAAGAGTATGCACCACATGCAAAAAATCCCATCTTTTTTTTTGTTTTTTTTGCATATTTTTCTGTTGATTCTGATTAAAGAAAGCTTAAGCTGTTGCTTATTGTCACATCTTCTAAGTGTTTTTCATTTCATTGCTTTTGATTTGGTGGGGAGCTTCTTTCATGTTTTTTTTTCTTTTTTTCTTTTTGTTTTGCTTTATCTATCTATTTTCTTTTGCTTTTGTGTGGAAGAAGAATCCGGACTGACCATGATTCTTTTTCTTGGCCATGTTTGTACAGAATGAATGGGTTGTTTGCAGGATTTTCCACAAGAGTACAGGCGTCAAGAAAAGCTCAATCCATGAAATCCAAAGGATGAACTCTTTCGGAGATGATTTCTTGGATTACTCCTCCCTGCCACCTTTCATGGATGTTAATCAGAACAGCAGGCCAAGCACCAGCAGCTTCAATGGTGGCGATGACAATGAGTTCAAGGCAATGGCAGAAAAATCACCAGACGGAAATTATTTCTCCAGCTCAAGCATGCTCAACAACAATCAAAACTTTGTTCATCCTGCAAATACGATCTACCAAGCACCAGACTCCAGTTTTCAGTACCCTCATCAAATCCCATCCTCAAATCCTCTTTACAACTTTCAGACCAATCCCAATATGGCTGGCTACTTCCATCAAGGAAAGATTTGTAATTCTTTCGCAAACTTTCAAAACTCTAGCTTCTGTAACAATGACCAAACCCTTCTGAGATCATTAGCTAGGAACAGTTATGGAGGAGCATCTGGATTGGAGAAACAGTGCAAGGTCGAGCAGTTCTCTTCTAATCAATCTATGGTCAGCCTTTCACAGGAAACTGGACTCAGCACAGACGTGAACACCAATACTGAGATATCATCTGTGGTTTCAAAGCAAGAAATAGGAAGCCATGATAAGGTTTTCGATGATCTCGAGGGTCCATCAGCTGGCCCCATTGCAGATCTGGATTGCTTGTGGGATTATTGAAGATTATAGAGATTCTATATATCTATATCTATATATGTATGTATATTATGCGTGGTTTAATTTGTTCTTTAAATTCTTAGGATATATGAATGTTACCGCAAAAAACAAAAAGAGAGAGAAAAGTTCTTAGGATATATGATTGGAAACAATCATTTCTCCATTAGCTAGCTAGGTAATTTTATTAGAGTTTGGAAAGTTCTTTGTATTGGTATAATTAAATACTTTGTATAGCTAGATTTTTAGTTCATGGTATTCCCTTTTTCCAATTTCTTTTTCTTTTTCTTTTTCTGATTGACAGATACCAAAGGAAGATGCCATGAACATACATACATATATATACACACCCCTCAAAATGCATTAATTGCAGTGTAAATCCTAAATTCTGTGCACTGCTTCGACATCTCAGCAACTATCTGGTGCAATTAACAAGCTAATTAAGGCCTTAAATGAATTTTAATATGATACTTAACATCCATTTCTTTTAGGAGAAATGCGCAGCCAGCTTTCCAAGCTTGATCCAGGAGATTGATTTGAACTTGATTGACACCAGGATACGATTTTTCTTTCTATCTTTTCTTATTCGAGAAATTGACAGTAGCGAAAGATGGTGTTTGATTTCCTACATAAATGTCCTGGCCGTTTAGAATATTATGTGACAAATACAGACAACCTGCAAGAAATTAACCAGTCATTTTCTCCTCGTGAATCAGCAGTAGAGACAGAATGAATGTAGGTAGGGATGCTGAATTACTTATGGCAGCCTACAATTTTAACTTAATTTAAAATGGACAAGTGGATATTCATCGGAATCAGTAACCTCAGCATGCTGAGATTAAAAACATGTTTCACACAGCTTTTGTTCATGTCTTTTAGATGCCTGCCACTCTCAAAATCTTTTTGTTTAAAAGATTTTACGTTATGGCATTGAAATTAGTGTATTTATATAGTGTTAAATGCATTCCCACATATGTATTGCAGTTCTAGTGTTTGAGTCACGACATGCTTACCGTGTCGTCTAAAACAACCGGGATTTTACTTGTTTAACCTGGGGACCCACAAAGAGTGACCGAAGAGGGGTGGGGTTTTCATCGAATCCAAAAACAAAATTATAAATTTCTTCTTTAACAACACTAAATTCTTCTTCCGGGTATCAGTATATCTTATTAAATTTAAAATAATATAAATTGGTATTTGTAATCAGTTAACATGTACAAAATATAGATATTATTTGATTACTGTTTCAGGATTAAAAATAATAATTGGGAAAGAGAGACGTATCTTCTACTCAAAAAATTATTGCAGTTTCTCGTGTTTGAGTCACGACATACTCACCGTGTAGTCTGAAACAACCAGGATTTTACTCGTTTAATTTGGACCCGCAAAAAATGACTAAAAGAGAGGTGGGGTTTTCATCAAATCCAAAAACAAAATTACAATTTGTCTTCATTAACAACACTATATTCTTCTTCGAAGTATCTTATTAAATTTAAAATAATATAAATTAGTATTTGTAATCAATTAACATGTACAAAATATATATATATATATATTATTCGACTACTGTTTCAGGATTAAAAATAATAATAATTGGGAAAGAGAGACATATCTTCCACTCAAAAAAATAATACCAAAAACAAATTTATTTATTTCATCTTCTAATTCCCTCTAAATAAACACTGTCCTTTTTATATCTATTCTTTATGTATCAGAAATCAAACAATTCCAATCATGCAGACACTGTGTTCACCACATATATACTTCAACACATATACACACACACACAAATATATATATATATATATATAGCCTGGATTACATCTTTAACATATCCAAGCAAAGCAGAACTGTGAACAGATTCTCTGTTATCTGTATAGTGCTCTCTTTTTAAAAAAAAGAAAGAAGAAAAAAAGACTTTTGGTTAGAAACATTTTTCAATCAAGGAGATTAAAGTGAGGCAGCAAGCTAGGTCCCTTGAATTCTCTCCTCTTTTTCATGAAGCTGTTTTCAAAAAAGGAGATAACAGAAAACAGAAACATAAAATCATGCGAATAAAGGTGAGATCGAGATGGAAAGAGTTAAAGGAAAGAGTGGACGAGGTTACTGTAAGAGAAGAAAGCTAAGCCAGAACGACGCAGGATCGTCTGAAAATCTGAAGACTTACTTTCTTTTCGAAGCAAAGCTTCTGTTTAGGTCACAGAGTTGCAGGAAAGTTAAGCCACCTTTCTTTTAGGGTTCCTTCCTCCATATATTTTTGCAGTGAAAGGGAATATAAATAAATAAATAAATAAATATATTTTATTTCAAATAATTAGTAAATAAGCAACACGAGCCATGGCGAGCTAGCTGGGGAGCATATTCTTGGATAATCAACAAGGAAAAGACCCTTATTTGTTGCATGAAAATATGGGGGCTGGAGACTTTACCTACCAATCAAGATCCGACACCTCGTTTTCACACATAAAATTAAACACTTAGCTGTCGTCTCGGATAGATAAACTTGCCTTTTCTTGCTATTTTTGTCCATGATTAGCTCATCTAATTGTCATTCATTTCCTGTTCAGATGTGTTTGGTAATATATTTGGAAAATGTTTTACTTTTTACTTTAAATTAAACAAAATGGTGTTTTTAGATATTCTTTATGTGTTTATGTCAAAATAATTTTTAAAATATATAAAAAAATATTATTTTAATACAATTCTAAATAAAATTAACCAGCCAGAACCTTAATTTTACCACCTCAGCCCCCATATGTATGAACCGACATGTCAATTTACAGTTCTTCTACCCTGGTCTGCATCTGCATATGCTTTTGTTCTTCTATTGTCGGTTCATATTTTTCCAAGGTATCACATGCATCGAAATTAGCACTAAATCAGCTACCTAGCTAGCTAGCTAGTGTATATACATATATATATATATATATATATATATATATGGTACTATATATTGGATTTCTTACATCATACATGTAATCATTCCGTGTGTGACTAGCATACCTTGGTGTATGAGACTGTTTTTGAATTAGAAATATATGAAATTAATACACATAAAAAACTAATTTAATATTTTTTTTAAATAATAAAAACCTTAAAAAATATAAATTGTAATTCGAATACAAACCCGTGGCTAGTAGCCAGCCAGCCAGCCAGCCGCGGTGTTAGCTCTGAGGGCCTGTTTGGGAAGGCGGTTGTGGTAGCTTTTCGTGCAAAATATATCAAAAATGATTTTTTTTATTTTTTAAAAATTATTTTTAACATCAACACATCAAAATAATCTAAAAATACTAAAATATATTCATTTAAAATAAAAAAAATTGAATTTTTGTGGCACGGCGGTTGAAACACCATGCCAAACAGGCTATGAGAATTGCCGATATGATTAGCTAGGTCCCAAACCACAAGAGAATGGCTGAATTTCAACGATCTCTATCCATATTGATGAAAAAATCAGGCAACTTTCCACGAGTAGATCGTAAGAGAAAATTGTTAGTGTTGATCTTACAAATGGTTGAAAGAATTAAGACTTGACCACGGGCCATAGCTACGTAGTTAATTAATTCCGGGACGAAAATGGATTAGGGTTTCTGTGATTTATAAGTTTAAAACTTGCAAATGAGTACTGTAAACAGATATTTATTTATAAATAAGTTGAATTATTATTTTTAATTTAATCAAAGCTTTAGAGTTCTGACTTTTTACATATTGATTCCAACTTATATACCATGTCTCCCTTCCTTTATATAAATAATATACTATAAAGAGTTATTTTAAATTATTTTCTTATCAAACTTATATATATATCTATGAACTTTGGTTGGTAACCTAGAGGACTGTATGGTAGAGCACATGACCTCGATCGTGATCTCACCGTGAGAAAGATGATATTTGAAGCATAAAGCTCAATTTCTATAACAAAAAATATATAATATATAGTTCTCTAGTATATAAAAGCATTTAGGAGTTGAGGGAATGTATATTTTACATCTATATAATATTATAATTGACTCCTTCAAAAAACATCATTTGATGTATTTTCTAAATCGAAAAAATATTTTTCACAAACAATCTCAACCTCGTTTCCAAACATGCACTGGGCACTTAAAAAAATCTAAATGATGATATCATTTATCTTAAAACCTCTGATTGAATGATATATATATACACACACACGCACACGCACACGTACTAATTTGTCTTTATATGTAATGATACTATATCGTATTCATTATATATATATAATTGATGTTCCTCAAAACCATAGTGTAAACACAGATCCATATATACACATATTCTTGTTTGACGTGTAAAATGATGGTGCAGAAGGAGCCAGCTTAACGAATGATGGGAAATTTCACGTAGCATTTGGCTTTTTGCACAACATTTGAGCCCTAATCTCTTATCAACTGCTTCAAAATGGACATTAGATTCGTCGTCGTATGAGAGGTTAAGTGTTTCATTTTGGTGGATTCACATGTCACCATGCCTGTGAAAGCTCTACCATTTTTGTTAATTTCTACTAACTTTCCCAGAATAATTACAAGAGTAAGTGGAGAAGGAATAGGTGGAAGAAAATTCTGTACAAGAAATAGAAATTTCCAAGAAGTTTCCGACGGGAAGCAGTTTCTCATGAACGTGGAAATTCACTAAAGGTTTTTTTTTCTCCCTTCGATTCTTCTATAACCCGTGGGCAAACGTTGTTGTGTTGTGATATTTTCGAGAGGTAATTGTTATTATCTTTATCAAATTATATATGTATGCTGTTGTTTTCCCATGCTTGAAATAAAAAATATAAATGTCAATTATAATTCTTTGATGACCATTTCCTAACTCTATCTATATATAGATGTATATATTAAGGCCTAGGCTTCAATAAACTATGTTAATTTAATACAGGATATTAAAAAAAAAGGCAATGATGATAAATCAGTTGAAATGAGCAAAACATTTGACAATAATTACCAGCAGCATAGAATAAATACTTGTCTATATTATAAAAATATATTTTTGCCAATGTTTTGAAAGTTCTATATAATCTTATTTGATGGCAAAATAAGACTTTAATGAAATAATATCTAAAACATATTTTTATGCCATCAAAGAATAAAAAAGGAGAACAATCAACATAATATTGAACGAAGGGTAAAATAGGAAAAAAAAACATTTAATTTATTTTTAAAAAAAATACAAAAACAACATAGATCTGAGTTAAATCACCAAAAACACAAGTTGATTCATGAAAATATGATAACGTAAAACAATCTAGAGCTCAATTCATAGTTGACTCAACAAAAAATAAATTACAAAAACAATTCTCAAAGTATCCCAATGTTGAAGGGTGATTTGTTTTTTTGTTTTGTTTTTTAAATAATAATAATAAAAAGAAAATCCAAGTCAACCCAAGTTAAAAATACCAAACACTTGACCAAACTTATACAAACCAAATTTGGTTTTTTCATATCTCAAGTATTTTAAATTAATAAAATTATTTTTATTTCTGCAAAATTCAAGCATCAAACCTAGTACTGAAAAGCTTTTCATCAACATTACAAGATCTCTACAAGTAGAAAATATAAAAAAAAATTATTAATTTGAATCCTAAATAAAAACAAGTTGCATATTTGTTTAAATCTCATAATTGTTTCAAGTTCATAAAACTTTCACTGAGTTTTTTCCAAATAGAGTATCCAAAAGTGATAAGAATAAACCAAGAAATAATAATGCACAGTATTTTCTCTCTACCACTACAGCTAATTAGCCCTTTTTTTTCTTAGTAAAATGACATTTCCTCTCGGCTACTTGTCTTTGAAATGGGTATATGTTTGTAACTGCATTTCAAAAATAAAATTTGAAAAAAAATATATTTTTTTATTTTTTATTTTAATTAAAAAATATTTTGTATTCTTTAGATCAATTTCATGTGCTGATATCAAAAATAATTTAAAATAAAAAATAAAAAACAAATATCATTGTGATGTATTTCTAAATTAAAAACACTTTTTTAAAAACAGCTTTCAACCACACTTCCAAACAGATCACCTCCAGCGCAACTAACACCAAAAATTACATCAAAGTCTATCACAAGTCATCAAAAATATGATGTGCTGAGCTTATGTAAGATCACTAAGTAGTCTAAGGACTTCAAACAAATAGAAAACGACATCGTTAATCATCTCAAGATCCATTTTTTCAAGTCATTGTCTGGTTTTTGGATAGCAATGTTGCCATCCCCTCTCTTTCCTTGAAACCATCCTTTCTTTCATGGCCATGTCCCACTTTGAGAGCTGACAAAAACACCATGGGAACTGTGTTTTCGAAGCTGAACATGAAAGTAAACACAAGCTCGAGTGAAATCTTCAAAGCTTGTGGTTCGTGGATTAGAAATTCAGGATGGGGGAGGGAGCAATTTGAAATGGAAAAAAAAATGTTGGATGAGTTTGAAAATAGAAGAATAAAAGGAGACCCACATCGGTAATGCATGATTTTGGGCTGCCAAACATGTAAATAAACCTTCAAATTGAAGAAAACTTCATACTTTTTCTGATAAAAAAAGTGTATTTTTTCCCTCATATTTCGGAGCATCAAGCCCTCTCATCTTTCATATTTGCTCGCCTCCCCTCGTCATGATTAATTACAGGTTGTTTTTGTTTAAAGGAGGATTGATATTTTATTTTAAAAATATTTAAAAAAAATCAATTTTTTATGTTAAATTAAAAAAAAATAGTATTTTTAGATTATTTTTATATACTGATGTTAAATTTTTTTAAAAAAATATTATTTTAATATATTTCTGAAACGAAAAAGCATTTTCAAAAAACAATTTCAGCTACACTTCTAAATAGGTAAGTGTTTCTGGAAAAAATATTTTTTTTATTTTAAAATGATTTTTGATATTTCTAGATTATTTTCATATGCTGGTATCAAAAATCATTTTAAAAAAATAAAAATGACTATACATACACTAAAATACCGATTCTTTTAACAATATACCCGTTATTTCTTCTTCTTCTTTTTTCTCTTCTTTTTTTTCTTTTTTCAGGATACGAGAAAACTTAGCTAGTAATAAAATAAAATAAAATAAAAAAAGTAGACATATTTTAGGGACTTATTACTAGTTTTTCCCTTGATTTATTTAAAATATTGAACAAACAAGTCTTTCATCCATGTACAAACTTGTCCTAAACCACCCATCACCTCCAAGAGAGAGGTTATTTGATAATGTGATGATTTTTTTTTATTTAGTTAATAAAATAGTTTATATTTTTTACATTGAGCCTAAATTTAAAATATATAATTTTAAATGAACTAAAATAGAACGTTTTTCACTCATAAAAACCCACTTTTTTATTTTTCATATAAACTAATAATTTAATAAAAACAACAACTAAAGATATATATTTTTAAAAAACAAATAGTAAAGCGTGAGACACACACTTAACCTTGAAATTAATCACCCTATTCATATTATATGAAATGCAATCATGATGAATATTTGTTATGATTATAGGGCGCCACCATCTTCCCAACTCCATTCGACTAATAAACAATGACAAGAAGTTTCCTCTTGGAATATATTATCCAAGGGGTTGGAATAAATTTGTTTTATTATTTGAGTTCGGACAATGAAATATAATCAATTATTAATATAGTATTTTATATTTTAATGCCTCATATTTCGTATCAAAATTAATAAAATAAAATAGAATAATTTCATATATATTTTAAAAAAACCAGAAACTCTCATTATAAAGACGCAATGTGATAATTCTTCATGACTATTTGGGAGTGTGACTGATATTGTTTTTCAAAGTATTTTTCCTTCAGAAATATATTAAAATTTTATTTTTTAAAAATTATTTTTAACTCTGCCATATTAAAATGATTAAAAACACCAAAAAAATATAATTTAGAATAAAAAGTAAAATATTTTTTTTCTTAAACACGATATAAAACAAAGCTTTCATATCATCATCGATTCAAAGTGTCTTGTTTGGTGATCATGAACAATTCTACAATTCGACCCATTGTGGTTGATATTGTTTTTCAAGATATTTTTTCATTTAGAAATGCATCAAAATTATATTATTTATTTATTTTTAAAAAAATTATTTTTGACATCAGTATATAAAAATGATCTAAAAACACCACAAAAAAAAACTTAATTTAGAGTAAAAAGTAAAATAAAAAATTCATTTTTAAAAAAAATACAGTGTCAAACAAAGCTTTTATATCATCATCGATTCACAGTGACTTATTTGGTGAGCATGAACAACTCTCCAATCCGACCCATTTTGTGTTTGAATTTTATGTTTAAATGAAAGTACAAGATCAATACCTTGAAAATGAAATCCCATTTTGGATCCACTTCAAAATTTCCAATGGTGTCATCACTGAATTTATCTAAATTTATGAACTCTTCTCGATCTTCAATTCTAGTGGTTTGAATATATGGATGTGACTCCTAACTATTTGTAATTATCACATTGCTTTGCTTGTAAATACACTTTCCTTCTTTATCACCATGATTCAAATTTCAAAACAAGATGCAAATCATGTAAAATTCCCATGAATTGTCTGGTTTTGATAAGGATTTTACTTGTCTTCGACGAAAAAGATAAGAGACAATATAGCAATAATCTTATTTATTTTTAACTTTTAGTGTGTTTATGGTGTCATCATGCATGATACTTTTCAAAATTATTCCTCAATTAGAATAATATTTTTATATATTTTATATTTTATATCAGCATATCAAAATCATTTACTAATATAAAAAGATGTTTTTTTCAAACAAAATACAATTTAAAAAATATATTATAGCACAAAAACACACTCATTTAATTCCATTTGTTACGCTATTGAACACCATCTCCTACTCCGTAGGATCCTATACATCATCCATTTTATTATATAATAATGGCTGAAAACCATGGTACACCTCTAATATAAAAATATAAAAGAAATTAGGGTTTTCGAAGTTTATATATATATATATATATATATATATATATGAGAACCTATATTTTTGAAAATTAAAAATAATCAGTAGGTTAAATTAAATTAGATTAAGGGGCTGACTTACACTGCGGTTCAAAAATATTTTTTTTAAAAAAAATATTTGTAATTTTTTACTATAAATCAAATATTTTTAGTGTTTTTAGATAATTTTCATATATTGATGTCAAAAATAATTGTTTTTTTAATATTATTTGATGTATTTCTAAACGAAAAATATTTTTACAAACAACTTCAATCACACTTTCAAACATGCAGTAGGTACTAAAAAAATCTAAATGATGATATTATTCATCTTACAAACCTCATTATATGATATATATATATATATATATATATATATATATATACTAATTTGTCTTTATATGTAATGATATGCTCAAGGAACTAGGGTTTTAATCACATAATTGATGATTGAAAAAGGGGTGAGGCTAGCATAGACTGATTATTACCGATTGTGAAAGGAAATAGCTATAAAAATATTCAATGGAAAGTGATATTTCATTGTATTAGGGCACCCCACTTCACTTCTAGAAACCAAGACCATCATCTATTTTTATTACCGCATCTACTTTTCTGATAGAGATTGATGACCTAATTTTACCTTTTCGGCATGACCATTGCTCTCACACCATCTATATCTATCTAGGTTAATAATTTATTTTTATGTTATAGTTGTGGTATGAAAAAAATAATAATTTAAAAACATTTGTGGAAAAAAAAAGTTTAATTGAAAAAGTTGTTTTGTTACCTATAAAGAAATATTAGTCAAAATATATGAATTGAAAATATTATCTAGTGTTTCCAAATATTTTTTATAATCTATTCTTATAACTTTACATAAAGCAATGATAATTAATTTACTTTCTCTAGGTGGCACCCTGATAGTGTTTTTTTTGGGATTTCTTATGGGTTAAGGATTTGATTTTCTTTCTCTTTTATATATTCATCTTTTTTATTAAAAAAAAACTAGAAAATAATTAATAAGACATCACTAATTAGTGTTTGTTTAGAAGTATTGTTGAAGTTGCTTTTGAAAGTACTTTTCGCTCAAAAATACATCAAAATGATGTTTTTTTATTTTTAAAAATTATTTTTGACATCAGTACATGAAAATAATATAAAAACATTAGAAAAATTAATTTAGATTGAAAAAAAAAAAAAAATGATTTTGAAACACATTGAAATGAAAAATACGACAATATAAAATCTTTTGCTTTTATAAGGGTGCCTGCAATTTCATGATCCTGTGAGGGAACTTTGTGTTTGATCTTTGATGAAAACGCTACGAAGTTGGGCTTAGATGGATCATGGGTATGATAATAGATACTCAACTAGATGAGCCCATTAATTAAAGGTGGGCTTACAAAGAAAGCCCAGCCCACAATAACAGCCCTATACCTTTTCAAGTGTTTTTAATGCAATCACAACAAAAAAAGCATGGTCAAACAAGGTATTTAGATGTTCGAGCAAATTTGCAAGCAGGGCTGGAAATGGATGACCGATATATTAGATTTGTTTTATATTTATATTTATATTTATATCCGTACTCTAATTAATAGTTTTTCAATAAGTGATGAGATGATACAATCAAGTCGGGTCTAGGTTTTGATTAGTTTTGTGAGATTTGAACATATTTTTTTAAAAAATAATTATAGGAGATGCCTGATAAGAATGTTGTTTCATGGATTGGAATTATTTGATGGGTGGATCTTAGTTTCAAAGAATGGTTTTTGGTGAGGGCATACAATTCTAGAACTTCACTTGTTAAATAATAATATAAATTATATTCTAGAACTATCACCCAAGAGCTTTAAATTTTTAACCGAGATGATTTCTATAACATAATATCAGAACCTTGTTGACTCAACGGTCACGAGTTCGAATCTCATCAATTCTTATTCAATTTGATAAAAATCAAACACAAGATAGTATAGCGTTAGTGCAAGTTTCAAAGCCCAAAGATCTGTCACTTGAGAGGGTGTGTTAGAGAATAATATAAACAATATTCTAAAACCTCTTAAACTCTTACATGAGATGGTTTTCATGACATCACTGCTCTTGCTATCTTACCAGCTATTTCTAACATGGGAGAAGTCAAAATTTTGCAGCTTGATCCATGGATATGCAGAAAAAAGGGGAGGTTTAATGCATTCGATATACGTATTGCTACTTCGATTATAGATACTTGTTCAAAATATGGGTTGTGTAGCTAGTGCATTGAAACTTTTTGAGGATATTTTGGTAGAGTAAGAATTTATTATCATGGACATCAATCATTTATGGGTTTGCAATGCATGGGATGTTGAAAATATTTTGAAATGATGGAGAAAATAGGTTTGAGGCCGAATAGAGTGACATTCTTGAGTGTTTATGTATAATATTTTTGTTGGTGCCGGGAGTTCGAAAAGACTAATGAATCAAAGAAATGCCTTAAAACTTCCTGGCAATAGTTTTGTCTGAATGACCAGAGAGCTAGACAGATCTAGAATCTTAGTCAGAATTTCTATTGGCTTACATGTATTGATGCCAGAAAAACTGCTAACAGCTACAGACCAAACCCGAGATCACTACAGAAAAGTTCTTTTAATAGCTCATGGCAGCCTAATTCTTGCTGTTTGATGATTTTATCAGTGGCATCTATATAGAATGATTCCATAAAATGGAGATGCCATACATGAACAAGTTTGAACAGGTGCCTGGTCATGAGCTGCTTGAGGTATTCTAGGAATGAGAGTTTTTCTTGATCAAGCATACTAAGCATGTGGGAGAGCAGAAATTAAAGGAACTGGGAAACAAATCTTGTGTCATGATAATTTTGTTACGGAATAATCTCACCTAAAAACTTAAATCTATTAGGTGAAGCTCAAGAATATGATTTATTTTATACTCTAACACACTCTTTCAAATGAAAGCCTTTTGGACTTGAAACTTACACAGGCTCACACTACTTTTGTGCTTGATTTTTCATCAAATAGAATGGAGATGGTGAGATTCGAAACTCGTGACCGCCAAGTCAACAAGGCTCTGATACCATGTTAATGAATCATCTCACCCTAGAAAACTTAAGCTATTAGGTGAAGTCTCAAAATATGATTTATATTATATTCTAATAAATTCATACTTAGTGAGGGTTACTTCAGAAAGATATGGGAGCCATTGAATCTAGCTGAAATCAGAACAGGGTTAGTATTTGAGGATTTCGTTCTCTATAATAGAAGATACTCTCTTTCTTTTGATTTTCTTTGCTTTGGAAATAAAAATGTTGATATATTCATCCTTGAGGTAAAAGTCATATAGTTCCTACTACTGTATCCAAACAGATCTGTAATGAGAAAATCATTTCTGAGTTCTACTTTCATTGCCTAGTATTGTATTAATCTTGCATCAACCGATTGCATTTGCCTATTTGACATTAACTTCTGAAGCCAGGAGTAAAATGAAGAAAACGGAACTACACAGACTATATCATAATCTGACAGTTAATTGACAAGATCTTAAATCAGAATTTGGGACGGAAAAAAATCCAATTACTTTGCATTCATTCGCATAACTTGACTTAAATTTTATGACCTAAACAAGTGTTCAGATTCCTCTGTGAAATGAGGTTCAATCAGTCAGTAAATGTGGACTACATGGAAAAATTATCCATGCAAAACTTTGACCTATGGAGAGGACACTGCTCTGCTGCTAACTGTCTAATGCCAAATCCCCAAAATGACAGCAATGCTAAAAAGTAGTAGAAGAGTGATATCTCCCCCTGGAAGAATGGATGACCTGAAACACCAGAGAACATTTGTAAAATGTCTATTTATGGGGTTTGAAAAGAAAAAATGATAGGAACAGGTTAAGATAAAAATCTTAACCACCCCCATTCTATTCGATAAAAATCTTAACCACCCCCATTCTATTCGATAAAAATCAAGCTCAGGATACTATGGGAATTACTTGGCCAAACTTGGTAACGAATTACTTGTTAATTGGTGTAAAGTTGGGGAAATTGTAGAGAAATACCATGCATTTTACAGGCACATAATAACAACTAATCCAAAAAAGAAGCCATTCAAAAATCACAGTAGAGTTTTCTAATTTGCACTCATAATGAAATGATAAATTGGTTTTTATATTTGCTTTCCAATGTCAGAAAATAATATAAATCATATTATGGGACCTTACCTAAAAATTTAAGTTTTTGAGGCGAGATGGACCTTAAGATTTAGGCTTTAGCAGGCGCAAAAATATTATTGGATGTCTCAAATATATGAGGTGCTTTTCTGCTGTCTTTAATATTGTTTATATGTCTTTTGAGGTTTTTACTGTGAAACAGAAGTGCAAACATCCTATTAATTAGCGAATAGCTGAACATGGAATTGTTTGCAATACCTGAGCTTCTTTCTGGATTGCTGTACATATGCCATTACTGGAGGAAGAATACCAAACAGGAAGCAATTTGCATAAACACCAGCAAAATCAAGAGCTCTTGAAAAGGTTGAACGAAAGAAGGATGCTATAAGAATGGGAACACCAAGTATAAGAATCATTACAAATTTATGGTGGAATAATGCATCAGACTCGGCTGTGCTTGATGGTGGTTTCACTTCTGATGCAGCAAAACACCTTGTTCCATCAAATGAAGCCCTCCCTGAACTTCCAAGACTTTATGACTGACCAGAAAAGGTTACGAATCCAATTCTACCAGTCCTATCCCCATTAGCAAAATATTTGACATCGAGTGTCAATCTGTTTTTTCAGATTTAGTTTTTGTAAAAATCAACTCCAGGGTATCAAGAAGCTGTCTCGGAAAGCTGACTGCATAACCTATCAAGCTAGTTGCCAGAGCCGAAAATGCAAAGCCCTGAACAGCAGATAAAGCAGAAGGATTGACAGAGAGCAAAAGTGAGATCGGGTCATTGGAGTAGGCAGCTGTGTTTAGCACCAGCAAGCCCCAAAACAATCAAATTCCATGACAAACACCATTATCAAAGGAACAGCCCCACCAATCAGTACAGCTTTTCTAGCCTCAGATACAGAATTCCCAGCAATTTTACATATAAAGGGGGTAATAACATGGAACCCCAATGTAAGTACGGTTACAGGGATGGCAGGCAAGATTGCTGAAATACTCAGTGAGGTGGGAACAAGGGAAGCTAAAATATTTGTTCTGGCCACAGATAAACCAATTGCTACCAGTGAAGTTATGGAGAAAAGCATGATTAAGCATAAAAGCCTGTTAGCAGAATCAATGGCCTTAAAAGGGCAGAACCCAATTACAATCCCAGCAGTAACAGGAAACAAAGCATGAGCCAACACAACATTCATCCATGGAAACCACTGTGATACTATTGAACCAATGCCTGAAACACACGCTACTAGCAAAGAAAAGCTTAAGCTAGCATAAACCACCGCCACAAAAGCACCAAATTTTCTTCCTAATGCTTTTGTTGCGAGGCCAGTAAAGCTCACCTCTGCAACTCTATCTTCTTGCATAGTAGCAAAACTAAGTTCAGCAACAAGAATGATAGAGGAGATTACATAAACCCAACAAAGGATGATGGCAATTGTTGATGTAAAAGAACCAGACCTTATAGTTGCGGTTGGTAAGCCCAGCATCCCAGGCCCTACAGCAGTGCCAATGATCAAACTGACAGCACCCCAGAAATTCTTTTTACTTCCTTCCTGGGTTTCTAATTCGAGAACCTCATTTTCTTTGGTAAATCTATCATCGTCTGCTCTACCCTCATGAGTAGCAGTGATGGAAAGTGAAATGGTATCTTGTGATGTGCACCTAGGAATGAGAATGTTAGGGTTCTTACAAAATGAAGTAACTTTCTTGGGTGGGGTAATGGGGACCCTGGAAGTGTTGTGGGATTGATTGAATCTTGAGTATGTGATTGAATTTGGTGTGGATAGGTGGTGGGAAAGATGAAACATTCTGGGATGTTAACTCAGATGATGTTTATCTTGGAATCTTGAGAAAAAGAATCTACTTCATTTTCAATCCTGAATGCCAACAACTATTTATGGAATCGAACAGTGACCTGTTTTTTTTTTTTTGTCAGAATCAATCATAAACCCTGAGTCTTTCGTCCTCACCGAGTTTCAACTGTCAGGGAGAGTTGCGAGAAATAAGAGGGCTGAGGCGTAGAGAGAGAGACGGGATCTGTTTCCAGTGGCTTGTTCAGACCAACCGAATAGACCTCCTCAGCACTCTGTTCTTTATCAAGTTTTCATTTCGGTTTGGGTTAATGTTTTGTTTTTTTAATTGGAATAAAATATTTTGATTTTGGAATATTTTGATGTTTTTGTTTTGAGGTTATATTATTTATTTTTATATATATATATAAGTAAATATATTAATTTTAAAAAAATTATTTAGATCTAAAAATAAAATTATTTAGAATTATGCAATTTAATCTAAAAAATAACAAAATAAAATGATTTTTCTAAATAAAATTATGAGCATGTATAATATTACGAGAAATGACATTATCAATCTCACAAGATCATTACATTCTATGATTGCTTTAAAATGTTAACATAATATATATATAAATATATATATATATATAGACTCCTCGTAAAATTTCATTTCAATCTAACGATCGGATTAAGAGATATGATTGATATTATAAAATTATTCATTATTTAAAAAAAATATTATTTGACCAAAACGAAACGGGAAAGAATGACACCGAAACGTTTCAGCCTGTATTTACCCAAAAAATCCGAAGCAAACCAAAATTTAAACCAAACTAAACAATATTATTTTGTCTTATTAAAAAATATGAAATATTTTGGTTAAAATGAATCATAATTGACCACCCTAGTTCTGAAAATGATGAAACCCAGTTACAGTTTTCATTGAATGGATGTGGATAAAGGAAATATGATGTTGCGAGTTGTAATTGCTGGGTCAACTCACTGAGTCGGTGTTCAAGATTTCAATTTGAATTTTGACAGCCATTACAGGAGACAACTCCGACTGTTTCAATGTTGTTTCATAGCAGGGTGAGTTTTTTTTTCAAACTAAAGATTCCTATTTGAATCTCTTTGTCTATTAAAAATTAAATATCTTTTTATCTAAAGATAACAATATAGTTTAAAATGTTTTTTTTTAAAATCAAATCAATATATTTTTAATACTTCTTTTATTATGTTATATGTTTATTTAAAAATAAAAAATATTCTTTATTATGGGTGTTTGAGAGTGTGGTAATATTTCTTTTATTTAAAAATAGATTTATATAATATTTTTATATTTAAAAAATTTTACTTTTGACATAAACACTTTACAAATATAAAAATTAAAATTTAAAAAGTATTTGTTTTTTTAAAAAAAACAAATCTTACCATATACATGCTAAGTTGGAGGTTTTAAAACTTTTAATTTATTTTTTCATAATAACTTACTGATAAACTTTTATTTATTTTTTCAAGTGATCAAGGTAAATCGCTATCGCTATTAGAGGTTGGCAAAAAAACCAATAAAAGAAAAAGGAAAAAAAAGCATCGAAAAATACGTGCCTGTTCGGGAGTGGTTGCGGTTGTTTTTGAAAGTGCTTTTTCATTTAAAAATATATTAAAATTATATATTTTTTTATTTTTAAAAAAAATATTTTTGACATCAGTACATCAAAATGATTTAAAAACACCAAATTTTATTAATTTAAACTTAAAAATCAAAAATAAAAATAAAAAATGTTTTTGAAAAACACTCTAAAACACCTCCATCCATCAAATTCCAAATATATATATATATATATATATATATATATATATATATATATATATATATATATATATATATATATATATAAAAAGAAACTAAACGGTGTGGGGGATTTCACTTTGTAGATCCCCACACAAAACACTGTGGATTTCCACGAGTGCTTTCCTTTTTACGTTTTTGCTTTTTTTTTCTAATTATTTTTTTTCTTTTTTTTCGTTCCTTGCTCTTTTTTTTTCTAACTATTTTTTTTTCATTAAATTTTTTTTTCTGGTTTTATTTTTTTTCTTTTTCAACTTATATATAATTTTATTTGTTTTTTTATAATTAGAGTGTTTTGGTTAACTTAAGCGCACCACAATTAATCATCGGATCTAATTTTTTTTATAGTTTTTTTTTCATATTTTTTCTGATTTTGTTTTTCATTTTTTTCCATTAAATATTTTTTTTATCGGGGTGTCCGGAGTAGCTTAAGCGCACTATAATTAATCCCTGGATCCAATTTTTTTTTATAACCAGGGTGTTCAGACCAGCTTATATGTACCATGACTAATCCTCGGACCCTTTTTTTTTGCTAAAGTGTTTTCCCGCTGATACTTTTTTTCTTATACTTTTGTTTTGTTCATTATACAAATTTTTTTTTGCAACCGGGGTCTACGGGCCAATTTAAGTACACCGCGACTAATTCTCGAAACAAATTTGTTTTTAAAACAATATGGATTGCTAGAGTGCTTTCACGCTTATATTTTTTTTTGTTTTCTTTAACTTATATATTTTTTTTTATAACCATGGTCTCTGAGTCAGTTTAAGCTTTTTATGATTATTATTTTTTACTTATCTAATTTTTTTATAGTTTTTTTTCATTTTTTTCTGATTTGTTTTTTTTTCATTTTTTTCCATGAAATATTTTTTTTTGTTGGTTATACTTTTTTTTAATTTTTTTTTCTTTTTTCCACTTATATATATTTTTTTATGATCGTGTGTCCGTAGTAGCTTAAGCGCACCATAATTAATCCCCGGATCCAATTTTTTTTTATAACTAAGGTGTCCGGACAAGCTTATACGTACCGCGACTAATCCTCGGACCCATTGTTTTTGCTAAAGTGCTTTCCCCGCTGATATTTTTTTTCTTTTTTTTCTTATAATTTTGTTTTGTTCACTTATACAATTTTTTTTACAACCGGGGTCTACAGGCCAGCTTAAGTACACCACGACTAATTCTTGGACTGATTTAAAAAAAAAAAATATGGATTGCTACAGTGCTTTCATGCTTATACTTTTTTTTTCCCTTATATATTTTTTTTATAGCCGGTGTCTCCAGGCCAGCTTAAGCTTTTATTTATTTTTATTTTTTTCACTTATATATTTTTTTATAACTGGGGTCTCTGGGTGAGCTTAAACGCACCATGACTAATCCTCGGACTTTTTTTTAATAATTAGGGTGTCCGGATCAGCTGATGCGCACCACAAGTTGTATAAGTACGTATATACCCCTTATAAGACAAAATCCATTAGTTGGTTGTAAGGGTGTATTGGTAATTTACTAATTTTTTAATTATATTTTTTGTCGGGTGTTGTGGGCACGACGTCAATTTCAAAGCTCATGCACATTTTCGGATGACGCGTGCGGCGTCGTAGAACTTTTAAAAAATGTATATTGGTTTTTTATATATTTATTTTATTATGTAAAATGTGTTTAAAATAATGTCATGGTATCAAAGGTATTTTTAATTTTTTTTCATTTCTATGCATAGTACAATAATCATAATACTTTCAAATAAAACAAAAATCAAGAATTATTAGTGGGGTGTCTCGGTAATTTTACTTTTTTTGAAACTAAATTAAAAAATAAAAATAAAAACCAAAATATAAAATAAAAATTATATGTATTAAAACTAGACAAAAAAAAAATTTAATCCCTACAGCGGAGCGCGGGTTTATGGCTCGTATATATATATATATGAGATTAGATGACGCCACGTTCCAGACATCGAGCACCTCACGTGCCGCAATCAACCATAAAAACCGGCAAACGTCAACAAAATAAATCTTAAACAGCACAAAATAACGACCTTATCCAATTATCTTCATACTTTCATCAATTTTTAATACCGTTAGATCCATCATCCATACTGAAATCCAGCGGCCCAAAACACCCCACCATCATTTTCAATTTTCAACATTTCCCAGCTCAGAAAGAATGATAAAGAGGGAAAGAAACGCATAATCTATTCAAAAGAAGAGGCATAAAGTAATAAAGCAAAAACCTTTCTCTACTTTTTTTGCAAGAACATGAGCTGTCTTTGGCTTTAGATACAAATTTTGTGTCTTTTTTTTTGTTTTTGTTTTTGTTTTTTGTTTTGTAAAGTTGTTGAGAGAAATTATGACAGAGGTTTTGAGCAGGACAAATCTATTTTCTTCTGGTAATTATCAAACCCAGCAACAAAATACTATTTCTGTGTATGCAAAGGTTTGCAAGCTTAAAGGGTTTCCTTCAAAGGTCAAACCACAGGGTTTGAGATGTCAATTTACAAGATCTTCTTGTTGCAGTGACTTTTATGGCAAGAGTGTTGTTGTCCATGGAAATCAAAGCAAACCCAGAAGAGGGTATCTTCCTCAAGCTTTGGTTGTGGCTCAGGTTAGTCAAGTTTTTATTGTTTGGATTTATCGTCTTTATTTTGAAATTTTCTTTTTTAATTTTCTTGTGGGGTTCAACTTTTAATCTCTTTCCTGTTTGTTGTCATAATTTTTGGTTTATTTTTAATGTTTGGATGGCTTAAATTGCTGAGATTTTGTTTAACCATCTGGGTTCTCAATATTTGATTTTTAGAGGAAAAGAAAGTCTGGATTTTTTTTCTCTTTTTGAAATTCATTGTCTATTCTTTTAATTAATAAAAGAATCATGAGATTTTTTATGTTGTGGAAACTCAAATTTTTGTGTCATTTTGATATTACAAGATGGATAAATGTTTAATGGTTTTCCCGTTTGTTATCTTTTGTGGAATTAACAGACTGGACTTAAACTTAAATATGCTAAAAAATGGTGGGAGAAAGATCTGCAACCCAACATGAAAGAAGTAACATCTGCGCAAGATCTTGTGGATTCCCTGCTGAATGCTGGGGACCAGCTTGTTGTTGTTGATTTCTTTTCCCCTGGATGTGGTGGCTGCAAAGCTCTCCATCCCAAGGTATGATCTGCATAACTATTTGGATGTACATGAGGAGTGTTAAAGAATAATATAAATTATATTATAGGTCTCATCTAAAAGTTTAAGTTTTTAGATGAGATATTTCCTTAACATAGTATCAAAACCCTGTTAATTCAGGGGTCACGAGTTCAAATTTCACCATCTTCATTCTATTTGATGAAAAAGCAAGCATAAAGTAGTGTGAGTTTGTGCAAGTTTCAAGCCCAAATTGCTTTTAGCAGATGTGTTATAGAATAATATAAATCATATTATGAGGCGTAGTCTAAAACTTTAAACTTTTAGGTGAAATAGTTCATTGACATGGTGCATTTGCATGTGAATATGAGTGGTTTAGGTTTTTTTTTTTAGGGATTTAGTTTACTGGATGAATGCTAACGGGTGTCCTTTTTGGGGCAGACATGTCAACTAGCAGAGATGAATCCAGATGTACAGTTTCTTCAAGTGAATTACGAGGAGCACAAATCCATGTGCTATAGCCTCAATGTCCATGTGTTGCCATTCTTTCGTCTCTATAGAGGAGCTCATGGCCGGTTATGCAGCTTTAGCTGTACTAATGCCACGGTTAGTTTGGCCATTCCTGCACTTCTTTTGCTGATTGATTTTGATATTTGAAGTGAGTTTAATAACTGTTAATTTTATGAACAGGCCAGCTTGTTTCAGTTTCTCCTTTTATTTTCTGTTTCTTGCATGCCAAGAGCTTTAATGGTGAAAGAATGCTTGATGGATTCCTGAAATAAACCATTTTCTGCATTTCTCCCCATTAAAATCCAAGATTTATCAACTCAGTGGAGCCACATCACACTCAATTTCACTATTTAATCTTGAATTTTGTTAGAATTCATCCATTTGTTTGCCTAGGAAGATGTGTTTTTTACTGAACCAGATTAATGGATGTAATATGCTGGCAATTTGCATTGATCGTTCAATTCATTACGCACACTTCATCAATCTCATTGAATTGTTTCTACAATGTTGGTCTTTGTTTTGGTTCTATCTCAGATCAAGAAATTCAAAGACGCATTGGCCAAGCACACACCAGAGCGATGCAGCCTTGGGCCAACAAAAGGGCTGGAGGAAGAAGAGCTCGTTGCATTGGCAGCGAACAAAGATCTCTCCTTTGCGTATGCACCCAAACCAGTTCAACCTGCTCCTGTCCCTGCCGCGGAACAGGTAGCACCACCAGCAGGACTCGTCTCGTTCAGACCGAGGTCTACCGCATCCTCTTCTTATGACAAGCTTGGAGTCTGCTCAAGACTCAGAGGAGAAAACCCTAGTGAGTTCTGGGAGATGATGTGGGCAGTAATCAATAACTATCATTGTACAGTCTGTGCTCTACTTTCATTTTCATGTCAATATTAGAAATGAAGAAACCAATAGAGGCTCAAGCCATGATGTCTATCTGTATTTATGTTCTCATGGAGTTGCAGGGTTATGGATTTACTTTTTTGGATCCTAGCCTTGCTTGTATGAGCCTTAGTTTTCCTACCCCTTGTAGTATCAGTTTAAATGCAGCAGCTATATAGCTAATATTTCCATCATTTCTTTCTTTCTTTCATCTGAGTTTGTGATATCATTGATACCCGACCATCGCCGCGTGGTAGCAAATGGTTTGAAATCTGCCTGTAGATCTCAAGTTCGAGTCAGAGTACGCTCATCTTGTAAAAGTCTAAAACAATCAAGGTTTTACTCGTTTAATTCGGCTCATAAAAAGTGCCTAAAAGAGATGTGACTTCTTCAAATCCCAAAAAATAAAAATCATTGATGTGTACATGCCTTTCCGGTGAAGTTTGAGGTAGGCAGAGATACTTCAGTGCAGTATTCATAAAGTTTCTCTTGATAACTTCTCAATTATTGCTGTCTAAATTTTGATTTTTTTTTAAAAAAAAATTAATGTTTTTGGTGGTTTTGAAATTGGGTTTTATGTGCTAATTATTTTAATGTAATTTTAAATAAATAATGTTTTAAAAGATAATATTTATTATATTTCCAAACAGTAACAAAATCTTAAATGGATGGTATCCAAGGGTCTTATCTTCTAAAGGAAAGAAATATCTTCTATTTTAAAAGTGAAAAAGAAATGTTTGAGACTTATCTTCTGAAGAACAGAAATATCTTCTTTTTTAATAGTTAAAAAGAAAGACATCAGAAGAAGAAAAACTGTTTTTAGCTGTAGGGTATTGATATAAAATAATTTATTTATTTTTCAAAATATTTTTTATCAATTATATTAAAATAATATATTTTTTTACTATTATTATTTTTTAAAATTTATTTTTAATATCATTACATACTTAAGTGTTATTGATGAAGTTGTTTGTTTTTATATTTAAAAAAAATGAGATCTTTTATATTTTTCTTTGTTTTAAATTATTTTTTTATATTTTAAAATCATTTTGATATATTAATATTATAAATAAATTTCAAAAATTAAAAAATATATTATTTTATTATATTTTTAAAAAACAATCCACTAATACCAAGAACTCTGGTTGCAGGCAACAGCAGTAAGTGGGGATTGCTGTTCCGGATGAGAGGATGCATGAAACTTGACTCCAAGGAAAAAAAAAAGAAAAGTAAAATGGATAAAAAAAATTGATAATTTTTTATTTTTATTTTTATTTTTATTTTTATTTTAAATTAAAAAAATTTAGTATTTTTAGATCATTTTTATGTGTTATTATCAAAATTAATCTTTTAAAAATAAAAATATATATTATTTTAATATATTTCTAAATAAAAAATACTTTAAAAAACAATTATGACAAACATTCTTAAACATAGACGAATCTTTTTTTTTTTTAATAACCGGGGTGTTCAGGTCAGCTTGCGCGCACCACAACTAAATTTCTGGACCCACTGAACATCCTGCAAATCTAATGAGCATGTAAGGCACCGCGGGGGTGACAAATATGCCTGGCAAAGTTTAAACCTGGGGTGAGAAAAAGGAAGAATTTTTTCATGATCACCAGACCAAAACTCTGCTGGCAAAACATAGACGAATCTTGCTTGCATAGGAGAATTGATGAACGTGGCCAACTCAATTATTATGCTTTGTGTGGGGTAGGAAATTCCTGTTTTTGACACAATTTTGAATTTCTCAAGACATTTTTTTCAAAAATTCAAGGCCTCAAGTCAATTTCCTATGTTTATCTTTGTGGGGTTAAGCTTGTATTATTTTTCAACACAAGTTTAGTGCTTGAAGAATCTCTAAACTCCTCTCCTCTGCGTATCAGTCTGAACTTGCTCAAGATAAAATGCCTTGTGGGGTAGACCTATCTATACACTTCTAACACAAGTTTAGCGATTTCAAATCCAAATCGCCTCTCCTTCCTCGCCATGTGTCTTGATTCGATATTAAAAAATAATATAAATTATAATATGACGTTTTATATAAAAATTTAAGTTGTTAGGTAAGACTCTAGAATATGATTTATATTATTCTCTAACACATTCTCTCAAGTGAAAGTTCTTTAGACTTGAAACTTGCACACAGAGCCGCACTACATGTGCTTAATTTTTATCAAATAAAATAAGGGTGATGAGATTTGAACTCGTGATTATTAGATCAATAAGGCTCTAATATCATATTAAGAAACTATCTCATCTAAAAGCTTAGAGGGTGTTTGGGAGAGCGGTTGTTGTAGCTTTTCAAAGTGCTTTTCGTGCCGAAATACATCAAAATGATGTTTTTTTTATTTTTTAAAACTCATTTTTGACATCAGCACATCAAAATAATCTAAAAACACCAAACCATATTCATTTAAAATGAAAAAAAAAGAGCTATAAACCGGCATTTGAAACGCCAGCCAAACAGGCTTTTAATCTATTAAGCGAGGCCCTAGATGGTTCCTTAACATCATCTCATCTAAAAACTTAAGCTCCTATGTGAGACTCCATGATATAATTTATATTATTCTCTAACATCTCTCTTCAAAGTGAAAACCCTTTGGAGTTAAAACTTACACGGGCTCACACTACCTTGTGCTTGATTTTTATTAAATAGAATAAGGATATTGAAATTCAAAATCGTGACCGCTAGTTCAACAAAATTCTAATACTATGTTAAGAAATCATCTTATCTAAAAATTTAAACATCCTGAAATGTAATTTATATTATTGTATTAAAGATTCCATTGTGGAAGCCCCCGTCTTTGAATGATCGCATTGGATATTCTCCATCCATATCCATCGAAGATTGGTTGCCCCTTGTTGCTTGAAAGAAACCTTTTAGGAGCTGCCATGGATTGGCTTCAGTTAGCATGTCCTTGTCAAATACTGTGGGATTCGCAGTGAAATGTTGATAATTTTCAAAGCTGAAAGATAGAACTGTATAGTCTTTTATCATGTAGCTGATAATGATTGTGCATTGTTCAGGATCATGGATTCTTTGCTTTCAGTTTGAAAGAAAAAAAAAATAGAGGCAATTTGAAAAGGTAGAGGATAGTGAAGCTGCCTGTGGACTTGTGTTTAAATTATTGTAATATTACAAGCGATGCATTCCATTTTTAATGAGCTAAAAAACCTCTCAAAAATATCCAATAAAAACCCTAAAACATCCCAACAGCCTCGAGTTACCAAGTTTGAGCATAACTTCTACTAAGATTATTATTTTTAGAAACTCAACTTCCTGGAAATTGCACTTTGTATATTCAGGTGAACGAGATAAATCCTGGCTGTTTTAAGTGTTTACAAGAGGTGCACGACCTGACTTGAACTCAAGATCTGCTGTGCAGATTACAATTCCTCTGTCATCATAGCACGCCTATTGAGAACAACTTCTACTAAGATGTGTCGTTTTTTTATGTGACATGTTGTTCTACCTCTCAAATACTAATATTATAACTATGTTTATTTTTTCTTGATTTTTTGTTTTTCAACCATGAAAACAATATTTAGAAAAACTTAGTAAATTATTTTAAATATCAAAAACATTTTTTTTTATTGAATGTTAACACACAAAAATATTTTTGATTTTTTCTTACAAACAAACTATAGATATACATGTTTTTTTTTCTCTTTTGAATGATATGTTTTTTTATTCAAACGAAATTCACATAAATTTGGTGTAATATATTTATTTATTATTTTTGAACATGCTCAACCTGAAACCCATAAATACAACCCAAAACGAAATAGCCCAAGTTGTCAAACAAATAGCCCACAGACTTTATATGTATATGTATGTATGTATTTAGTCATGGTATATCTCCATCGACAGTGGCCCCATCAACAAAAACAATAATTGTAATTTCGTGTATTTATTGGTATAAATACTGTCAAAATATACCACCAATGATTCCATCGCTAACAGTTTACCGGTAATTCCATTGGTGTTATTCTGTTGGTATAGCCAACTATAATAATAATATTTCGAGTCATTTTTGTTCAACTCTTCGGAAAATATCAACGAAACGTTCTGCCGATAAAATTATTGGTAAAAGCGATATTTTGAGTAATTTTTGTTCAATTCTGTAGAGAATACCGACGGAACATTCTATTGATAGAATCGTCGGTAAAAATGGTATTTTGAGTATTTATACCATAGAACATTTTAAATAATACCAATGGAAATACTTGTTCGGTAAATACGGATGAGATTTTGTTGTTATACTAAGATCAGTGTCTCTCCTTGTCTTGCTACCTTCCCCCCTTTTTTTAATTTTTCTGCTGTGCAATACTCTATTTATAATAGCAAAATCAATTAGAAAATAGCTGATTTAATATGTTTTTCCTTTAAATAGAAATTAATTGAAGATTTATATTTTAATAAAAAATATTGTTTTAGATTCACATGATATTTCTTTCCACCATATTTGATTTTTCTTTTATCGTAATCTTGAATATCATAAAATATCTTCATTAATTTCCATATCTAGTTATTTCCTTTTTAACTGCAATCTCCTAGATTCTTTCCTAATCAAATATTCAATCAATCTCCTTGATTCATTCCTAATCTAACATTTAAGCTCATTTTATTTTGCCTATTTGATTTCCCATTGTTTTTGTTCTTTTTGTATTTTGTATTTTTATGATTGTTTCTATTTACAAAAAAAATAAAAAATGATAAAAAAAACAATAAAATGATTAAAATCGGCTACTTTTATTGAAATGACATGTTTTTTTTTAATGTATTTTCTATTTTTATCTGAAATATATAAAATAAAAGGTAAAGACATTGGATTACAACTAGAGTAATATAAAACTATTCACCTTACCTAATAACTTCTTTACCTAATAACTTAAGTTTTTGGTGTTGAAATTATTTTTTTGACATTTATCAAAGTTTTATTAACCAAGTAAACACGAGTTTGAATTTCAAAAATTCTATTTTATTTGATAAAATTAGTAGCACAAGGTAAAAATTTGGACTACAACAAGAGTAATATAAAATGATTCATGTACTCTTACCTAATAATTTAAGTTTTGTAAGTGATATGATTCTTTGACATGGTATCAAAGTTTTATTGACCAAGTGATCACGGATTTGAATCTCACCAATTTTATTTTATTTGATAAAATTAATAGCATAAGGTAATTTAGGTTTGTGTAAGATTCAAGTTCAAATTACTTTCACTTAAGATGTGTGTTGGAGAGTTATATGAAACTATTTTTTGAATCTTACCTTATAATTTAAACTTTTTAGTTGAGAAAGTTCTTTGATATAATATATTGTATTATAAATTTAAACACATTAAATTGTTGGGTAATGAATTGTATTTTATTTGATAAAATTAATAGCATAATATAATTTGAGTCTATATGAGTTTCAAGTCTAAATTTTTTTCACATGAAGATGTGTATTAAAGAGTAATATAAAATTATTTTTGAAGCCTCATCTAATAACTTATTTTTTTATTTGAGATGATTTTTTTAATAATGTATAGTATTATAAATTTAAACATATCGAGTTGTTGCATTGCATTGTGTTGTGAAATTAAATATATTTAAACAGTAAAAGCTAAAAGAAAAGAGGGCAAAACAAACCCAGCAAGACCTTTGCTCAATTATATATATATTTTCTTTGTTCACGAATGAATAAAATCATGAATTTTAAATAATAAGACCTTTTAAGGAGTAATATGAAACAATTTATTTAATAATTTAAATTTTTGAGTGATAATAATTTGGAAATCTATATCAGAAACTTTATGCTCAAACGATGATTGGTTCATGAATTTGAATATAATTAAATTGAGATTATTATTTCACAATATCCAAGAAGAAATTATGAAATCTCTATGCCAAGTAGAACAATTGCAGACAAGCCATATAATTTAGCTCACAAACAAAAAGGGCTTACGTCACATAACATTATACATACAGCTAAACCATAACGCGGAAATACTGTGTATTGTGAGTTAAAACACTGTAGATTTCAATAGTGTTTTCTCCTAATTTGCATTCCCTATATCTTCACTGGGTAGAAGAAATGATGAAAGACTTTTTTTTTGGAAGAAAGAAACTCTATTTTTCAGAAAATATAGTTTGTGAATTCAGATAAATGAGTAAAATTTTATTTGTTTTAAGCTCTTATAAAGAGTATATATCCTGACTCGAACTTAAAATTTATACTGCAGATCACAAATTTTTTTATCATCACATCACATCCCGTAAAGATGCTACAACAAGATTACTAGTACTGTACATTTAAAACAGAAGATGTGAAGAAATAAGATCGCAAAAAATAACTTTATATGATAATATATATATATAAAACAGAAGATGTTTTTTATTTTTTTTAAATTAGTTTTAACATCAGCATATGAAAATAATCTAAAACCACTAAAAAATATTTAATTTAAAGTAAAAATTAAAATTAAAATTTTTTTTCAAATATATTTTTAAATGAAAATAATGATTCCTTAACTCACCCACATAAGAGATAAATAATTTAAGATTTTTTGAAAATAATATTCAAATCGAGTGATTACTTCAATCAAAGAATTATGATGAAAAACTTGGCTCGTTGATTATAACAAATCAAGAACCGTAGGTATAAGAAATCGTAATACAAACAATTGGTTTTTGATGAGTTTTTGAAAAAAAAAATCACAAAAAAACAAGAGTAATTAAAAAACAGACTCTCAAAGCACAAATTTTAATTTTGATTAATCAATGTATCCCAAGTAATTGAAAAAAACTCTATATACAAGTTCAATAAGCTCATTTATACGAGGGAAACTATCGCTACCAGAAAATTAGCTAATTCATATAAAAAAATCGATAAAAATATTATGTCGATATTTAATAAATAATATTATCATCAGAATATTTGTGATGTCATTTCTATCAGTATTTACCAACAAATATTCTCCTTCGATAAATGTTCAAGAATTTTAAAAAATCAAGGTGCTTGATTTTGGCTCTTTTTTTGAAAGCCTTGAACACTTATTTCCCCTCATGAAAATAAAATAGTTAATTATCTTAGAGCATCAAGAATAAAAAAAGAAGAAAAAAAAAGAATTCTTGCACAATTATCCAGCAAAATTTCAGCTTAATCAAACAGCTAAATTAAAAGTTATATATTTTAATATAAAATTGCAAAAAAACAGACTTGATTTGCGTGTTATAGAAAGATAAATTTGATATATATATATATATATATATATATATATATATATATATAATAATTCATTGAATGTCTCTTCACACCTGGGAAGAGGCCTGAGTACATGAACAGTGTAGTCTGCCAGAACAAACTCTTTCTACACAAGGAAAGAACCTAGGATACAAATTACATAGAAACTTGAAGACTTTGTCCGCATACCTAGTAACAAAAAAAAAACACTGACAATACAAGGAAATAATGATTTTTTTTTCCATGGGATAGAGTATATTAGTCGATCTAGGTGCAGCTTAAGTAATGAAATATGGAATCCAATGATAATACACACTCATAAAATCATGTTTTTTTAATGCTAGAAAACCCTATTTAAAAAAAAACAAAAAAAACACTTTGTAGATCTAGGCAAGTGAGTAAAATCCTGGTTGTCTCTAGCTTTTATTGGGGGTATACATCCTGACTCAAACTCGAGACCTGCTATGTATATCACAAGACCTGCTATGATTTTATTGTAACCATAAAATCATGTTATTTGTAACTGGGAAGCTTAACCTAATTAATTTTAAACATTATAACAATTGACTAAGAGTCGTGATGGTAGAGTGTGTAACGTGATGACAGAAGGCTTGCGAACTGCACAACAAGTCTCGAGTTCGGATCAGAGCATGCATCTTTTGTAAGAGTCTGAGATATACGAGATTTTTCTCGCTCACATGGACCCATAAAATACGCTTTCCAATGAGTGAGATTTCCTCGCATTAAAAAAATGACTAAAAAACCACTAAGAACATTGATTAGTGTGAGAAATATATCAATTGCAAAATGCAATTGGGAGCAACTTTGAACTCCTAATATATACTTTACTGAAAATCATTATAGAAGAGGTTGCTATGTAATTATTCTAGGCATGATTTTTTTTATTAATATTGATGTTTGAGTCAGTTTATGTATATATCGACTAGTTTCATGGATCCTAAAATAAACAATTATTTAAATATTTAGTCATATATCTCAAGCATGATTTTTATCAACTAGAATGAAGATGATACAGTTATGAACATATATATATATATATATATAATACGCGTGCTGTTTTCCCTGTAGCTGCATTCACTGTGCACATAGACACAGTGCACTGTGGATTGCAATATTTTTTTTTGCTTTTTTCGTGTTTTTTTCCTGCTTATGTTTTTTTTCTCTTTTTTTTTCTGTTTTTATTTTATGATTACTTTCCTCTCTTTTTTTTTTTTTTTTTGCTTTTTTTTCCTAATTATTCTTTTTTTTCTTTTTTTCTTCCGTTTTTTGCTTCTTCTTTTCTTTTTGTATTTTTTCCTTATTATAATTTTTTTTCATTTTTTTCTTATTATATTTTTTTTTGTCTTTTTCTACTTATATATTTTTTTGGTTTTTTGTTTTTTAATAATCAGGGTGTCTGAGCTCGCTTAAATGCACCACGATTAATCTCCATATCCAAATTTTTTTGATAACGAGGTTGTACATGCCAACTTATGTATACCACGACAATCCCCGGACCCACATTTTTTTTTTCTAAAATGCTTTCCTGCTGGTACATTTTTTTACTTTTTTTATATTTTTTTTATTCACTTATATATTTTTTTTATAATCGGGATCTTCGACCAGTTTAAGCACACCATGACTAATTCTTAGACCTAATTTTTTTTTTTAAAAAAATATGGATTGCGACATTGCTTTCACGCTTATACTTTTTTTTTTCTTTCGCTTATATATTTTTTTGTAACCATGGTCTCTCAGCCAGCTTAAACTCTTTTTTTTTCACTTATATATTTTTTTTCACTTATATATTTTTTTATAACCACGATCTCCGGGGCAGCTCAAGTGCACCACCACTACTCCTCGGACCAAATCTGTTTTTTGATAATCGGGGTGTCCAGACCAGCGTGGACACACCATAACTAATCTCCAAACCAATTTATTATTATTTTTTATTTTTTTCCTTATACGTTTTTTTGGTTCATTTTTATTTTTATTTGTTCTTTGGATTAGATGATTTTTATAATTTTATTATTTACACAATAATAATGATAATTTTAGTGATTATTTTCTAATAAAAATCTTTTGATTTTTTTCTAAGATTTTCCTGAAATTTTAATTTATATCGGTGATCATTTTAAAAGTAATATTACTCTATTTTTTCCCTTTATTTGTTTTTTTTTGTTTGGTTTTCTGTTTTCTTTGTTTTTTTTCTTTAGATTATATGAGTTTTATGATTTTATTATTTATGCAATAATAATGATAATTTTAGTTATTGTTTTTTTATTGTTTTTTTTATAAAAATATTTTGCTTTTTTTTATTTTTCATGACAATTTAATTATTTTAATTATTTTAGCAGTAATGTTAGTAATAATTTTAGCTTTTATAGCAATGATAATGGCAATAACGTCAGGATGAATTTTCAATCTATGTTTTCGTCTTTTTGTTGATAGAAAATTAACAATTTATTTTTTTTATTTGATTATTGTAGGTATTTTCACAATTTATATTTTATTTTTGGTTTGATTTAAATTGAATTATAAAATGAACTAATCTTAGTACAGTGAACTTAATAATTCAGATATCCGAGTTTTCTTGCTTTTTTTAATGATGATGATAAATTTATGCTGATTATTTCGTTTGAAACTACTAAACAGATAAATTTATATCGATTTTAAATTCATATATTTTTCTAGAAAACTTGCACTTGACATGATTTCTACACATATTTATTATTTTAGCTAAATTTATATTATAATAAAAAAAAATACACACAATTAATATTTTTTACATTGAAAAAAATATTATGCCGCCCACGGCGAAAGCACGGGGGCATTGTCTAGTATATATATATATATATTGAAGCTCTAAGGAGATATACTAGAGCAGAAGACTAAACCTGAACAAATCTCTCAAGAGCTTCCTATAAGATCTTGTACTTGGGCAAAATAACATTCTTTAGAAAGAGTTGAAATGTAATCTTTTATTGTGTGCACGACAATCTTGTACAATTTCATGATAGCTTGGATTACGTAGCATGTTGATATGATAGTAATGATTGATTTATATCTACAGAGAAAAAACTAGCTAGAACAAAGTATTTCTCGATTACCATAAAAAAAATCGAGGAGGTTGACGAGAATCTTCATTTCATTAAAATTATTCCTCAAGTTTATGTATGTATGTTTTGTTAGAGGGAGGAAGCCTCGAAGCCCTAGATCCATAAAGTAGCATAATTATTTGGAATATAATTGTGGTTATTTTTAAAAATATATCTAAATAATATTTTTTATTTTATTTTTTTAAAAATTATTTTTGATATCAGCACATGAAAATGATATAAAATCCTAAAATAATTTAAATTAAAGCAAAAAATAAAAATAAAAAATTTTCATTTTTTTTAAAAATAATTTTGAAATGCAGTGTCAAACACTACGATGATACGATTTGAAATGCAGTGTCAAACACTACAATGATACGATGTAATGTTTTCATTACCATGATTTTTCATGCAGAGAAGCAGTAGTGCTCTTCAAGGAGCTCCTTGCAGGTTAGTATTATCACCATGAAACCTGGCATGAGGAGCAGAAAGGAGAATGTAGCCAAGGACAACCTGCCAACCTCTTCATCTCTTCCACCATATGGAAGCAAAAATCGAGTCGCCGGCAAATCGAGTCGCCGGCAAGTCATCCTTGGCTGCATCAACCCTTATGAGCCTCCATGCAAGGCTGCTACGGTGAGACAGCAGCTGAAGCAAGGAGGAGAGTTCTGTGTGGTGAAAATCAAGAAGAAAGATTGGATGAAATGGAAGAAGAGCCGGCCGGCTAGCTTAAATAGAATTGAAGGGGCGAGAGGGTGGTGATGGAATGCCTGACATTTTTGGTAAATAACTTGCAATATTTTATGCATCATGTACTGCTGAGGCAGCGGTGACACCTCTTCTGTCAGGATCTAACTTTGAAGTTTGAACCCAGCAGAGAAAAGTGATGAAGAATCCTTTCATTCCTTTTTTTTTTTTTTTTGTCATTGAATCGAGTGAAATTCATTATCAGCAAATTAGCTACTCATGTAGCTGTAGTTCATTATTACATTTATTTAAAGAGATTTTGCCTTCCCCCTAAATCAATACTTCTAAAATAGGAACACGCTATGATGGCCAAAGAAAAAAAAAATTCATATTTTAGGGTTTGTTTGGGAGTGCGGTTGTGATGATAGCTTTTTAAAGTGCTTTTTGTGCTGAAATACATCAAAATGATATTTTTTTATTTTTTAAAAATCATTTTTGACATCAGCACATCAAAATGATCTAGAAACACCAAAACATATTCATTTCAAAATGGAAAAAAAAATCAAATTTCGGCAAAACGCCGGTGGAAACGCACAACCAAACGGGGAGCTTAGTGTTTCATCTAATGGCTTCAACTTTTAGATAAGATAGTTATTTGAAATAGTATCAGAATTTTATTGACTCAGCAGTCACGAATTCGAATTTCATCATCCCTATTCTATTTGATAAAAATCAAGTACAAAGTAGCGTGAGTTTGTGTAAGTTTGAAGACTAAAAAGCTTTTATTTCTAAAATAGGAACACGCTATAATGGCTAAAGAAAAACAAAATTCATATTTTAGTATTTCATCTAAAAGCTTCAACTTTTAGATAAGATCGTTCTTTGATATGGTATCAAAATTTTTATTGATCCGGCGGTCACAAATTTGAATTTCATCATCCCTATTCTATTTGATAAAAATCAAGTACAAAGTAGTGTGAGTTTGTGCAAGTTTGAAGCCCAGAAAGCTTTCACTTGAAAAAATTATTAAAAAATAATATAAATTATATTCCAGGACCTCATCTAATAATTAGCTTATGCATGATTCACCATATGGGATGGCAAATCTTACAGGGGAGGCAGAATTAGGGTCTGATAATGGGATTGTGAATACCTTTTACTGGTATGGCGGATGTAGAGGGTGTTCATCATCAAATCACGACTTTTCTCCAGGAAGTTTTGGTATGGCTAATATCACCAGCCACACGTAAGAAGAAGGGTTGATCAGTGAAGAAGAAGCATTGAAAAATGAAATGAATATGGAGATGGGTACACATACAATAAAATCTAAAGTTTGAGAGATCAGTGGATTTTAAACACGACAATATAGGGCATTACCGTGTTGTATGGAGAGAAGGTTTTGAAGGGTGATGAACTTCAAGCAAATGGCAGATGAGGAGGTTGCAGAATGGGTGAGAATAAAATATTTTTTTTGTTTTTTTTTCTAAACATGGATTTTTATATTTTTTTTATGTTTAAATATTTTTCGGGTGGAAAGAGGTTACCTGGCGTGGAATACTCCGATGTGAAAAGGAAGCTTCGTTGGTGGTCGTGTCGTTGGTAGCAGTGATGGCTGGAGTTGGCCGAAAAATGTAAGAAACCATGACAGTTGTAGTCATGGGGGAGGAAGAGGGAGAAAGGGGAGAAAGTTGTCGGCCTTGGGTACTCTATGATGTGAAGAAATTTTTTTGATGGCTATAGGAGGTGGTGGTCGTGGTGGTCGAAAAATGCAAAGGAACCTTACGCGCCTTTCCACTTTGGTCCTTGATTTCTTTTTTTTTATTTAATTTTGCTCTTGATTGACCCCCAAAACTTTGACTTCCTAGCAATTTTATCCCAAATTTCAACCAATTGATTTGGTAAAAATTAAATTCGGTTTTTGAAAATTTCAATATTTTCAATTAAGCCTGAATTAGACTCCAAACTTTATTTTTTACCAATTAAGCTCTTAGTAAAGTTAATACGACCCAATTAAAATATAAATAAATCTTTACACTTAATTAAATTCATCAATTGTACTCAAATTAATTCATAATTAATTTTTAATTTGGCCTATGATTAAATCAAATTGGCCTTTTAAAAATATAATAATGTCTTTGAACTTTAATGTTATGCAAATTTATCCTATAATAATTTATTTTAGCGTTGAATCTGTATTTAGTAAAGCTCATAAAATATGGTTTTTTTATGAACTTTACACATATTTTTCAATAAAGAAACCATTTAACGGATTATTTGGTCGAGCAGAGAGTTCATATAGAAATATTTTTAGTTGCATGGTTTTAGTATTATTATTTTCAAAGTTTGGCTTATATTTTGGAGTTATAGGTTAATAGGGCAATGTTTTATTTAGTTCTTGCTCTCTTTTGTAAAGCACATGATAGTTTGATTTTTTGTTTTTGTTCCTCTTTGTATAACCATGATCTTACTAGCTATATAATATATTAATGAAGCTCTTGACCTTTAATATATATAAAAAAAACTACAATGACAAAAAAAAATTATATCTATTTATTCAATGAGTGTAAGTGCATTAATTATATTAGTTTTTTAGAGGTTTATTCTAATTAATAAGTACATATACTTCCTATCTTATCATCTAAAATTCAGTGTTTGGGAACATATTAACTTTTATTTTAGATGCATTTTAAAAGATCATTTCACTTGAAAATGTTTTTTCAGTTTTTTTATAGTTTTAATATATTAAAAACATATATATTTTTAAGTAATGGGGATGATAAATTTAAAAACATAATTATTAAATAAAAAAGACTACTATTTTATTAAACAACCGTTCTGATTAGAGAATTCAAGACTATTACAAACATAATTATTAAATTAATATGAGAATGGTTTCATGTGAATCCAATAACTCTTCAAATTTGGATTATGTAGAGCGGGGAAAACCTTAAACTTAAAGACAAGGATTCCTTCGAAAGGTTGCCCTGTCGGTAGAAAGTTGAGGAAAAAGATCAAGTGTCTGTTTGGAAGTACAGTTGCGGTAGCTTTTGAAAATGATTTTCCTGCCGAAATGTATCAAAATAATTTTTTTTTTATTTTTTAAAATCATTTTTGATATCAGCACATCAAAATGATCTAAAAACACTAGAACATATTCATTTAAAATATAAAAAAAAAAATCAAATTTCAACTAAAAACAGATTGAATCGCACAGCCAAACAAGCTCTAAAGAGCACAACCACATGAGAAGCAGGAGCGTCAGCAATGTGGCACTGCAAAACCGTTCGTTGATATCGGGAAGTGAAGGACTCGTGAATCAAGGCGCAATCAATAATACAAAATGGCAGTAGCTAGCTTGAGATCTCCCCTCTCTCTCTCTCTCTCTCTCTCTCTCTCTCTCCCCCTTCAGTTCTCTCACATGTGAAAGATAAGATGCATGGAGGTGGCACCGATGAATTATAGAGGAGCAGGTTCTGAGTTTATTTCTACGCAAAGGAAACGTGACAGAAGAAGAAAAATTCCCACCTTCCTTCTTAACTAGATAGAGTGGGGGTCAGAATTGCAGAGGATGAATCTGAACAATAATGGAGTTCTTTTATTTATTATTATTGTATGTATTTGTAACAGTTTACACGCACCTCAACTAATTTGAAAAAGCTTGAAATTAATAGTTATTTAAGTTTTCAATGATAATCGTATTAGTAACCACAAAACTCAAACTTAAATTCAAATTTAAAATAATAGGAGAAACAAACTTCTTGATTCTATTTTCATGACTAATATGAATGTAAGTTTAAACACTACTTCTCACTTGTAATATGTGAAGTGTGTGTGAAGGAGGGCAACACATCCTAAAATCTTGGCTAGAACGCAAAATAAATTTACCAAAAATTTATGTAAACACTACCTCTCTCTCTCTCTCTCTCTCATGTCATAGATAAGATGCATGGAGGGTGCACCGATGAATTATAGAGGAGCAGGTTCTGAGTTTACTTCTACGCAAGGAGACGTAACAAAAGAAGAAAAATCCCCACCTTCCTTCTTAACTAGATACAGTGGGGGTCAGAATTGCAGAGGATGAATCTGAACAATAATGGAGTTTTTCTTTTATTAAAATGATGTCCGAGCCGGTTTGCGTGTAACTCGATTAATCACACAAGTCTTAAAGTTAACGATCATGTAAGTTTTTAGTGATTATCATATAAGTAACTATATGACTCGAACTTAAAGATTGCATGAAAGCAAACCATTTAGTCACGAGTTTGTATTACTGACAACCTACTAAACTATTATAATAATAATAGTTATTCTTATTAATAGCTTAATGGGTATTTATATATATGAATGAGAGATTAAACACTAATTCTCACTTGTAATTGTGAAGGAGGGCAACACATCCTAAAATGTTAGCTAGAATGCAAAATAAATTTACCAAAAATATATTGCTAGAAATTTGAAAAAAAAACAATAGGTTGATGTAAGAATACTAGGGTTTGAGAGTTTCGACATGAATAATTTCATTGTGGATATAGCTAGGATGCAAGAGCAAGTCCCATAATTTTATTTATTTTCTCTACTTGCTAGCTCTTCTAGAACTGCGTGAAGTTTAAAATTTATTGGATTTTGTTCTTGTTATTCTCGATCAGACCATTGCAGACTTGTGATTTAGGGTCTGTTTGGGAGAGCGGTTGTGGTTGTTTTTGAAAGTGATTTTCATTTAGAAATACATCAAAATGATATTTTTTTATTTTTTAAAAATTATTTTTAACATCAGCACATCAAAATAATTTAAAAACACAAAAAAAATTCATTTAAAATGAAAAAAAAAGAAAACGGCGGTACAACCACCCTCCCAAACAACTTCTTAGTGTTCTATGAGTTTCAAGACTTACCCTGGCTATTGCCCAAGAGTCAAGACAACCTCTGTTAACAGTCGCAAACATAAAATGAATTCTTGATAATGTAAATTCTTATTGAACATATAAACTACACAATAAAAAAATATAATTTATAAAAGTATAGAGAAAAAATAAATTCAGATAGGAGTTTTTTTATATTTTTAAAATAATTATTTGTGATTTTGATGTTCTAATAGCAAGATTAAAAAAAACAATGAAAAAAAATATATTTTTATATATTTTTAAGCGAAAATATTCTTACATCATAATACTTTTTTTTGGATTCAAGAAACCTCACCCCTCGGAAAGCGTATTTTATGGGTCCAGATAAGCGAGTAAAACCCCGGTTGTCTTAGACTCTTATAAGAGGTGCATGTCCCTAACTCGAATTTGAAACCTGTTGTGCAAATCTAAAGTTTTTTACCATCACATCACGTTCCTTGAGGGACCTTACATCACAATACGAATCACACACAATCCTTATAATAAGGTTGTGTTGTTTGTTTGCTAATAACTTATTGTTCAAACAGGTTAAAACACTAAATGAAGTAATTTAGTGCACTAATTTTATAAAATTATAACAACTTTCTAATTTATATTTTTAATTGTGCTAATTTTATCATTGAAATTACAAGTTTCTGATTTATATATAATAATAAGTTTGTATTTGAATATATGTTTTGTTTTTAAATTATATGTAAATTAAGTTATTATTTCTTACAAGCTAGCGAAAAATCTCATTATAATTATAGATTAGGAACTTGATGTGTGCTTAAGGATAAAATTAACACAATTAAAGAAATCAAAATATATTAAAGAAAGGAAACATATCCACTTTTCATGGATCACAAAATGGGCTTCCCAATTAGGCCGAACAATCAAAGAAAAAACTCTCTAAGAAAGGCCCATATTGAGAGTCAAACGAGCTTTATTTTATTGTGAGAGAGGCTGTGTTCTTGAAACATTGATCCCAAGAAAGGATCATACAAGGCTATATTCTTGAAATTACTATTCCCTCTCACAAATCTTATCTTTGGGAGTAATGGGTTTTTTTTTATTAGTTTTTAATTTAATCATTGAAATTTTTTCTATATAATTGAGCTCCTTTGAGCACAAATTGGCTTTCAATTGTATTTTAAAAAATAATTCAATTGAAAGATGGACAATCAAAGTAAGAAAAAAAAACAATTAATTAGATGATTACTTTGAATTTTATATAAAAAACTATTTTGATCCCTCATGTTATTCAATTTTGAATCTAAAATTCAATTCTTTTATTTTTCAATATTTCTTTTTGCTAGAAGAGAGACGAAGGTTGTTGGATTTTAGCAAAAAGAGAGAAAGTGGTGGTTGTTAATAGTGATTTTAGAGCCTATTTGGGAGTGCGGTTGCGGTTGCTTTTAAAAGTGTTTTTTGTTTAGAAATACATCAAAATGATATTTTTTTTATATTTTAAAAATTATTTTTAGACATCAACACATCAAAATGATCTAAGAACACTAAAAACATTTCATTTAAAATGAATAAAAAGGTCAAACGCCGGTTTGGCCGCAATGCCAAACAGGCACTTAGTCATTCAAATGGTTGGAATTGATGCTAATGGTTCCATTTAATAAAGAGAGTTTCATCTAGGTGGTTGTTTTGGGTTTAAAATAGATTTTTAAAATTAGAAATATGACATCTTGTTTTTCTAACAACTAGGTTATTGAATTCTAAATAGAGAAAATAATGTGTTTTCTTTTTTCATAAATGGCATGTCTTCTTCTATAATATTTCAAGAACAAACTAGGGTTGTCCTCCCCATTAAGAAATTAAAAAGAAAAAAAACTAGATCCAAGAGCATGAGCCGGGTTGGAATGCCCACATGCATGCAAAGTTTTTTTTTTTTTGCCTAATGTGCCTAGACTCCTTTTTTTTCTGTTTTTGTTTTTTAAAGTTTTGTTGTTTTATTTTTAGGTTTAAAAAAATTGATAAAAGAAATCATTGAATCAAAATAAGTTCATGAATCGAGTCGTGAATTTAATCGGTTCATTTGTATTATTCGAGCTATTATTTGTTTTTTTTTAATATTTTTTTTCCTTGATTTTAAGAAATATAATTTTACCCTTTGTTATTAATGATTTGCAAAAAATTCCCGTGCACTTTATTTTTATGTAATTATATAAAAAATAATCTCAAGTATATATATAAAAAAATTGAATCTAATGATGTGCATGACTTGTATAACAAGTTTGCTTGGTTAACTCGAGTTCACTTAAGTTTTTTATTTTAGTTAAGTGCATTTTTAACCATTTTTGTTCTTCAATGTTGAGTTAATTAGGGATTATCCATGTAAAATCTGCATGTCAGCCCAAGTTAATCCAATGTGTTTACATCTTAATATTAAATAAAAATATCATTCAATACATGGTTCAAATATACATCAATATCATAGTTATTCTCAGAGTAACCATGTCAAAACATAAGAGTTTCATTCCTTTTATATCACTATCTTGGTGACTATTTCAATTCATACAATGACTTCTTCAATAAATAAACTTTATTAATCTAGGTTAATTTATCAAAATGACAACCCGATTCATGTGATTAGAATGAGCTCATATAAAGAGATTAAAAAAAAATCATGAAGCTTAATTTCCAGTAAACTTAATGTTAATTTTTTTTTATATAAAAAATCAATTAAAAAAATACAAAAAAATAAGTTGAGTCAATCCAGGTTAAACCCTTAAGCCTATGACCCAAGTAATATGATTTGAATAACCTCATAGAAAAAAAACCAAAAACTTGAATAATGTTAAAGAATAAATTTTTTTTTAAAAAAGAAGGAAAAATATATAAAAAAACCCCCTTAAGTTAATCTATCAAACTTGTGACTCGGATTATAATATCAAAATATAAAAAAGTTTAAAAGAGAAAAAAAACACAAAGAACTATACACTCTAGTTACTTTTTTAGGGGGAACAATGAAGTATCCATCTCATATAGTTTTTGTTAACAAATGTAACGATTATGCTTTGTTAGAATTGAAATCAAGAACACAATGAACTAAAGAAAAACAAAGACTGGAATCTTGAACATGTCTTATGGCTTTTATTTTTTGTTCAAAAATAGAAAAAAAAATATTGAATAAATCCTAGTTGAAACTTCCATGTTGATTTTCCATACATTCGTATCAATCTTTCATAACTATCAAATGAATTCCAATTAATGCTTGATATAAGATCTTAATTGTTGATTGCTCTCAAAGAACAATAGATACTTTAATGTAGTGTTTAGTATCGTGCTAATATTTGTTTTTTAAAGTATTTTTTATTTGAAAAGATTCAAAATATTTTTTTTATTGTTAATGTCAACACGTTAAAACAATCCAAAAATATTAAAAAAATTAATTTGATGCAAAAAATAAAAAGAATTTCAAAATCATAGTTAAATTACAAAAACAAATACTACCTAATAGAAAGTTAAACATCTTTATCAAAATAAAAATAAAAATAAAACTATTGTGAAGAATAGCTTTCATTAATATACATTTCCTTAAGTCTTTTAATTCTACACTTGTTAATATTACGAAGATAAAAATCAATCTAAACACTTTTTATCTAGGCTATCTCATTTTACTTTTCAATCAAATCCTTACAAAATGGACTTTAAGAAAAAGCTAAGCGATGAAACTATACAATATAAATAAAAAGTAAAATTTAAAAATAAATCCAATGTTTTAGAATAAAATAAAAAAAATAGAAATACTAAAAACAAGCTTGAGTGAGTATACATGAGTAGACTTAGCACGTTTGAATGGCTCTGAAAAAAAGACTAAGCATGTGGGCCATTTACAAGCCCACAGGTTTGGATTTTTTTTTTAATTTTTTAAAAGGGTGAGTGACACATTGTCTGTTTTTTCTAGATTTTAGTGACTTCTAATTGCTAAAAAAATCAAGTTAATAGTGTTTTATATCTTGAAATTTGTATTTGAACCATAATTTTACCCAAAAATACCTAAAAAGAACACTCTAGAGACCTAAATAAACATGGTTATGCCTTTAATTAACTCCAAACACGATCCAAAAATTAAAAAAAACTTGAAACCCTAAAGTTTCTCAAGGTCAAATTTTCTTAGGCATTTTTAAGGTGAAAATAAAACCTCATTGAAACTCTCATCGTCAAATGAACATGTTAACACCAAGAACAATCATTTTGATAGTCGAAATCGATATCACCCGATAACTTTATCTCTTTACAATATAGTTCAATGACTTTCTCTCTCATCTCTCAAACTAGTAACTAAAAAATTAAGAAAAATGAAGTTTTCATATTGAAATTGAATTTTCTAAGACTAAAGGGATCAAAAAAATTTTAACTAAAAAGAAAGATGATTGTTTTAAACCTTTTCTCACCAAGTATGAAATAGCCATATAGTTTCCTTGTCTTTCACTTTAGTCCTTGATTGTTCAATCGTGTCTTTTTTTTAACAAATTGAAAGCAATTGAGCATCAATTTGACCTAATAAAAACTCAATCAAGACAAAAAAAAGTTTGAGGACTAAAATGAGAAGAGACTACACCACTCCAATTCTGATTAATGAATTTAGATATAGACAATAGTATTTTGTTAATATTCAGGTATAAACTTATTATCTCATACAATTGTAATTAATTTCTATATATTATTAGCATGAAAATCTCGTTTGAATAGTACATTATAAATTTAATGTATATTTTACTATGAAACTTGTTTAATTGAAGATATAATGATAGATAAGAGAAATACTTTATTGTATAAACACAAATTAAATAATTGACCTTTATATATAGAAATAAAATAGATGAGATGGTGTTATGTGTATACACATAAAATAGATGAGATGGTGTAAGGAATAATTTGTTGTGAACACATAAATTCAGATGCAAAGCTCTTTTTTATACTTTATATTTTTTGTATTGAAAAAAAAAAAGAAAAAAAAAAGAATGAGGGTGGCCAAATTAATAATAGGTAGGAGCTCCATAGTTTACTCATAGCAAATGATACCAAAGGAATTTATGTATCTGAGACAGTACAGAGATTCTTATGATTCTATCACGTGTCCGAAATCCAAGCTTGTAATAAGCAAGAATTTACAGACACTATTTTCTTAAAAAAAAAGAAGGAAGAACCCCACCATTGTTAATTAATAATTATCATCAATAAATGATTTTATGTAGAAAGTATTTATATTTTATTTTAAATAGTAGTAATCAACGTAGAAAAAACTAAAAAGATAGCATAGAAAGATTGTTATGCCTGTACATTTCAAAGTTCCTACCTTTAGCTTTCTCTTTTTTGTCTCATTTCACCACTAAGTGAATATTTTATACGAACAGCCTCATTGCTCTCCCTTTTTCAAAGACTCAAAAACCTTAGGGTTTCGTTTTTGTTTCTTCTCTTCATTTCTTTCATCAAGTTTTGTTTCTTTTCGGCATTTTGAGGTACTTTGTTTCCTGACCCGTGTTTTATTATATGTAAATGGTGTTCTTTGTTTTGTTTTTCTGATTTTTTCCCCATTTTCGTTGGAAATATGAAAAGGGTTGGCGGGTTTATTTTTTATCTGGGTGTGCGTAACTTATTTTCATGTAATTTGGCTCAATTTTGCTTATTGGTGCTTGATTTTGCGTTTTTTCCCCTTGAGTTTAGAATTTTTTTTTGGGGGGGGTCAAGTTTAGGTTTGGTTAGAATTAAATGCGTGGAAGATTTTATTAGATTTGTTTGAGGCTGTTATGGTGTCATCTACTCTGTTATTGTTTAAGCACTATTTGTTAAGTGTGGATGGTGTAAAGCAAAATCATTTTTGCTTATATGCTGAAAACATAATTTTGTATTTGGACATAATTTTATCTGTTTGTTTGCTGCTTTCTTTCATGTTAAAAGGTTCTTTAGTTATCATGGAATGGTTGTCTAGGTGTCTAGTATTTTACTATGATTTTGTCCAGTGGCCTTTACAATGCATTATTTATAGATCAGGTTTTGTTGTCATTTACCCCACAGAAGATTATTTGAATGAAACCTGGAAAAATTAAAAATGTTTGCATGGCGTGAAAAAGTTGAATTGACAAAATATAAAGTCAATATGAGGTGAAGCTTTTTTAAGATGACTTTCAAATTAAGTTGGCAGTTAAGTTAGTTCCAGAAATAAATAAACCCAAGTCTTTCTTTGTTAATGTCATTTGACTAGTGTGCTGCCAGTGGTTTTCTCTGACTCAAGTAATATGCTTTTATGGTGTCCCTTACACTTGCACTCAAAATTTATTAATTTAGATCCTTGATATGAATGCTCTTTCTCTATCATTGTAGAATATATCCTTGTTATGAATGTTGTTTCTCTGTCATTGTAGAATATACGTGATGATTATTTTGTTCTTGAACCTATTATCTTAGTTCAGATGTTAAACTGGTGCAATTGGATATATGCAGTGGAGAAGGGCATCTTCAGGTGGAGCTTGGTTTTGGAAAGTATCATATTTGTTCAGCAACTTGCTAAGCATGCTGAAGTTTTGAAGAATCGCTCTTGTATAATAAGTTGATTTAGAATGGAAATTTGATATGCCTTATGAAGGGTTCAGTATACTGGGTGGCTACTGCCTTCAATGATTTCTGACTTCATCTTATACTGTGATCCTTTGTTGCAATATTTAGAGCTAGTGTTGCCATTATATCCAACTTAGTATCTAAGTTTGGTCATGTGGACCTTCATTCGCCCATAAGTATATTTTAACTGGATTACAAAACAACTGTACGGAGTCAATAGAAATAGCTAACACGGGTGCGCTTTGTTGTGTGGCCGCTGGGCCACATGAAGCAAAGTCACCTGCCACTGGTAGGGACTCTTCGAATAATCATGGCGAACCACATTGGCGGATTAACTCTAGTTTCTCACCTCCTCCATTGAGGATGTGGGATTGCAGGTTACGGTCAGACGGTTTATCACATGGCTCTCGTGCAGTTCATGGTTCTTCATTATCCTCAAATAGCAGGGGAAGCAGAAGCTGGGTGGGGAGTGAACGGTATACCAACCATCATCATTCTGTGTCTGATGGTGCACTCCCTTATTCTGACAGCCCACCTGATACTGTTCAGGAGCCTCGATGGACATCACCTGTGCGAAAATTTAATCTTGGTGAGCCTGTTGCCTCTACCGCTGGAGGTAATCTTAATATAATCATTCTCTAATATTAGATTTATGGTGTTCTGATTTTTTGTCTATTAATAAACATGTCATGACAAGGGCAAGTTCTATTTAGAGGTTTTGTTTATTAATGGAACTGTGTGATATGAGGTTTTTCTTTTGTTTTCATATATTTGTGTGGTTAAGCTGTTTCTCACTTTTTCCATCATTTAAGGCTAAGAATAGGTAATTCTAATTCTAATTATTATATTTGGTGAATCAAGTATAAACTAACAGAATATACTAATTACATAAAGGATCTGCATTGTTGAGGTCATTTTTCATCTGAATGCCGTTTGTTCTTGTGTGCTGAATGTTATATTGTTTTCTGGAAAATTATCAGAGGCTGTGTGTCCTGTCCAATTCTGTTTCCAGGTTACCTATCCTTTCCTGCAGGGTTCCATTCTCTTGTTTGTCTTATTATTCATATTCTAAATCTAATGTTCATTTTTATACGTTGTCATATTACATCACTTTGCATTTCTAATTTTATGTCCTCAGCCTTATGAGTCACCGGCAACATGAGCTGCATATTAATTTTTTTTATGGAAAATGGTGTCATTGTAAATTCAATAGTTTGAACTGTAGTAGTCTCTAAAACTATTATTGCTCCGTGGGCCTTTTCTTTTCATTATTGTTTTTGAGAAAAAAAAAACTTCATAAAAAAAGTCAGTTTCATACTCTCATTTTGGAGAGGCATTGCCGAGAAAGGGCATAGTTAGGTTTTCAGTGGAGATTGACTATACTTTGTATGGATTTTTCACGGTCAATTGACCATGGATGAGGTGACTTAGCAGCATGCTGGTTTGGACAGATAATTGTAATGATGGAGAAAAATCTACAATGTCAATGAATGCCACAAAGATTGCTGAGATCTAGAATGAGATATTGAATTGGAAACTGCATAGCATGTTGCTGAAAATAATGCTAGATTCCACAGAAAACGCATCTTAGAGTGGAAACCAGCAAAATATTGCAATCAGTATAATGAGAAATTGTCAATATCTATTTATCCACCAGTTTTGCAATTTTTGTTCTCCTTACAGCTCCTTTTCAAGCTAGTCATTGGACAATGATTATTAATTATGCTGTTGAGCTTCATATGAACTCTCTTGCACTCTTTATGGTTCCCATCTTCGTTTTCTTTTAAGTATAGTTTACTTATTCTCTTCTGATCATGATCTGCAGTCAAGTAAATAATCACTTTTACTCAACTGATAGCCAGAAGCAAAAAAAGAGGAACATGTAATTTGTAGACAAGTTAATTAGCTCATTTACTAATTGTTGAATGGAGTTTGGATAAGGTTTAGGTTTGTCTCTCATCATATCATTTTCAAAATTGGTACTTCACTCGGTAGTGCAGGTAATCTATTTTACATAGAATGAAACAAGGTCTTCCCATTGCCCTTCATTTTGATGCTCAATATGGCAATAACAGTTGGTCGATAACTATCTTTAGTGCTTCATATATATATATTAAATACATGCATTTGCAGAAGCCAAAAACGATGGAGTGAAAATTGAGAATATTATGTTGTATTATCATGAACACAAAAACTTAAAGAGGCAAAATCCAAGATTATATTTTGCTGGTGGATTTAGATCACACAAGAGAATTTCATTTAAGGCTTCTTTTGTATGTAGTATCAGATATTTGAAAATAATTAGGGGAAATTGTGTATCAATGATAGATTTAGATCACATGAGAATTTTCATACAAGACTTATTTTGTTTGTAAAATCAGGAATATGAAAAGTCTTCTTTTGTATGTAAATCAGTAATTCAACTCTTCTTGGTGGATTTAAGATTTCACAAGGCAGATATTTCATTTAAGGTTTCTTGGGTGTGTAAATTTAGAGCCCATCTATGTGTGCATGTCTGCAAGTGCATGTTTAGGAAAACTTGTAGCTTTTTGGTAGTTGTTTTTAGTCCTATGTCACTCCAATTCATAATGAAATTCAGCAGTAATGCTCCTTTGTGAATTATTTATCCAGCATGTTTAGGTAGATGTTTTGTGCTAGATATCTGGATGAATTTACTATTTACTGTTTTACTTGGTTGTCGTTTTAACATATTTTCAATTGCCAGGTTCAAGATCCCAGCCCACTTGGTTTCCATGCTCCACTGAGGTGAGTTTTATCGCTAGTCTTTGGGTGTATTAGCACTGGCTGAAAAGTTTATAACAATTGACATTTCCTTCTCTGTTTTTTCATGTTTCAGAGAAGATTTTCCGTTAGAGCAAGTGACACATCCCCTGGTTTTGGGTCTCCATCCTCACTTTCAGAATCTAGCCATTGGGAATCAACTAGCAAGAGGCCACTTGCTTTCTCCAATCGCAACATTTCAACCAGACGCTCGCATATGTCAAAAACTGTCTACCCACTAGTATTCCGCAACCCCGTGTCAGATTGTGAAACCTTTGGTGATGCAGATAACAGCAGTCTCGGTAGATTAACACCGCATGAGGATCGGATATCACCATCTCATTGGCCTGATAGTAGCTCAAGTGTTGAGTATAAGTTCCATAAAACCCTCACTGAACTTCAAAAGTTGGAGATGTCACCAGACCCCAGTGCAAGCTCTAGAAGAGAGGGTTTTAGATGGAGCAGTGCAAGCAGTTATGATGTGGGAATTGATGGAGAAAGGTTTGACATAGCAGAGCACATGGATATGGAGAGTCTGAGATCACCTAGTGGCCCTGTGGTGGAACAAAAGTGCGGAGTTTGTGGAAAACTTCTATGGCAGAAGTCTCCCTGGAGTTCGCATCGAATTATGAGAGGTGGTGACATGCCAACTGCCGGGGTATTACCCTGTAGCCATGTTTTCCATGCTGAATGTTTGGAACAAGTCACTCCGAAGACCCAGATTCACGATCCTCCGTGCCCCTCGTGCTTGAAAACCGTTGGATCAATCGAAGAGTCCCCTGCCAGTTTCAGAGCCCTTGCAGATGGCCCTAAGATCTTTACGGAGAAGCAGGGGGATGGTGATATCCGAGGCCCGGGGTAGTCACAGTAATGCTGAAGCCTCTAATCATATCAAGGACAGATCGAGGAGAAACTGGCCGCAGGCTGTGTCGCGACGGAACAGTAATGGCTCTTCAATAACAAGTCGTCTTAGAAGGCACTTTATGTTTAAGGGGAAGTCTGGTAAAGAACTTTTCAACACCAAGGTGTTCCTGAGGATTGGTTCATCTTCTAGCCAAAAACCAGCTTGACACCAAAGGTCCATCGAGTAGCCTCGTGTATGTAATTCACTTGCTAGTAGATTTGAAGATTTAGATGTTTGATGAGCTATTCATAATGCCTTTCTCATCGTGCTTGGGCTCATTTTTCATGACACTGTTAAGAACCCTTGCATGTTTTTGTTAATTATACATGTGCTGTGGCGGATCATGATTCTGGGCCATCTCTTATTAGCTATGGCTATCCATGGAAGTCCTTTTATACATTGATTTTTATTTTTCAAGTTATAATAAGCAATATTGCACTGTTTAAAGACCACAGCATTCCGCCCCCGACTTTGGCCTGCCTTGTTTTGCTATATTTTTTTTTGATAACCAGGATATCCGGTCAGTTTACATGAATCATAACTAATTTCCGGATCTATTGAATATTCTGCAAGCCCAATGAGCAGGTAAGTATTGCCAGAGTGATAGTAAAGCTTGAGCCCTGATACAAAGAAAATTCTTTCATCTCCTAGGTCAAGACCCTCACTTGTCCCTTGTTTTATTATTTTATTTTCTGGGGTGCTAGCACAGTCCCCTGTTTTCCCCTTCTTACCATCAACAACATGCATGGTTTATCATGCAGGACATTTCTATAAAGTGTGTGTGTGTGTGTATAAATATATTACTAATATATAATAGGCGTGGCTGGCATTGTAGCATGTGAGTGTGTGCATTGTGGATTGTAATAGTGTATTTTTGGTTTGGGTCGGTTCTCGGTTCGGTCGATTTCCTGGTTTTGCCATTTTTTTATTGTTTTTTGCACAGTGAAATAGCGCATTTTAGCCTTCGAAAAAAGACAAAAAACCAGTTATGGGTGGAGGGGCTCTGCGGTAATTGCACAATTTCGGACCGGTCCGGTCCGGTCCGCCTACCTTTGCATTATTTTATATTTTTCCGGAAATGACTAATTATGGATATGGGCCCTAATAAGACAAAATAATTGACTTAGGCACAGGGCTATACTGGTAATTGACCATGCTTTTTTCATTTTTTATTTTTTTTCCTTTTTACTGTCTGCGCGTGTGTCACACGCGGCCCACAATATTCCGTCTCATGCAATCTTTGAGTGGCGCGTATGTGGTCATGAAGTATCCGGAGATCAGCTACTAGCGTCTCATTCGATGCGTCTCCGCATGGTCTTCCTCTCGGTGCGGCGCGTTCTTTCCTCCGACGTCCGTTGACGCGGCGGTGGCCGGTTAAAGGCGCTGCAGCTGTTTCTCTCTCTCCTGCACGTCAAAGTGCGGGGAGTCCCCCGGGTTTTATGCCTTTTCACTTCGGTCCCTTTACTTTTAATTTTGTTTATGGTCTTGATTTTTGTTATATAAGTTTTGATTTAGTTTGATTGGGTCCTTCAATTGAAATTAATTGAATGTGCAATTTTCACTTCGATCCTCCTTCTTTTAATTTCTGAATTGGGTTTAAATAACTCAATAAATTCGGTATAACAATTTCAATTTTTGCAATTTTGTCCTTTGATTGAAATTGATAATAAATTTGATTTTCATTTCTGTCCTTATACTTTTAATTTTGGATTTTAATCCCTTAATATTTGATTTTCCTTTTGGACCTTATACTTTTAATGTTTTTTTTTAATCCCTTGATTTCGTTTTATGATTTAAATTGTCTTAAAGTTTTTATGGTTTGTTTAGTCTTTCATTTATTTTATTTTTTTCAATAATAATAATAATAATTTAATTGTTTTTCTTGCTTAATCTTTTGTTAATGTTTTTTAGTTATTTATTCATTGGGATAATTTGATAATTTTTATTGTTTTGACAGTGATAGCAATGATATTTTTTGTGTTTATTTTATTCTTTTGTTTGATCTTGTGTTGAAGTTTTTTGGATTTTTTTCCCTTCCATTTTTTTCCTTTCATTATTAACACAAAAATAAAATAAATAATAATAATAATAATAATAATAATAATAATAATAATAATAATAATTTAATTGTTTTTCTTGCTTACTCTTTTGTTAATATTTTTTAGGGTTTTTTCCCTTAGAACAATTTGATAGGTTTTTATTGTGTTGACAATGATAACAATGATAATTTTTAGTTTTTATTGTATTTTTTTGTTTGATCTTTTTTTGTAGTTTTTACAATTTTTTTAATCTTTCATTTATTTATTTATTTATTCTTTCATGATGATAATAATAATAATAATAATAATAATAATAATAATAATAATAATAATAATAATAATAATAATAATAATAATAATTATTATTATTATTTTTTATTTGTTTTTCTTGCTTGCTATTTTGTTCATGTTTTTTATAATAATAATAATAATAATAATTAATAATTAATTATTATTATTAATAATTAATAATTAATTATTATTATTATTATTATTATTATTATTATTATTATTATTATTTTATTTGTTTTTCTTGCTTGCTATTTTGTTCATTCTTTTTATTTTTTTCCCTCGGTATAATTTGATAATTTCTATTGTTTTGATAGTAACAACAATAATAATTTTAGATGTTAAGACTCCGATATTGCTATTGTTATATTATTTTAAATTAATATTGTTTCCTTTTCCCCTTTATTTTTTTTATTTTTTTTATTTGCTCTTTGTATTAAATGATTTTTATAATTTTACTATCCGCACAATAATGATTTTAGTGATTAATTTTTTTTTCTTATAAAAATATTTTGCTCTTTTTTTTTAATGTTAGTTTGCGCTCTTTATTGATCTTTTATGACACAATACCTACATCCTAAAAGATGTAATCTATGCTTGCGTAACAAACTCTACTTAAAATTTTATACATTTTATCTCCTAATCTATAACTTTTATTTAGTTATATCATATAAATTTATTGTTGTGGATTTAATTATGTTAAATTATATACACCAGAATGCCCGCGGCAACGCGCGCACTTAGCTAGTATATATATATATATATATATATATATATATGAAGCCTTTGACTTTTTAAAGGAGCCATAATAAGGCAGATTTTGACGGGCTAAATGACTAAGCATTTGAAATATAACAGGGTGGTCTAATTTCAAATGTTGGGATTTATCTGTCCTTAGTCAAATCTCAATAGATCAGGGTTTTGATTGATTTCCACCAATCCACCAAATTAGAGGTGTTAAGCTTTCTCATGAGAAAACGAGCTGACACCAACCAATGTACTGCACACTTAGAAGAAAAGCAAACAGCAGCAAAACTTGACGTAAGAAAATAACAAGTTGCTGGTAATTTAATTTCCATGCTGCATTAAAAAATAAAAAAAAGACTAAATCAAGAAGCTGACTAGTTTGGAGATTAAAAAAACAGAGAACATCATTGCTTTTCTCTCCACTTTCTCTCTGCCAACCAGCTAGCTCCACTGTTTTCCAACAAACAGCAAATCAAGAGGATAAACATCATCACCACCCACTTCCTCTATCCACAAGGTGTTAAAAAGCAATCTTTCTTTTATCTATCAACTTTTGTTTCTGTTGTTTTGTTGGTAAGTTGCTAGTCTTGATAATGGATTGAAGGATCCTTTTATGCAGACAAAATTAACCAATCTGCATTGCTACCTCAAAGATGATTGTATCAGATGTAAACTACTGAAGGATTAATATATAAATCTGTTTCCATTTCCTTGTTGCAATGCTTGTTAGTGTGTAAGGAACTTCCTTATTTCTTCATCCACAAGGTACAGAATATTCTTATGTTTCACCCTTTGCTGAACCGAGAAAGAACACCATATACATAGGTGAACAATCCAATTTTGATGTAGTTTAAAGGTTCTTAGATTGAACTTTGAAGGTTCATGTCCCCCCCCGTTGATAATCCGTTCAATCTAGCCCCTTCTTTTCTACTGTTCTGTTCTCCTTTTCAATCTTTGGTAATGTTCAATGTAGTTCTGGACTTGATCTGTTGTCTTTAATCTTTGGCACTGTACTTCTTAGCTCTTTTTATGCGTGTAATTGAAATTATGTTTGCAGTAAGATTTTATTTAGTTTCGAGGAAAAATAATCTGTCTCACTTTCTTGACATATGAAAGAATAGCAAGTTGTTTCTCTATATGTTTTATCCTGCTAAATATTTGTACAAACTGAAGAGGGCTATTAGGGGCATAAATCATCTTTATCATTTCATACATGGATGTCATCTTAAATAATAGATGTAGATTCTAATTTTGGCAGTGTCCCATCTGTTAATTTTATCAAGAGTTATAGCCCTTTTCTTGGATCATCGTGATTAAACATGCTCTACTTCTTAGATATGTATTTATGATAGGATAAACAAACTAAGTGCTCTTGATGAGAATATAGGATCTCACCTCCTGGACATTCTAACAGGTTGTTTTGAGAAGGTTGTTCTGTCTTCTTCTGTTTCTTGATTCTTGTCCTCATTTCTTTTGATTCACTGTTGAGTTTATTTGGATTCCATGCAGAGAAAGGGAGATGGAGGCTGAAATGGTGGATCAGTTCTGGTGTCACATGTGTTCTCAGATGGTGAACCCGGCGACGGAAGCCGATATCAAATGCCCATTTTGTGATAGTGGTTTTCTGGAAGAGATGGGCAGCACGAGAGAAGTCAATACCCATGGATTTGATTTAGGATCGGAACATGTGTTCTCTCTCTGGGACACAATCTTACTGGACCTTATGGGTGGATCAGGCACTTCTGGTCTGAGAAGAACAGCTCAAGAACATATTAGCAGTCCCAGATCACCATATGAAGATGATGAACTAGACTTTGAGTCTTTACCTCGGAGAAGGGCTAGTAGAAGCACATCTTCAGTCCAGCGATTACTTCAAGATCTTAATTTGGGAGAAGAGAATTATGAAAATGACAGAGAGAGCATTGGCAGCAGCAGCAGCAACAATTTCATTTTGGTTAATCCATTTCATGAAGAGGCAATAATTCTTCACAGTCCTGATGATATGAACCAAGCTGAGGACCCAAATCAAAACTTCTCAAGTTCTTTCCGGGACTACCTTATAGGACCTGGTGTGGATTTACTGCTACATCATTTGGCTGAGAGTGGTCCTATCCGTTCTGGGACTCCTCCAGCAACTAAAGAAGCAGTTCAAGCAATGCCAACAGTTTCCATTAATCAGAATCTGCAGTGTTCGATTTGCTTGGAAGAGTTTGAGATTGGATCTGAAGCGAAGGAGATGCCATGCAAACACAAATTCCATGGAGATTGCATCGTTCCATGGCTGGAACTTCATAGTTCCTGCCCAGTTTGCAGGTTCCTGATGCCCTCAGATGATTCCAAGACCGAAGTAACTCAGTCGAGAAGTGATAATGGGAGAAGATTTCGGGTCCCTGTCTCGTGGCCTGTTGATGGTTTTTTTCCTTTATCAGGATCTCAAACTGGTGGGAGTTCTGTTTCAGAATCCTCGTCGACTGCCATGCCTGGAAGTACTTCCTACACCGATGAAACTTGAACACTTGATTTCTGTTCTTTTCAATGCTTCCCTGGCTTTCCTTCTGTGTTTTGCCATCTTATCTTCGGCAAAATGGTTGTAATGATGTTGGTGCCTTTTCTTTTTGTGTAAGCAATTTTGACACCTGATGATGAGATTCCATGTAACTAGTTTTCTTTCCCAAAAACCATAACCACAGATTTGGATCATGAAAACTTCTGTAATTATTTATCAGTTTAAATGTGACATTCTTGTTCTTGGTTCTTGTTTATTCTGTCTGTTGTCTGTTGATTCCTTCATCGAAAATTTCTTGGAGTTGTAGCTGTTAAAATATATAAAAGATTGAAAGTTTATATTGAAAAAGAGGTTGATGTAACTATACTTTATTGTCTGAAAATTTATGAGCTTCACCTAGACATAGATATTTCTCCATGTAACTCTCTATTCTCTAACTCTAAACAAGGCTATTTTGTTTCATTTGCTTTTTCTCTATTTATCTAATTTAGATTATCTATTTAGAGTAGAGATGGGAACCAAGTCTTTAGAGTATAGATGGGTCGCAAGTAGGGTTGACACTGGGGCACAAGCACGATAATTTAATGTCACGCTAGCTACAACCTTCTCCGACCATAGCGCTCTGTGCCCAACACGTCGGTCGAGCCTCCAACTTGCGAGCTCAAGCAGTGGCTACTGTGTCTGGTACGCCCGCCTAGCTGGGGTTGTCCACACTTTGGTGCAAGCTCGGCAAATGAAATATCACATATACCCCGCATAGAAGCTGCCTCAACGCGCTCGACAGCTCATTCGGTGTCATACAGACAGTGACCAAAAACAGGCCATCAAAAACAGGCAGCAAGGCATTAGGGCTGCATAAAAAAAGGTGGGGAGCCAAAACAAGGTGAGACCAACATGTAACATAAAAGAATGTTAGGCCGAACGAAACCATTTTACGGTGTATTAATTTATGCAGATGATCAAATGCTATATATATATATATATATAATATAATTTTAGATATAAAAAATGGGTGGCCAGCCATTGTTTGTGACTTACATTTTGCTCCCTTGATATTCTTGCCTGGTATGGCATTTTTTTTTTAAAAAAAGGTAAACAAACCAATGATTTTGATCCTGCTTCCATTTTTACTTTGATTAACTGAAATGGAATTGAAACTTTATATATGCTCATCTCTTTCTAAACAGAAAGGAATTGGAGGGTCAGATCTGAAAAAAACAGAAAGAAAAAAGATACACAGCTGGACCAGAACCCTAGTTAGTGTTTCAGTGATCCTATCATGTCCACAACTTGGATAGCCCAGAAACGAAAGTGGCTCAGAATATATGCTTAATTTCATGATCTTGACTCCTCCTTGACTCTTGAAAAAAAAGTAAAGGGGGAAGAGAGTGAGTGTCTACTGTCTAGTACTTGTCATGGGAATCATATATATATATATATATATATATATATATATATTAGGAATATTAACATGAAAAGGATGGTTTGAGAAGGGTGACTTTTATAAAGGAGGCCCCTCATTTTCCAAAGTGATTCAGATAGAAGGATTCATGGTGCGATTCTCATATTTACGATAGATAATAATATAAATTATATTATAGGATTTTATCTAAAAATTTAAGTATTTAGGTAAGATAGATACTTGACATGATATCAGAACCTTGTTGATCCAGCGGTCACGAGTTCGAGTCTTACCACTTTCATTGTATTTCATAAGAAAAAATTAAATACAAGGTAATATGGATTGATGCAAGTTTCAAGCCCAAAAGCTCTCAGGTGTGTTAGATAATAATATAAATCGGTCTCACATAAGAACTTAAGTTTTTAGGTGAAATAGTTACTTGACATGGTATTAGAATCTTGTTGGCCTAGCGGTCACGAGTTCGAATCTCACTACCCCATTTTATTTTATATAAAAAAATCAAACACAAAGTAATATTAGTTTATATAAGTTTCAAGTTTAAAGGGCTCATACTCGAGAGAATATATTAGATAATAATATAAATTATATTAGAGGTTGTAAGTTAACCTAGTTACTAGCCCGATGATTTTTTTTTTATTATCATTAAAATAAAATCTAGTTATTTATGTGATTATTAAATTAACTGTATATGAAACTGATCATCAAATATTTCCTCGAGTTCTTGAAGAACAATATTCCTGAAAAAGAATGAACCTGAGGACGTCCCAAGCATCCTGAAATTAGCTTTCAATTGGTTAGGATAAGCTTACAAACTGTACTTAATTGAATAATATAATTATATTCCTTGTCAGCTTAATAATCACGTTAGATATGGGGTATAATTTGCAACCTATCTTAAATTCGAACGCAATTATATTCCTTCAGCATAGTTCATGTTGTTTTTAAACATGTTTGTCTATCTCACCTAAAAATTTAAGTCGTTAGATAAGATTCATGATATGATTTATATTATTCTCTAACAGATACTCAAGTAAAAGTCTTTTAAACTTGAAACTTACCCGTGATAATTTGTGCTTGATTTTTATCAAATAGAATGAAGGTGGTGAAATTTGTGTTAGAATTCTAATGAGATTAGCTTTTGTTTTAGCTGTAGGATTCTAAAGAGATTAGCTCTTTTTTAGCTATAGAGTTCTAAATAGTTTTTATGATTATCTCTAATAGGATTTATCATAAATCCTATCCTTATCCTATAATCTCTCAAATTATGAGAGTCTTTATGGCTTTAGTTCATTATCATTGTAAGCCTATATAAAGGCAATTTGAATTCAATAAAAATGTGTGATTTTGATCAAAGTTTCAGTTTTTTAGTGTTCTTCAGGATTTTTGCCGATTTTATGTTTGTTCTTCAAATTCCAGATTTCAATCTCAACAGTAAATGTTTAGAACACTTACTGTTTAGATCAAAGATTTCCAACAATTTGAACTCGTGATTCTCGCTAGGTGAATAAGGCTATGATAACATATCAAAGAATCATTTTACCAAAAAAATTAAGTTTTTAAATAAAGTTTGAGGATTTATATTATTTTTTAATAATATTAATTGCATTAATTGGTAACAGGGGGTTGATGCTGTGCGTCCATGGCCGGCATTGCAGCTTACAGTGGTAGCAGAAAGAGATAAATTTGGAAGAATTAGCTTAACATGAAAAGCTAGCCATTTGTGTAAAGGTTGGTTCAGGCTATAAGAATTTAGTCTGGCTGGCTCAAAATACCTTACGTCTCGAGACAAAAAGAGATAAATCAATGCTTAACACATGCATTTCAAATTTGATATTCCAAATCAGTTTCTCTTTATATTTGAAGTAATTATATTCTCTAATCTAGTGAAATACGACCCTCGTAATGAGATGTTAAGAAACAATTTCATCTAAAAGCTTGAGCTCTTACTTGAGACCCTAGAATATGATTTATATTATTCTCTAATGCACTCCTTCAAGTGAAAGCTTTTTTGTACTTGAAACTTGCATGACCTCACACCACCTTGTGCTTGATTTTTATCAAATATAATGAGGGTTGTAAGATTCGAACTCGTGACCGTTGGGTCAGCAAAACTCTGAAGTCATGTTAAGGAACTATTAAGGAACCATCTCACCTAAAAGCTTAAGTTGTTAGGTGAGGTCCCAGAATATGATTTATATTATTTTCTAACACACCCTCTCAAGTGAAAGCCCTTTGGGCTTGAAACTTGCACAGACCCACATTACTTTGTGCTTATCAAATAGAATAAGGGTGGTGAGACTCGAACTCGTGACCGCTGGGTCAACAAGGCTCTAATACTATATTAAAGAACCATCTCACCTAAAAACTTAAACTGTTAGGTGAGATCCTAATATATGATTTATATTATTTTCTAACAGGAACCATCTCACCTAAAAATTTAAACTATTAGGTGAGACTCATGATATGATTTATATTATTCTCTAATAAGAGAGACTTTTCTGATAAAAATAAAATAAACTCGACAACCGATGGTTAAAATATGAAACTACTAGCTAGTAGTAAGATGTGGTGTTCAGATTCTGATAAATAGGAGGAGCAAGGACATAATTTAGGGGTAGGGAAGAGCTCAAGTCCTGGAATAGAAAGTTGAAAATTGCATGCAAGACATGGAATTGTTGCTAGTTTCTGTATAGGATTGTAGATTGATAAGATAAAAACTATGTTTTTTGAAGGATCACATCAATAAATTCTAGCTAATAACAAGGCCACGATCTTTTGAAAAAGTCATGCGAGAATAGCAAATTCATCTGCACCCACATCCAGCAGTGTTTTTATAATAGGACGGGGTGGGCAAATATGCGGCGGCTATCTCAGATAATATTTAAATATCTAGGTATTTCTATAATTATTCTGACTTTTAATTATTTATAATTGGAATATTTATTTTTCCCAATGAATGAATTGTGAAAAACTCATTCATCTTCCATTACAATTGAACCCTATTAGGGTATTTATATAGAATTTTTCCTTAAAATCTATTTTGATTACACGAGCTCATAATAAAATTTAAAAAACCAGATTTATTTGCATGAATAAATTATACACATAAAAATTCCATTAACCATATCAAATAACATAATGTATTTTATCTTTGGTGGGGCTTACAAGGAGCATAATATCTTCCATTTACGCAACTAATCTCTGATAAGATCAACATAGCTAGGTTTCCTTAACAATCCTGAACTAAACAACTAGGTATCGATTCCAAAAGACCTCCCAAACATCGCACAAAGATGTGCGATAGAATAGCGACTCCACTAGAGACCTCCTGAATGCCGCGCAAAGACGTGTGACAATAATCATGAAGGCATAGAGGCATCAAACTAAAAACTAACCAAAGTGGGGAAAGATTTGTGGGAACCCATTTTTTGTGGTTTTGGGTAGAAAGGAATAGCTAAATTCTTGACTCGAGAATATGACTCACTGGTTTAGTTTGAGTTAGGGTTCTAACATTTCCATTATTCTTAGAATCTCCAACAGCTTTATGATTCCTCGCCCCACTCTTTTCCACAAGGAATACATTCCGTGGTCATTTCTCACTTTCAAGCTCATCCATTGCAATAGCATATGTGGTCAACAAAATGCAACCAATCCAAGCCTCGCTCATATAACTCTCTTATGATTGCCTAGTCCTTGAATTTGATTCTAATAATCAGTGAGTTTTTTTCTTTTCTTTTCTTTTCTTTTTCGTTTTTTGAGCTTCTTCTTGTCCTCGAAAGTAAAATTATATGTTAATTTAGTGTCCATAAAAGGCAATGCAAGTACAAGAGAGAACAAAAAATAATAATATAAAAATACAAGACCTCTCTCACAAATGCTGGGAAACATCATTATCGGAGAGAAAGGTGGCGACAGTTTGATGACCGAAAGTAAAACTAAGGTATTCTCTCGTACCATACAAAAACCAGAGAAAATAGATAGGGAGAGGGAGAGAGGATTGGCATATCTATTTTAAATAGTGTAAATATATTATTTTTTTATATTTGCGAAAAAAACATTTAAAGAAGCTAATTTTATTTTAATATATATAATATTAATATAACTATTTATTAATAATAAATAACTAATAATTTTTTGCATAGAAATAAATTAAAAAAAATTGTTTGGCTTTTTTGATTAAACATGTAGGAATAGTTCTTCAACTTAGAAATGTTATTTTAGCTCTTCAATAAAACTCTCTTCTTGGAGCTATGAAAATGAAGAATTAAAGATAATTTTTTTTGTCTTTTGTCTTTTTTTCTTTAGCTTTTCTCTTAGCACTCCCATTGGAGTTGCTCTAAGGGCATTTTGGCAACATCATCTGCACATGAAAGTGCATAAGTACTGTTAGAGAATATGATTTATATTATTCTCTAACACACCCTTTCAAGTGAGTCCTTTAGTCTTGAAACTTGCACAAACTCACACTACTTTGTGCTTGATTTTTATCAAATAGAATGGGGGTGGTGAGGTTTAAACTCGTGACTATTGGGTCAACAAGGCTTTGATACTATGTTAAAGAATCATCTCACTTAAAACTTAAGCTATTAGATGAGACCCTAGTATATGATTTATATTATTCTCTAACATAATTGATGCGAACTGGCCCAGAAACACCAACAAGGATCCATTATATGTTTAGGGGTCTTGATTCGTGGTTTTTAAGGTTTCAACGAAGTCATAATTGCAATGACCATTGAAGTATTAAGAGGAGACCCTAATACATCTTATCTATGCACAGGAGGGGTCTAGCCCTAACTTTATTTGGGTCATGAAGTAAGGACAACAAAGGAGCCAAAAGAATCCTACTACAACTTCGAAACATGGGATTGATGGGCTAGATGGAAGGCAATAAATAAACCTTATGAGTTTTATTTAATTTTATTAGTTACAACCAATGGCTTGTTGGGGTTTAATTAATACTTTGTTTTCAGATAGAATCCAATGCTTATTTGGATTAAGTCATGGGCTTTTCAATTTAGGATTTTGGGTCAGTTTTGAGTGAACATCATTTAAGTCCACATAAGAGGTCCATTAGGGTTAGTTTTTCAAAGACAATTTAAACTCATGTTAGCTAAATTTTGGCAGCCATTGATGAATTTTAATTCTGAACTTTTCAGTTTTTGTGTGAGAGTGATTTTTGCATTCTTTAGTTCTTGAACGAATTGAATCCGACTATATCGAAGATTAACTGGCTTCGTGACGTCATTCTACTCATTCCAATAATGCCGGTGCCTTGGGGCTAGGGGTTCCATTGTGTCACACTCCTATTAGATCTATTTTGGATTTTCGGGATCAGATCTCATTCTTGGTAGTGGGATTGCATGATCACTTGATCACGAGGTTCGCATCAATAATGCTCTTAATTATATACCACTATCATTGCTCGGATCTTTGCTTGAAACTCATAATATCATCATAATCCTAGCGAGATTCAGAGCTGATGACACTGATTTCGTTTAGTGAAATCAACCTAATTTTGTAACTTGCAAGGTACACTATCACACCACTTTGCAATATATTCCCATCCACATGCCAGCAAACTATTTAGGAACTCTACGTTAGTACTTTTACCTAAATGATTTTTCCACAGATTCTTTACAGACTGCATAAAATACCCCCACAAATCAGAATCAAGTAATCTTCTCAAGATGGCCAATTGGAACTAATGTGAAGATTTTGTTCAAGGAATACGAATTTTACTAACTTTTTTATGAACCAACGTCCTGTAATTTCCTTACAATGGCAGTCGCTGTTTTATACATCTCGTTAAATGGGTATCTGCATATCAGAAATGCTCACATTCACTGATAAATTTTATTTGTGTATCAAGTGGGTTTAACGTAAGTTGATGGATCAGTTCTCCATAACTTAATACACGAATTTATTCTGCATTAGCTGGTGATCATATGGATAATATTCTTTGTTTTTTTTTAAATAGGTATGGTATAATTCCTTATGATAATCTCCAGAACAGATCCTTCATTGCAACGCAATGAAGCAGCATAAGCATAAGGAACATGCAGCTGACACGTGCGCAGCTTCCAGAAATGCAATCCATGAACAAATCAGATTATTTTACTCGAGCCTAAAATATCAGCTGACATTTGACAATCAATATGGTTTGAAGATATTGTTAAAGAATCATTTCACCTAAAAGTTTAAACTATTAGGTGAGGTCCCAGAATATAATTTATATTATTCTCTAACATACCCTCTCAAGTGAAAGCTTTTTGGGCTTGAAACTTGCGCAGACTCAAATTACCTTGTGCTTGATTTTTATCAAATAGAATGAGGGATAGTAAGATTCAAACTCGTGACCATTGGGTCAACAAAGCTCTAATATAATATTAAAGAAACATCTCACCTAAAAATTGAAGTTATTGAACGAGCTCTCTAGAATATAATTTATATTATTTTCTAATAGATATCTCTTTTCTTCAAGCAGCTAAGATGTATGAGAAGCACAATTTCAAGCTAAATGTATACCACAACATCTACTGTATTTGTACATGCAGAAAGATGGTAGAAAGTTAATTTGATGCTTGCTCTGTTTTTTCAAGATTGTTCAGAAGATGGAATGCGAGGACTGTGTGTGTGTGTGTGAGAGAGAGAGAGAGAGAGAGAGAGGGAGATTCCATATATAGTGTTTGCAAGTTCATGCAAGATTATATGATCAGTATGATGGACGAGCTCCTCGGGGTGTGTACAATGATTCAATGACAAGTCTGTATAAATATATGGATACTTAAGAACCATTTGCTAAAAATCAAAACAAAAATATCTGAAAATAATCAAACAAAAATAAAAATAAAATGTAAAAGAGAGCAATTTGAGAGTGTATAGATTCATACAAGATAATCTGGGAAATGAAGACAGAGTCAAGGGCAAGATGTCATCTCAGGGAAAGAATCGACATATATTTGTTAAAGAATAATATAGATCATATCATGTGACCTTACTTAACAACGTAAATTTTTAGTTGATATAGTTTCTTGAGATGATATTAGAAACTTGTTGACCTAGCAATCACAATTTAAATTTCACTACCCTCATTCTATTTGATAAAAAATTAAATACAAGGTAATGTGAACTTGTGTACAAGTTTCAAGCTCAAAAGACTTTTCACATCAAAGACTTGTTACAGAATAATATAAATCATATATTATAAGCTTAACTAACCATTTAAGTTTTTAGATAAAAATTGAAAGTATGGAAGTAAGTACAAGTGCTTAGAATTCGTCGGTGCTAGGCTAACTGTCTTGATCTGATTGGAGTTACAGAATAATATAAATCATATACTATAAACTTAACTAACTACTTAAATTTTTAGATAAAAATTGAAAGTATGGAAGTAAGTACAAGTCCCAGGTGCTTAGAATTCGTCGGTGCGAGGCCAACTGTCTTGATCCGATTGGAGAATGAAAAGAACTGGGGCCCTTTTCAATGGTTTTTCTGTGTGAGCTGAATCAGTTCCAAGCTTATTGAAGGAGACAAAAGAGAATGTATTCCTTATTCCATTCCTCGCCTTCAAACTATGTCGAAGAACAAGCATCTCTCCACCGTTTTTTTTTCTTGAATGTATCTAATTCCAAAGTTTCCAGGTGCTGCAGTCAAAAGAATCTACTTCCACATTCATACAATAAAACTAGGATTTGTGTCTCCATCTACTCCCTTGCAGCATCGATAAAATCCAGTTAGGCCTCGTTTATATATGAATAGTTTCAATACATATATTGACAGCTGAAAAAGACCCAACAATGCGAGTAAAAAGTCTCGAGACAACAGAGATATATGATACGATTTTAAAGAACAATGTCACCTAAAACCTTAAGCTGTCAGGTAAGACCTTATAAAAAGGTCTCAAGACAACAATTAATATTGTTACAAAATAATATAAATTATATTTTGTGCTTTATTTAACAGCTTAAGCTTTTAGGTGAGATGATTACTTAACATGGTATCAGAGCCTTATTCACTCAGCAGTCACGAATTCAACCACCCCCATTTTCTATTTGATAAAAATCAATCACAAGGTTGTGGGAACTGTGCAAGTTTCAAGTCCTAAGAGGCTTTCACCTGAATGAGCGTGTTAGATAATAATATAAATCATATTATGGGGTCTTACCTAACAACTTAAAATTTTTAGACGATATGATTCCTGAACAGTACAACTGAAAAAGACCCAACAATGTGAGTAAAAAGGTCTCAAGACAACAGAGATATGGATTCCCCTAATCCAAGTCAGAAAAATTCTTCCCATATTCGGGAATAAGATTCTTGCTTTTGACAGACAGACGAATGCGAATTCCCACACCTGAAAAACCTCTGGTGGGATCAATTCTGGTATCTAATGCAAGGCTTTTACATGTTTCGGACACTTAAATGTGCTTAGGAATTCAAAATAGATAGTTATGTCTTAGAATAGAAAGTAGAGCTAGAGGTGAGGTCCCACATTTAACAAAGTAGCAGGGACAAATCTCTTTCCAAGTCACTGTGAATATTGATTTGGACCGGGTTTTGGTTCTGGTTCTGTCCAAGATTCTATGCCTTTCTAGCACCCCCACCCCCCCAATTTGTGTTATAAAAGTACGATTGAGCAGACCTGTGGTTCTTGAGCGCTGGCTGAAGATTATCAGAGATAAACAAGAGTGATAGTAGGAAAATATATATCCTGGTGTGAATATTGGCTGAAGGGAGATAGCCAGGAGTAGTAGCAGAAAGTCCAGCTTGGAAATTTCCTGGTGTGGAATTCTGCCTGAAGAATATCTTATAATCGAGCTCAACATTTTCAGGGATAGAAGATCAGACTGACAGAGAAAGAATATATATCAGGTAAATACGCTACTGATCTTGTCAACAATATTTACACATTCGGTTCTACTACAGCAAGCTAAACTTGATTGGATTTTTAGGAGATAGAAATGCACCATCATCACCAGCATCAAGGGAATAACTTCCACTCTTCTTCAAGAAATTCAATCCCTTCTGAAAATCATCTGTTCCTGCAAGTTGGGAATGGCCCTGGAGATTCTGGACTTATCCTCTCAACTGATGCAAAGCCTAGACTAAAGTGGACACCTGATCTTCACGAGCGGTTCATAGAAGCTGTAAATCAGCTTGGAGGAGCAGAAAGTGAGTATACAAAAAAGGTTTAAGAAGTCCAACAACGAAATAGAATAGTGAATTCAGCATACTCATGTCAAGAGACGATCTCACCTAAGAGTTTAAGTTATTAGATGAGATCCTAGAATATGATTTATATTATTCTCTAACACACACCCTCAAGTGAAAGCTCTTTGGACTTGAAACTTGCACAGGCTCACATTACCTTGAACCACTAGATCAACAAGACTCTGATACCATGTCAAGAGACCATCTCACCTAATAACTTAAACTATTAGGTGAAACCTCAAAATATCATTTATATTATTCTCTAACAACTCAAACGTTGTTCTTTATATTTCAGAGGCCACTCCAAAAACAATTATGAAACGTATGGGGATTCCCGGACTTACCTTGTATCACCTAAAGAGTCATCTCCAGGTAAACCATGACATTATCTATCTAATCATCTAGGGAATATATCTGACACCAACCAATAGCTTCTTTTAAAAGCTGTTAAATAGAATCCAGACCCTCTCTAAGATATAGTCATCAAACCACTAGATTGATTGTGGCAATCTAGTGGCTCCACTGTTTCACTATTTTTCTTCATTTGTGAAATTTTGTATTAGAAAAACTCCATGCCTTGATGCTTCATTTTTGTTTACAAATAAAAAAGTAAAGAAATCTCGAGTGTCAACAATAATTAGTGGAAACCCAAGTAGTAAAAATTACACTGTATAATGCCACACATATGAATGCTATAGGCTTGAATTTGTTTAGACCCTGACAATGAAATAGCCCTAACTCCACTTTTTCTTGTCAGAAGTACAGACTTAGCAAGAACCTGCTTGGACAAGCTAATAGTGGGAGCAACAAAATTGGTATGAAGACAATGCCATAAAGTTCTCTCCATTTGTTTTCAACTACTGACGAGTGATAAAGAATAATATAAATTATATTTTGGGGTTTCACCTAATAGCTTAAACTTTTAGGTGAGATGGTTCTTTACCATGGTATCAGAGCCTTGTTGACCTAACGGTCACGAGTTCGAATCTCACCACCTCTATTTTATTTGATAAAAATCAAGCACAGGGTAGTGTGAGTCCTGTGCAAGTTTTAAGTCCAAAGGGCTTTCACTTAAGGGTGTGTGTTAAAAAATAATATAAATCATATTTTGGGATCTCATCTAATAGTTTAAGCTTTTAAGTGAGATTGTTCCTTAACAACGAGGAATTAAAGAGTTCCTCTTTTCTTATGGAAGGAATAAATATGTAAATCGATGCAGGTATTGTTGCTGTGGTGGGAGATAGAATGCCTGAAGTAAATACAACCCATATTAACAATCTAAGCATCGGATCAGAAACAAATAAGTATGATGAATTCATACTCTTTATTATTATAATTATTCATTTTTCTTGTATTGCAAAGCATTGTTTTTCACTAAGACACAATTCTTAAATTCAGAAGCTTACATTTCAGTGAAGCACTACAGGTGCAAATTGAAGTGCAAAGAAGGCTACATGAACAGATTGAGGTACAACTTCACTATCAATCTGAGCTATTACATTTCACCTTTTCTTATTTGTTTGTGAAGATAAGATATTGTCTAGCATTTATGCCTTAGTTTTTTGTCCCCAAAAAACGTGATGTGATGACAAAGAGCTTGAGATTTGCACAGCAGGTCTCTAGTTTGAATCATGACGTGCATCTCTTGTAAAAGCCTGGGACAAAGGAGATTTTACTCGCTCATCTGAGCCCACAAAATACGCTTTCCAAGAGATGGGCTTTCCTCGAATAAAAAAAAAGAATTTTGTTTGTGTCCTTATTTCAAGTTCAATAACTTCGTAACAGAACTAAAGTATTGTGATTCAAATTGCTATCATCAATTTATCTACTGCAAACACAAGGGTTGTAAGGGTAGTAAGAGGTTTTAACCACATTCTACTAATTTGTTCTGAAATGAAACAGGTGCAGAGACATTTACAGCTCCGCATAGAAGCACAAGGAAAATACCTGCAGTCAGTGCTAGAGAAAGCGCAGGAAACTCTTGGAAGGCAAAATTTAGGTACGGCTGGACTTGAAACTGCCAAAGTTCAACTCTCTGAATTGGTGTCCAAAGTGTCCACTCAATGCCTGAATTCTGCATTTTCGGAGCTAAACGATCTGCAGGGTATGTGCCCACAGCAAACACAACCGACCCGTCCCAATGATTGCTCAATGGACAGCTGCCTGACCTCCATTGAAGGATCACAAAAGGAGCAGGAAATACACAACAATGGAATGGGGATGAGGCCCTATAATAGTAATCCTCTCGCAAAGCCAAAAGTGATTGCCGGGAGAACATGGGCTACAACAAGCTGAACTCAAGTGGGGCGAAAACGTAAGAGATAACAAAATGTTCCTAAGCTCACTTAGAAATGATACAGAAAGGAGAAAATTTTCACCGGAAAGAAGGTGTAGTGATCTATCCATCAGTGCCGGCGGAGTTATGAAGGGAAAGAGCGAGTATGGCAGCTTCCAAGATAAGACTAACAAAAGGGTTCCATACTTTGCTAGTAAACTTGATCTGAATTCCCACGGTGAGATTGATACGGCTTTAGGTTGCAGACAACTTGACTTGAATGGCTCAAGCTGGAACTGAGATGATTCGCACAGGGAAAAATTTCATTCAGGGGATGATCCATCAAGGCAGGATAAACATTTGTTTTCTCCTTCGGGCCGATCAGCTAGGAAAACAAGCACTTCAATCTCGATTAAATAAGTTTCACCAGCAGATGTAGCTCGCAATGTAATGTAAACCAATCTAGCAAGTGTAGACTTTCTATCTTATACATCATTATGAGTGAATGAATGACAAGTCTAAAAATTGAAAAACATTTAAGCAAACTGTCAAATGCTTATTTTTATAGCAATAGTTTTGTAATATTGTTCTTATATTTTGATGATATCTTAATAGCTGACAACAACAAAAAGATAAAAGCATAAATGCATGAATATGGACAAAAAATAAATATTGTCCAAGAATGACCAAAAAACCAAAGGAATTAATATAAAAAAATCAAAAGAATAAGTGCCAAAATAAAAAACAAAATATATAATTAATTCCAAATGAAGGATAAAATGAAACAAATCAAAACTTCGGGATTGAAAAATAATAAAAGGATTTAAAAAAAATCAATAAAGTGTAATTGTTGAACAAATTAAAAGAATAAGGACCAAAATAAAAAGTAGCATATATGACCAATTTCAACTGGAGGACAAAATTAGAACACACTCAAACTTGTATACCAAAATTATTAAAGGAACAAAATAAACCAAAAATCAAAAGATGAAGGACTGAAATGAAACATATCATATATAATTAATTTCAATTGAAAGGCACACTTTAAAGTAATTTCATAAGTTGAAAGCGATATGAAAAGCTTGGTAACCAAATACTTGAAACTGTTTTTCATTAATCTCAAACTCAACCACAGTTTTAACCAAACACTTTAAAAATTATTTTGAATCGCAGCTAAAGTGCTTTTCATGAAACTGTTTTTTCAAAACCTCAATCACAAAAGAAAAAGTAATATCAAACACACCCTAAATGCACCGTCTAGATTAAGTTTAAGCACAAATCATGGGGGAGGTTGCCATGTAGAACTCATGGTTGGAACTTCAGGAGAGTGAGGCTGCTACCACTAATGTAACAAGAGGCTACAATGCTTAAATTTGTCAGTTAAGATATGGTCTGTTAGATATGGGCCGATAATATTTGGTTCTTAATTAGGATTCTACATTACTAAAAAACTGAGGGGTTAACAATGGATTTTATCTACCAAAATAATTTTGTTGCTGATTTAGCAACATAATGTATTTAGCAATGGAAAAAACGTTGCAGATATGATGTTTTAAATCTACAATGGATAATCCGTTGATGATTGAAAAAATAGGGTGTTTAGCAATGAATTTTAGCAACAGAATAATGTTGTTGCAGATCCTTTATAAATGTGGTTGTTTGAAATTTACAACGAATTTTTCATTGCTAATTGAGAAAACCTTGCAACGGATTATCCGATGCTACTTACAAAAATTGTTTTAAATATCTTCCATCTAAGCTATCAACATGCATAAGATCATACATTCACACTCTCTCCTCTACTCATATATCAATTAAAAACAAAAACAAATTGAAGTAATTAACCTTAATTAAATCTCCTCATCTATTGACCGCTAAATCCATCTTCAATCCCGCATCCTATCCTCAAATCTCCTCATGCAGTCGTTGATGTGCCTTTTCCTCAAGTTCACATGTAGGTATAAGCTTTGTTTACTGATTTCTTAATTCTTTACGCAAATTATATTTCCTTCTAGATTTCCTAGCTAATTTCTCACCAGAAATTAGGTTTATTTTCCAGGTTTATTTTCTTTGCAGTCGATCTACGTACTGAGGGTCTGTGATTCTTGTCCATCTATTGTAGTTTAAGTCTGCTGCTAAAATTTCCTGCTGGGTAATCCTAAATTATATTCTTGCATTCTATTCTAAGTATCTTGTTCTTGGTTGTCATGAAAACATCTTTTGTTTGAAATTCTAAATTTTATGCTGAAATTGCCCGTTAGATAAACATGTTTTTGTTATTGGGTGTCATGAAAACAATTATTATGGGTTCTTTTGATCGGCGGCAATGTAAAACAAATGCTCGGATCTTCTTGCCTCTTCACCTCGTATAGGATTTTAGATAAGCAATGCAAAATCCAATTGGAAAAAATAAACCCTATTTGGAAATCATTGTTGTTGTATTGGTGGTGGAATTGTAACTTGTAAAAGTGATTTTAGCATTTAGTAATAATGAAATATCAACATTATGTACTATTATCAATTAATAAGAATGAAAGATTAGAACTTTGTGACTTTTTGATGTTGTGTAGTAATGTTGTTGTTGTATTGGTGATAAAATTGTAATTACTAGGACTAGCATTTGGTAAGAATTAAAGGTCAACACTTTTTGGCTTTTAAATATCATCTTGCTCTTTAGTATATTGTTTCATGTTGTGCTTTTGTTGAGATTATGCTCTTATGTATGTGTTTCTTTTGTTATGATGTAAAGGGAGTGTTTGATTCATAGTATATTTACAAATTTATTAATTACAAATATAGTGTAGTTATTTAGGTTTTATTGTATGTTTTGTGGCTTACATTAATACCTAAAAACAATTGATTGGTAGATTAAAGTTGAAATTGATATATAAAATTAAAAACTTTGGCACAATCAATTTTGAATTTCAATACAACTACCAAAATTCAATGGAAAAGAGTACAAATGTAACAAAAATCAATTGCCAATAAGCTTTCCAAAAAAGTGTGAATGCTGATAAAAAAATAATAATATAAAAGCTTCAAAAATAAAATAGAATTTTCCAGTAAACTTATAGTTATTTGAAAATATCAATTTATTTTTCTTTTCTTTCACCACGGTATGCTCTTTTTATTTTTTTCTTAGGATGGAAAAGATATGATGGTTAAAAGAGAATTCAAGCTACTATAATTTGTAATTTTAACTCACATGATTTCTATTCATGCTCTGTGTTTTAATACAATCTAGGAGCTTAATTTTAGGCATTTAAAAATTACATAATGGAAGAGATAAAATAACAGAAAAGCAAATATACAATAACAATTAATGTTAGCATTTATAAGGATAAGAAGTTAATCCTATAGTCATGGGATGCATAAAATCTAGCAAAGATTACAGTGACAATTAGACTTAAGTTGGCACTTGTTTGAATTCATCAATTTCTTTGATATTCCCCCGCAAGAACGGGCTACTGTCGGATAGACCAATCTTGTCACATAGGATCGGTCGTCTGTCTTGATATAGGTTTGGTGAGTAAATCAGCAAACTGATCATTGATGTGGATATGTTGAACATTAATAACTTTTCTTTTAACCAAATCTTGCACATAGTGAATATCTATTTGTATATGTTTCATCCCTGAGGTACTGAATAAGATTAAAACTCAGCTTAGTTGTGCCCATATTATCATACAAGAGTAAAGGTGGTTATGGTAGTGTGAGCTTCATTTCTTGGAGTAAAGATAGTAGCCACATATATTATACAGCTTTCGTTGCTAAAGCCCTATGCTTAACTCTAATGGATGACCGCGCAATTGCACATTGCTTTTTGGAGCTCCATGAAATGGGTGTGTGACCAAGGAAGAGGAGATAAGCTAAAGTTGATTTTCTATCATCCAAACTGTAAGCCCAATCAACATCTGAGAAGCATGTGAGTGTTGAGCTTGATGTTTGTCAGATATTAATCCCATGAAAATGGTGTTATTTATGTAGCACAACAATCTTTATTTGTTGTCTAGTGGGTCTGTGTGAGACTTTGCATAAATTGGGAGAGTTTATTCACTGCAAAGCTTACATCAAATCAAGTTAAGGATAGGTATTGCAAGACTCCAACCACTCTTTGATATTTAGTTGAATCAACATGGGACGAACCATCTTCTAGTTGTAGAGAGACCGAGGTAGAAAAAGGAATGGCGATATCGCTGGCTCCGTCCATACATGTTTAGTCAAGGAGATCTTTAATATACTTATGTTGTGTGAGAAACAAGCCCTCCTTGGTAGGAATGACCTCAATACCACGAAAAAAAATGTAAGGACCCCAAATTTTTTATTGAAAATTTTTGTGCAAGGTGACCAATGATGTTTACAACAAAAACTAAATTACTACCAATGAAAATTAAATTATCTACATAAACTAAGTAGTAAGCGAGGATGGAACCATCATGAAATACAAATTGAGATGAATCAGATTTAGAATTGATGAAACCAAATTCTACCAATGCATGCTGAGAGTAGAATACAAAGCACATGGTGCTTGTTTTAACTCATATATTGCCTTAGTAAGGCAACAAACATGATCTGATTTATTTTGCATTCCTGAATCCATGTGGTTGCTTTATATATACTTTTTTTATGAGATGCCCATATAGAAATGCATTATTGACGTCTAATTATCTTAGAGACCAACCTTACAAAAGCTGCAAGAGCTAAGATAGTGCATATGAAGACAATTCCATAAAGTTCTCTCCATATTTTTCAACTATTAACAAGGAATTAAAGAGTTTCTCTTTTCTTATGGAACAAATAAATATGTAACTCGATGCAGGTACTGTTATTGTGGTAGGAGATAAAATACCTGAAGTAAATGCAACCCATATTACCAATCTATGCATTGGATCATAAACAAATAAGTATGAAGAATTCATACTTCTTTTCTTGTATTGCAAAGCATTATTTTTTACTAAAACACAATTCTTAAATTCAACAGCAAACATGATCTGATTTTTTTACATTGATTTGGATTGAGTTTTAAGAGATGAAATTTATTTTCTTACTATGTCAATTGGTTGAAATTGGGGAAAGTTGCAATAAATTCAGAGTAATCATAAGATAAATGACCAAATAGACCTTTGGTAGAAAAAAAAGGGGGTCAAACGACGCATTGTCTAGTCACTATTCATTTTCTCCCCCAAATTTTCACCTAAAAAATCCTACTTTGGTACCAACTTTGCAAGCATATTTAATGCATGTATCCTTCATCAAATTTGACAAACTTTACGTGAAAATGATCCCATTGATTCTTGACTATACTAGTATATAGTAAGCTTTGGTTCATTGACATCACACACGTGTTGGTTCAGCCTTAAAAGTGATAACTCAAGCAGCCTCTCATAAGCTGTCAAATTTGACAATTCATGACACCTACTTTAAGTTAACGGTTGGGATGGTTCTACTTTGAACCAAGAGCTAAAATTTTACTTCAATATAGACAAGATTACCTTCTTCCACCAGCTTTAAAGAGAGGCAAAATCCATGGTTTGTAGGGGGGAAATGAGAAGCCAAAATTAAAGAAAAAAATAGTTTTCTTCCCTATTTTCCATCCAAAAAACTCCAAATTGTCATAACTTGATTTTTTTACTCCCTTATTTTTTTAATACTTGTGCATCATATTTTGTATTTTTTAAATGTCATCTTCAAATTAAAAAAAAACCCTACTTTTTTAATAACCATGTCTGTCCTTTACCCATAACCATGCCCTGCAACACACCATTCCCTACATCGTTTCTTGCACGGCAGCTCCCATGTCCTGCAAACAATGGTATGCTATATATAAATGAAGGGAAAATGAGAGGAACAAAAAAAAAGATAAAGGGAAGAACAAGGGGGATAGAAAAAAAAAAAAACACAGAACAAACAGGAGAATAAAGGAAACTGATAACAAAACACAAGAAACTAGGAACAACCCCTCAATACAACAGTCTCTTTTTCTCAGCTACAACCCCTAACAATGGCCTTTTCTCTCCTACAGCAGCTGCACTTCCATCACACAGTCGACCACCAGCAGCTCCACTGCACCACCACCAGCTTCCAATTACAGTAGCTTCCTCTCATTCATCGTCAGAAATAGCGGTAATGTCGTCTCTTCTCTCCATTGCAGTAGCCTTCCTCCTCTTTCAGCTACCACCGACCACCATTTTCGTTGCCACCACCACTTGCATCACTAGTCGGACATCCTCCCATTCCCTGCACCGTTTCCTGCATGGAAGCTCCTATTTTCGACACCATTTCCTACACCGTTTCCTACATACATGGCAGTTCCCTATTGTTTCAGTGATTACTTTCAAGCTATATGGAATTGAGTCCCACTAAAATCATTTTATTATATAAAAATATGAATTAAAAAAAATTGAAAGTTAATATTTTTTAAAAATGTCAAGTCAAGCACTTTAGGCCTTGAAAGGCCCAACCCGCACACCTAGGGTATGTTTGGGAGTGCGATTGCGGTAGCTTTTCAAAATGCTTTTCATGCCGAAATACATTAAAATAATGTTATTTTATTTTTTTTAAAATCATTTTTGACATCAGCACATCAAAATGATCTAAAAACACTAAACCACCGGTTTTTTAAAATGAAAAAAAAAAAATTTTTTTGGAAATGCCGATTGCAACGCACTCCCAAACAGGGTCCTAGTCGTAAAAAGCATAAACCCACGTTCCTTGCCCTGACAAATCAGGCTTAAACGCTATTTTTTTTATAAACAACATGTTATTCATCAAAATTTTTTTTTAAATGATAGATTTCATCATGTGGTTTAGTTTATTAGCCAACATACTTGTCTTTGAAGACCAAAATATTAAGGTCCAACATTTTAGACCTTTTAAAAAAACAAATTTTAACCATTTTCCACCAAAAATATGAAAAAAAAAGTGCATCTTGTAGACTCTAAAACTTCATTTCTAAGAACAAAAAAACATTTTAATTCATCTAGAAATTCAAATCAAAATCAAAACTAAAAACTATTCTATAGGAATAGTCTACTTTTAATGACATCATTAAAGGCATAAACCATCTTTATTGAGCTCTTACTTAAAGTTGAATCTATAAACATCAAAATCAAAGTTATTAGTAACCTAAATCCAACCATATAAGAACTCTCTCTTAAAATTGTATGTTGCCTTTCTCTCTCCTCTTTAAAATTTAAGAGATTAAAATGTGAAAATAATAAAGGTTATGACTAAAAAAAATCTAAAATAACAAGGATGAAAAAAATATAAAACTCTAGGTGTTTATACACTAAACTTAAAAGAGATATTGTTTTTTTTTAATGCTAATATCTTAGTTTAGTTACATAAAGAATATAGAATTATTATATTTTATCTAAATGACATATCAATATATAAATAAAAAAAAAGAAAAATAAATTGGAGTTTATAAAACAAAAAAAACATAACATTAAAGGTTGTAGTTGAAGCAATACAGGGAAGTGATTAAGTTGTAAAACCTATGAATTTTATAGACCAAACTATGAAAAAGGAAAAATTTATGTTTTTTTTATATTAATATTAATGATAATAGTTGAAATTGTAAATGTCATTATGATATAGTGTAACATGTAGTGATTGTTTGAGAATATGATTGAAATTATTTGTTAAAGTGTTTTTTGTTTAAAAATGCAACAAAATAATTTATTTTAAAAAAAATAAATTTATTTTTGACATCAATATATAAAAATAATATAAAAATACTAAATTTTTTTCATTTCAAGTAAAAAATAAAAATATATTTTTTATTTTTTAAAAAAAAAAATTTTGAAACGTCAGATTCAGCAATCCCAGAAAGCCCAGCCCAAAGAATAGGAAATCTCAGCCCACAGCTAAAATCCATCTTCCTCGTACCCCTCTTTTTTCCCGTCCTCACTGTATTGCAACCACCACAACACAGCAGAGGGGGAAAAACCTAAAAATCAAGCACGCGAACAGATACTCTATTTCTCATCGAAATAAAATTGAACGATAGTAAAGGCTAACACATCAGCAATTGAACCGAAAGTGATCAAATTGCAGTAGAATGGGAGCAAGTCGCAAGCTACAAGGCGAGATCGATCGCGTTCTTAAGAAAGTTCAAGAAGGCGTCGACGTTTTTGACAGTATCTGGAACAAGGTCTGTAGCTAAATACCTTCCACTTCCTTCCTTCCTTTGTCTTTTTTTTTTTTTTACTTTTCTAGTGTTTTAGTTGCTGAGAAGTGGAAATCAATTTGAGAAGTAATTTTTCAGTTTCTTTTCGGGTGTGTTTGTTTGCTGAGAAAAGGAAGGTAAGTGATGGCGGAATTTCATTTTCATTTCTTCTTAAAAAAAATTCTTAAATGGGTAATGATTTTATTTTATTTTATTGCGAGTATGGATTTTTAACTGTTAGTTTGTTAATGCTTTGATTTCATTTGTGTGATTTTTTCCAGTTTCTCTAATAATATGAATTAGAATTAAAGACTCCTAATTCTGCATATCGTTGAGAAAATGGTAAACTTTTAAAGTGTTTGTTATTTTACATTGATTAAAAAAATTGATTTCTTGATGCAATTTAGTGATATATAACTGTTTGCTTAATTGAGTTTTCTTGCACAGTTAGCTGTACCTTAATTTTATAGTATTTTATTTTCGTATGTTTGTTTATTTATTCATCTGGTCAAATTCAGTTGCTTATGAATGGGTTATTTTTGTTTGCAGGTTTACGATACGGATAATGCAAATCAAAAGGAGAAGTTTGAGGCAGACTTGAAGAAGGAAATCAAGAAACTGCAGAGATATAGGGACCAGATCAAGACATGGATTCAATCCAGTGAGATCAAGGATAAGAAGGTCATTCCTCTTCATTCTTTATTTCTGGTTATTTTGTTTGAATCATTTGGGCTTTGTGTTGCTATCTTATCTATAGTTTTGAGGATATCAAGCCAGCGATGCAGTCATTTTCCATGATAAAATGGTTATTTGTTTCTGTGACATATGATGGCATCTTCTTCCTTATGATGTATGTTTTCCAGTGTTGCTGAAGCTGAGGCTGTTTTTGCTTTCCATTTGACTTGTTCTGTAGGTTAGTGCATCATACGAGCAGGCTCTGGTGGATGCTCGTAAGACTATTGAGAAAGAAATGGAAAGATTTAAGATATGCGAGAAGGAAACAAAGACAAAAGCTTTTTCCAAGGAAGGGTTGGGCCAACAACCCAAAACTGTAAGCATTGCATACTTATACCACCTTATTTTATGCTTAATCCTGAATCAAATAAGTCAAATGAGTGGTAAATTTGAGGCTGAATAAACCATAAGATTGATTCCTTGGAAGCAGTTGATGTAATTACATGGAACCACATTACTCTGTGAGGTAATCCCTACATATGATGATGTAATGTGCCTTGCCTGCTAGTACCTTTTCGACCCGGTCAAGCCTGTTAAAGGGTTCCTTATACACCTCTCTTGCCCGGCTTACAAATTTGGTGCTTTTTATTGTTTGTTATATGCCTAAATATGTCTTTTCCCCCACTTCAGTTTCTTACTCTCACTGACTTGCAGAAGTGGCACAATTTAAGAGTTGTTGAGGTATCAGTGGGCATCATTGACAACAGGATTTTTTTTCTTTTCTCATTTTTTGCTCTCCAAATTTTTCGGAGGAATGCTAAATAGTTGTCACTATAGTTAAAACCTGCACTATACTGCATTTAGAATTCCAAGTTAATTTTTAACATAATAGAAAAATGTTTTAATGTTACAAGTGTTTTATTGTATCATGAATTTCTTTAATTAAGAAATGCAAAAATGCTATTTATGCTTAATGAAATAAATAAAAAATGCGAATCAAAAAATTGTGAAAGAGTTAATCTTATTAAATACTTAAACGGAAAGCTGATATTCCCCCTAAAAGCAAAAGAAAGGTGAATATGCAAATAATTAACCCTGTTTTTTTTTTTAATTTTTGCTTCTTTTTTTCTTAGGGGTTATTTTACCTATGATTTTTATTTTTATAAATACATCATGCAAATAAAATTTATATATATCAAATATAAAGTAAAATAATTAATGATAAATTATAATAATCTCTTTAAAACCTTTAAAAAACACAAATGTTTTTTAAAAATATAAATAATATTTGAAAAAGATGAATTGTAAATTTTTGAAAATAAACAAAGTTAAAAAGGTATTAATCAAGTTTTTTTTTCAAAAAATAATCAAAGTAAAACAAAAGGCGAGGCACTAAGCCTAAGAAAAAAGCCCCATAATGTCTAGGTTTGGAAGCTCATTCCCACACTTTTTTTTTTCTCAGGAGTCATCCGCACCTTTTTTCTTTTCTTTTCTTTTCTTTTCTTTTAAGCTAGGCAAGAGGTCACCTGCAATTGTAGGCATTTGGTGATTGAAAAATCAAGGTCTAAGATTTTGACCTCATGAACCCATTTTCAAGAAATGTTTTGTTGAATACGCCTTAAAAATATCATGAAAACCTCAATTAAACACTTACCAGCCTTAAAGCACTCCAAGAACACTAAAAAAACAAAAATCAACCAAATAAAAAAAATATAAATGGATCACAGTCTACTTTTTCAAGATGTTTATAGGGGAAAAAACCATCACTAGTTTTGTTAGTGTCTATCCTCCGGTATTTTCTGTCGACTTTTCATCTTTTCTCTCAAACCTAGGAACTGAAAATTGAACTTTTAAACCAAAATAAAAATTCTTAAAACATTGATTTGGCCACACATTTGCTTTGACATTGTGATCCTCAATCTTTTAAATGTCTTTCTACTATAATTTATAACTCTATCTCATAGAATTAGGTCACAAAAGATAAAATGAAAAAAAAGTATGCAGACAAAATGAAAAAAAAAGAACAAAAATGACAAAAAGAAGATGAGGGAGCTATGAACAGGGAAGCAGCTGAGGAAAATCTCAGTTCTTAGCATGTTTGTTATTTTGGTTTTGAGGCTTTGTTGTTGTTAGTGGTCATCATTGTGCTTGATTCCGTCTCTCTAGAATTAGATATTTCATTTCCAATCTTAAAATTGTCTTTTGATGTTTTGTTTGGATTCCATTTTTTTTGTGTGTATAACTTCAAAATACTACTATAAAAATGTAAAATATTTTTTTCTTTCAATGATTGCTTAATTTTTGCGATCAATTTCTTAGTATGTTCATCTTTCTTGTAGGATCCAAGGGAGAAAGCTAAATCAGAAACAAGGGATTGGTTGAATAATGTGGTATGTGAGTAAGCTGTTTGATTTGCTTTCTTATTTAGAGTGTACGTAAAATAATATAGTTCTGACCTATCAAATTTCATTTCTGTGACTTGTAATTACCTGTCCTCTTTGGTACTACTGCATGGTCATGTGCAGCTGGGTGGTTTTGTGTGCGGATTAATATCCAAAGAGCTTTATACTTATCCCAGAAAAAAAAATCAATGATTTGGAACTATTTAAGTTATAAATGCTTGATGGCTTATAGATTGATCTCATAGCATTTAAAATAGTAAACTGCAAAATAATTTGTTTTCCTTTCAAGATATTCCTAATTCAGTCCTAAAACATTTTTTTGCCAACTGTGTTTATGTTTATAAAATTGCTGTATTGTGTCAGTTTGGCACTGAAAATTGGGTTTGAAATGAATAATACTTTTAATTTGACATGATCGAGTCTTAAATTTTGATGTCCTTTACTGCTTTAAGAATTCTCAGTTCATCAGTGTTTTAACTAGCTTTTTCCTTGAGTAGGTTGGGGAACTGGAGTCTCAGATTGATACCTTTGAAGCTGAGATTGAGGGCCTCACTGTTAAGAAAGGAAAGACAAGACCGCCCAGACTGGTAGGACAGAAAGGGAAATGTGGTTTCTAGAATCAATATATCCTTCCTTTTGTAATTTTATTTTATCCCTTTTGTCTGGCAGACACATTTAGAGGCATCCATTACCCGGCACAAACTTCATATCAAGAAATTAGAGTTGATCTTGAGGCTACTAGACAATGATGAATTGAGTCCTGAGCAGGTTAATGATGTTAAAGACTTCCTGGATGACTATGTGGAACGTAATCAGGTTTGTGTGTTTATCACCCTTATTGTAAGAGGCACCATGCGTTGTCTAAGTGGATTTTCCCATGTTAACCTGTATATCTTAATTTCATTCCAGTATTCTTGATGGGATAGAGTGTTCATATGCTTTGATTTATGTCACATCAATTATCAATTTGCTTTTTGTCTTCTTTGTAGGAAGATTTTGATGAGTTTAGTGATGTTGATGAGCTGTACAACTCATTACCATTAGACAACTTGGAGTCTCTTGAAGACCTGGTTATAATTGGTCCTCCTGGTCTTGTGAAGGTAAAATTTATGGGCTGAAGACTGTACTTCTAACTATTTTCCATTATTTAACATGAGATGGAAAAATAATCTCAGCCTTTTTTAAAAAAAAATGTATAGTAAATACATATTTTTTCTTTTTTTTTCGTGGTGGTCTTTCTTTTGGTCAGTTTTCTTGTAAATTTCTCATTTTTTTCTCTGCAGGGTGCTCCTGTTCCAGTCTTAAAGACTTCTTTGGCACCAACAGCTCCCCAGGCTCCTCAAACACCTGTATGTTTACACACTATCTGGGACTGTTATTCTGATTTAGCTTTTGAAGTCTTGATGGATCTTATATATATTAGTGGTGTCATTTAAGCATTCCTTTGAGAGCTCTTTATTTTTAGAGAGGTTGTGTTCTGTTTTGTTTTAGCAAGCTGCAAGACATGATTCAGTTTTACCTTGCTGATCCTGACCTGCACGGGACATTGTTGATGCATTTTGACTTTGATTAGTTGCCGAGGGTTTTTTTAATATAATTTGCTTTAAGGTTTAGTAGGACCTGTGATGCTAGGGCTTCGACAAATGACATGTTTGATTCCTATTTTATTTTCAAGTGATGAAAGATATGTGAAAGTTGCACGTAATGTACATTACTTTTCCTTTTGGCTCTTCTAAATCTTTTATTTCACTTAATATAGTTAGATGTTTATACATCTGTTTGGTTTGATAAGATTTTATATTAGTTTGTTTTGTCTAAGTTGTTATTTACCAAAGGTTATTGCTAAATAGTTATTTTTCTCTTAACATAACTTACTCATGGTTGTTTGTCTTCCTTCTTTTTTGTGGAGGGGTGGGTGGGGGTGGAGGGTTACAGAGACCATGTATCTTCAAGAGCTAACAACAGCCTTTTCTCATGTCATGCCGTGGACCACTTTCAGTCTATTTGCATACCATTTCTAATACCTGCGCTTATTAATTCCTTAAATGCTTTTCAGCCTGTTGCTTCTCCGATTCATCAGAGTGCTGTTGGTCAAGAGCAAGCTGATGATACTGCTTCACAAGATAGTAACTCTGATATTGTTAGAACTCCTGCCAAAATTATTATGGTTGGTTCTTCAGCTACATCAACACCAACTGGGAACCTTGCTTCTATTTCTGTGAATGTTCAGGTTCAGACATTGCCTAGTTTGTTAGCAGCTTCTCCAACTCTTTCTGGTTCATCTTCTGTTCGAGGTGTCTTGGAAAATGCAGCTCCTGCTAATCCTTTTTCTCATGTACCCCTGACTGATGCTGCCAATTCTCCAAAGGATGAAGAAATTCCAGGCTTCCCTGGCCATAGATCATCACCTTCTCCTGTTGATACTGGACTAGCAAGGGGCATTGGTAGAGGTGGCCTCTCTAGCCAGCCCTCATCTAGTATCCCCCTCAGTCCTGGTGTAATTCCTAGCAATGGAGCTCTTGGTTCAGTGCCTTTAGCTTCTGACATTGCAAAGAGAAATATTTTGGGAACTGACGATAGACTTGGGAGTGGTGGAATGGTGCAGCCCTCGGCCTCTCCACTAAGTAATAGAATGATCTTGCCTCATGCTAGCAAGGCAGGAGATGGAACTGGTGCAGTTGATTCTAGTAATGCTGGTGAAGCTGCTACTCTTAGTAGCAGAGTTTTCTCTCCTTTGGTAACTGGCATGCAATGGAGACCTGGAAGCTCCTTTCAAAGTCAGAATGAACCGGTATGCCACTTGTTTTAACATTTAGTTTGTTTTCCTTGTTGATTTTTTTAACAACATAGGGGTGCAAGCATGTGTTTGTATGTTCTTTATTTTAGAGGATATCATGGTTTTTGAAATTTTTTACCATATAAAGCCCCATTTGTCAATGTGAAGTCTAGATGTGAACTACCCATCCACCTTTCCTCCTTGCACCATAACCAAACATTGAGAAACTTTATTTTGTGGAGCATTTGCACTAATGTCAATGGCTTTTATCTGGGATGGTCACCATCCTCCTAGTCGAATTGTAGGTCAAGTAGTAATTAAGCTGTGTTTATTGGGTGAGCCAAAAAATGAGACTTTTGGAAACATGATTGAAAACATTTAACTTCAATTTTTTAGCATACATGGATTAGCATGCTAGATCCATTTATTATATCACCTTAGTATGTGACTACAATTAAGCTATTAGCGGAAATGCTAATTGCTTTTATCTGGTATTGATTCTGGTTGCCTCCTTGCTGCAATAAGCGGCAATGCTGAAGGTGTTTATTAAGATGTGTTTCACTAATGGGCCCAAAAATGGGATATTGGAAACGCTATTGAAAATTTTAAATTTCAATTTGCAAAGCATATTTGATACGAGTTTTGGTTTAGCAAGTGATGGAAATGTTCTCTCCACCCATCCTCTTTGGAAGATAAATGCCTTTTTACATTATCACTGGATTATATATATATATATAATAGTCTAAACTCATGTTAAATGTTAAAGTGTACATCTCTGTTAATAACCACCCACATCAATAGTATATAATTACTTCATTGTGTGATGGGTGATTTTTTATTCATGCCAGCTACAACCTAATATGTTGTGCGGTTAGTCAACTAAAAGATTATGTGCATGATAAGATAATCAACCAATGGAAAATGCTTTAAGATTCACATCACCTGAAATTCCTCGTGCGTTGTGGCTTTAGTCCTTTCTAGTGAGGGTATTAGTGATGGACCAGTATATAATTGTTGTTCATATAAGATGCTTAATCATATGAAGAAAATAAATGCAACAAACCCCTCCACTTATATAATTTTGTTTCAATGTTTACTGCACTGTTGTGCATTTTGCATATGCTTTATTTTGCTAAACAGCCTGGAAATGAGTTTTTTCATTTTTTATTTTCGTATAAACAAAAAGAAGAGGGTGAAAAGAAATGTCATACCATGCTTAACTGGTGGTGGTAAAGGTAAAGAACTGGAAATAAGAGCAAAAGTAGAGGGGAAGAGTGAGGGGCTGGATGAGAAACCTTCAATGAGAAATATCTCAATAACTTGCTTACATTTTTTAATATTAGCTGCCTGTGGTTTTACTTAATAGATGATTGACAGCAATTGCTTACATCAAATGTTTTAGAATTAGCTTCTTGATGAGAATTGTCCATGTCAGAACATGTTGATTTAATTGTTCCTTAAGTTGACTTAATGGGTTTTTTTTTATTAAGAAGTATTGTCAAAACTAATTGCCATTTTGTTTTAAAGTAAAAATATTTCTTCTGTAGGGCCAACTTCGAGCAAGAACTGAAATAGCTCCTGATCAGAGAGAGAAATTTTTACAGCGTCTTCAGCAAGTCCAGCAACAAGGTCACAGTAACATTCTTGGCATGCCACCTCTTGCTGTTGGGAACCATAAGCAGTTTCCCACCCAACAAAATCCACTTTTGCAGCAGGTGCTTTTACTTCTTTAGGATTCTTCATTCCTTATCCTTGTTTTTTGAACAAGTGAACTTGGAAAAAAAACAAAAGTAAAAGATCTTTACTGTAGTGTTTGGCTGCTCTAAAACAAAAGAGATGAATAAGAAGAAACTTTTTTACCTAACGTAATTGAGTAAAATTATTTAACCGTATAGTTATTTTTTATTAAAAAGTATAAGAAACTTTTTTACCTAATGAGCTTCTTAATATTATGATGAATATCATTATTACAAATCAAATATAATAATTAAAACATAATAATGTAGAGATGAAAATCGATTATAATCAATTGTGTTCTCAAAGAAATTAGATTTAATGATGAAGAGGTGGGAGCTGAATAATAACAAAAAATGTGCATTTGTGATGAAATTATTATCTTGCATTTCCAACTGTTAGATTTTAACTTTGTATCAGTACCAATATTTTAGCTGACATAAATTTTTTTAATTATTTATTTTATTATTAAATATATTTGATAAAATGATTTAATGAAATGATCATAAATTTTTTACGATTATTACAATTTATGATAACATGATTTTGATGGATGGAGAAATCTTCATTTTAAGCTAGAAACAAAAGTGAAAATGATAATGTCTATTTATTTCGAACACTGCAAGTTTGATGGCAATACATATCAAATGTAAAATAGACTTTTTCAACATTGTTTTGTCTAGTCTCTCATCAGCCAAACAGATTACAAAGACATTTATTATGTCTTATACACTACTACCAAACACAACTCTATATTTCCGTCCCCTGTTCTGCCTTGTCCCTTTTTTCCTAGCTATCTCTCTCTTCTATCCTGAGATTATAACTGAATGCCACTTATGGTGTTGTTTCATTATTTTAATATCATGTTTGAAGTAAAGTTAGCTTAGTTGTGAATTGGAAGTCTTTTTATTTTGTGGGCTTGCATGCTGATTTCATTCATGATAAGTGTCTTGTAGAATTGTTGGAAGAAAGTTATTAGCAATCGTATTTAACGAATACCAACCTTTCTTTATAGCAGCTTATACCACTTCCACTCATTTGTTGCTTGATCACTTAGCATGTCCTTTGAGCTTCATTGGAGAAATATCCATTTGGCTTGTAGTATCACTCTTTTCTTTCTGTATCTGGTTAGGTTTTATGTCTTTTACCTTTAAATTTATTTAGATTCTTTAAATTTAATACAACTATAGGTGTAGTATTAGCTATGCATTTGCTTGAAATATTGTTTTGATTATGGCTGTAATCACCATAGTTAATTGTTTGTTTTTTTCTTCAGAATCTTTTTTTGTTTGGCCTTCTGTTCATGATCCTATTTCTTCTGCATTTCCAGCTTCCATGAATAAAGACTTAGTTTGACACTTTGTTACTTTTTGGGCATGCAATCTGATTAAATTTGCAGTTTAATTCTCAAAGTCCATCAGTCTCTCAAGGTAGTTTAGGGAATTGGAGTTCAGGCAGCAGGTTTCAATACATCTGCTGCCTTACAGCAGCCTAATTCCATCCATCAGCAGTCTAGTCAGCAAGTTGTGATGTCTAGTAATGTGAAAGATGCAGGTATTTTTCATTCTCCAATTAACTTGTCATGATTTGAGTTTGGAAATGCTATCATAAAACTGGCTTGCGCTAATTACATGAGTAAATGGTGCAGAGGTTGCAAATCCATCTGTTGAGTTGCAGCAGCTAATGCAGAATTTACCTGAGGATTCAACCACTGAATCTACCCCTACATCTGGGCTTGGCAAAAGTCTTGGGAATGAGGATGAACTCTCAGCAACACATGCAATGGATACTTCTGTATGTAGAATAATTTCTAATCTTGACTGTTGTGTGTGTGTATTTTAAGTATTCCACATGCATCGAACCATCCTTCTCTTTCAAGAATATATTTTTAATTTCCTTGGTTGGAAGTGTTTGAATGAATTTTTAACCCAGATATAGTTTTGAGGTTGGGGCTGTTGCAGCACCACCTTTTGATAGTGTATCCCCAGCATGTCCTCTCCCAGCTTTATTTTACAGTGGGGACTGGGATGGGAGGGATTCTCTGTGAAGCAATGATTGGGCAGGCTCCCTAATAAATAGGCTTGGTTGCAACTAGCAAGTTGTTATCGTAATTTCTTAAATAGTGAACCTTTTATTTTTTATTGTGTAATTCACTGTAATATGGGAAATGATTTTAGTGATGAGTTTATTTTATATTGCAAACTGAGACTCTTTCTCATGCCCGCGCGCGCGCGCATACACACAGAAGGCATATTTGTCACTTTTAATTTTGGTGGCTGTGTTATTCCATTCAAGGCTCTGGTCTTTCTGCACCTCTTTTTCCTGTAAAGGGGTTCATATTGTGCGATGACTTGTCCTAGATTCAGCTTTTGTGAATTAACACATGGATCTCACGTTTATCGTGGATCCACCTCACTAAAGTCACAATGTGCTGGGCCAGGTCTCTTTCATGGAGCCATTGCATTTTCCTTTAGAAATTCTCTTCCATTAATTGCCTTGTAAGCACTTTATTGTGGTTGACAGTCTGGTAGTTTGTGGAACTTGATGTTGAAGGTAGTGTGATTAAAGTTGGTTTAAAATGTCTTAGCTGCAGGCTGGAGCATCTGGTTCCTTGACAGAGCCTGTACAAGTGCCAAGAGATATAGATCTCTCTCCAGGGCAACCCCTACAATCCAGTCAACCGTCTAGCAGCCTAGGTGTTATTGGCCGGAGAAGCGTCTCTGACCTTGGTGCAATTGGCGATAATCTCAATGGTTCTGCTATAAATGCTGGGGCCATGCATAGTCAGTCATACAATTTTGAGATGCTCGAAGCTGCATATCACAAGCTTCCTCAACCTAAAGACTCGGAACGAGCTAGGAGCTATATTCCAGTATGGATGTGCAATCATCTTCATATTATTGCACCTTTCAAACTATGGACAAGTGTTGTTTATGGAGTAATTTGTCTCTTGTTTGTCCGTACAGAGGCACCCTGCAGCAACACCCTCTAGCTATCCTCAAGTCCAGGCGCCGATGGCAAGTAATCCCGCGTTCTGGGAACGGTTAAGCATGGAGAGTGTCGGCACCGACACCTTGTTCTTTGCTTTTTACTATCAACAGGTGATGGGACATCCTCTGTTGTTTCATTATTATGTAGTTTTTGTTTCTGTCATTTGATGAAACCAAATTGTGTGCAGAATACATATCAGCAATATCTGGCTGCAAAAGAACTGAAGAAGCAATCTTGGAGATACCACAGAAAATACAACACCTGGTTTCAACGGCACGAGGAGCCAAAAGTCACAACTGATGAATATGAACAGGGGACGTATGTGTATTTTGATTGCCATGTTGGCAATGAGGACAAGCAAGGATGGTATGTTTATTTTGCTGCTAACTATCCACTTAGTTGCCCTTATTGAGGAACTTTGTAGGAAAACTCCTTAAAAACAGAAAATCATACATAAAAATCATATTATGAGTTGTTTCATCGTCAAGATGTGAGGATGGGACAGAATTTGCTGCTTCATATAAGAGTTTCAGCCTGGTGGGGGTGACGTGTGTGAAATGTTTGGCAAACGTGCTTCTACCTTGGCATATAAACTTTTTCTATATTATTTGCCCTTGTATATTACTGTGATTATAATATATACATACAAGTTCATGTGAAATTATTTCATGTTCATCTCTAAATCCTCAATAGTAGGTAGTAGGAATGGATAACATATTCTTGGCTACATGCCAGCTCATATTCATAAAAAATCGGGTTCGTGTCAGCCGAATTCGACTGTGCTTGTGGTTCTTATGATCTCTGTTTGCTTTGTATGTGCAGGTGCCAAAGGATCAAGACGGAGTTCACCTTTCAGTATAACTATCTTGAAGATGAACTCACTGTCTAGAAAATGAGCAGTTCTGCTACAAAAATGTCGCCATCTAAATCCTGGTTTGCTCTTTCTCGGATTTTACTTCTTGTTATGAACACTGTTGTATATATTGGATTGTTGAGGGGGTGTGCTTGTGCAGGTGAGGACAGTGACTTGAATCTTGTATGATAATCCATGTGGATCAAACCCCCTTCAGATATATAATTTAATTTATGTTTTCGCAGTTGATTTTTCAATAATTATTGCTGATTTTTTAAAACCATTTGCTTCTTGATTCTGCTGTCTTCAATGGCCTGTTTGGGAGTGCAGTTGCGGTAGCTTTTGAAAGTATTTTTCGTGTTTAAATATATCAAAAAAAATTATTTTTTTAAAATTATTTTTGACATCAGCACATCAAAATGATATAAAAATACCAAAATATATTCATTTAAAATGCAAAAAAATAAATAAATAAATTTCGGCCGAAAGCAGGTTGGATCGCACTGCCAAACAGGTTCAAATCTTCTCTCTCATCCATTCCTTTGTATGTATGTATGTATGTATGTATGTATGTATTCATTCTAGATTTTACATCTATAAATTCTAGTAAAGCTAGACATCGTAAGATTCATAATTATTTTTCATAAAAAATAAAAAATAAATAAAAAAACTCTTTCTCCAAGTTTCTGAAAAGTGGGAAAGGAACAATCACTTGGCAAATCCGAAAAGGCAACGACCCTCCTATCCTCATGTCAGGGATCCCATCTATTCGGTCGGTCACCGACCTCTTCGAAAACCATGGAAAGTGGGGGAACCTCACTTTTAAACGATATTAAAAATTGATAAATTTTAATATTTACTCTTAAAGGTTTAAAAATATTAATTATATTATGAATTTTTTAATGAAAGAAAAAGATTTCATCTCTTCAAGGTATATATATATATACCTTAGGAAGATTTATTTTATCAAATCTTAAAAATTGAAGGACTAAAAAAACATTTTTTACATAATTTGTTTTTTTTTCAAATGAAAGAGGAATATTGATTCATGATTTACATTTTCAAGGGATATTATAAAATTAAAACTCCAATAAAAATAATCAAATTATGTATTAAAACGTAATCAAATTAAATGTTTCTCTCATATAATCATTTGAAAAGTAAATTTTACACTTCCATGGTATAATTAATCAGGCAGGAAACGTAGACTTGAACAAAAGGAATACCATTTGATAATTAAGAAGAAGAAAACGCTAAAATCATATCGTTTTGTATTTTCATATGAAAATTTAAAATATATATTTTCATGTATTTTGTGATTTAACAACTAGTTTACTGAATTTATTAGAATTTGATTAGTATTTCAATATTTCACAAATTTCAATTCTTGAGGATTAATAGTAAAAAAAATTGATATAAATATTAAACCTGCAAGTAGATTGGTTTTTAAATATCTAAACCAACTAAAAGTTTCTCAAAATTATTTTATTTTTTTTCTAATTTTTAATTAAAATATGTTTTTTTCAACATGAGGAATAAGTTACACTTTCAGAATAGATAAATCCTATTAAGATATTCAGAATGAAATTTTCTTCTGAGAAAAGTCTTTTGGCTTTTTTTTTATTGGAGCTGCAAAATCAGTGGCAAAGACTTGAAAAAAAAAATCTTTTTGGCTCTTCAATTGGTAATGATGCCCTAATATAAAAATTTCTTGATCTTAATAATTAGTACTAATACCTTAATTATGCGTTCATTTCTTTCACTTTCATAGCTTCATAGCAGGACCCTAGCCAGCTACCACTGTTTTTAGAAACCACTACAAAAACAGCTAAACCTAGAAATTCTAGCCGTTGGGAACCATTCCTGTAATATAACACCTGTTGGAGACAAAGTCATCAGAGAAGGTGGTGGAATTCCCTCGGTGGCTGGGTGCTGTGTCAACTGTCTGTCTCTCTGTTGTCTCTTTTGTATTCTGTTCTGACTCAGCTAATATTCATCACATTGTAAACACAAGGTGGTGGAATTTCCTTCTTCGAGTTGTACACTCCTGATATTCATATCCCTTTTAAAAGGAAAATTCCCCTGTTTTTCAAACCCAATGATTTTGATCTTTCCTACTGAATAAGTTTTGGTTTTGCATGTTTCCTTCAAAACCCATCAATTCATTGGGTTTGATTCATATTTATAATCAAAACCCGTGGTTGGCATTTAATATTTTTTAATCGTTATAAAGTATCGATCTTTCTGTTCATCTCCACATGCTCTGTTCCTTATTTCTCGAGAAAACGGTGGGTTCTTGGTTATTGATCCTCTCTTTATTCACACACCAAAATGGTTTAAAAAAGTACATTTCTTTTGAACTTTGCGTTTTGATTCATATTTATATTATTCCTTTTCTCTCCCTCGTTTTTTGCTGATTATTTTTCAGTTTTGAAATATACATGAGACTCTTGCTTGTTCCTCTCCTACTATCATAAAAATCACGATCTCAAGGTCGTGGCCCGTAAATCGCTATTTTCTCGTTGATTCAGTGCATCCACTTGTCAAAAACCGTTGCCTTCCCTCTCTTTCTCATTAATAGAAAAGGAAAGAAACTGAGTTTTCAGTTACAGCAATTAACAAAAAACCTTCGACTTTACTTGGGTTGTCTTGTCTTCTCTTTTGTTTGAGTTCGTTTTTTTTTTGCACTTAGGAACCAAAACTAAAAATGGGCGCCTGTTGGTTTCTCAAATGGGTTTTGGTTTTAGGCTTCTTAGGGAATTGTGTTGATGGTCTTGGTGTTAATTGGGGAACTATGGCTATACGTAAATTGCCACCAGAAACAGTTGTTCAAATGTTGAAGGATAATGGGATCCAAAAAGTGAAGCTTTTTGATGCAGATCAAAATACAATGTCTTCACTTGCTGGTACTGGCATTGAAGTTATGGTTGCTATTCCTAATGATCAGCTTGCTGTAATGGGTGATTATGATCGTGCTAAAGATTGGGTCAAGAGGAATGTAACTCGTTATGATTTTAACGGAGGAGTTACCATCAAGTAAGTCTAGAGTTTTTTTCTCTGTGTTTTTTCTTCGTTTTTAATGGATTTTTGATTGATTGGTTCTGAATTTGAGTTTCTATCATCGAGATAAACAATGGAGTTTAAATCGATGGAAGTAACCCATATCCAAGTTAGGATCGCACTATGGTGAACTTCATAGTTTCCTGGAAGCTGATCCAGCTGTTCCATCTTGTGTGTTAGAAAATTGTCAATTTCAATTATTTGGCATGAGAAGCTGTTGTCTTGGAGTAGTTTCCGTCTGGGAAGTTTAATTTCTTTTGTCCAAGTAAAATTTTGCTGTTAATATGATTATGTGGGTATTTGTGGTCTTTGTTGTTTGTTAAATTTGTCTGCCTTTTCTTCATAAACCGGTAATCATGACCTCCTAATGCATCATTAAAGCAGTTGAGAATTTGGTGTTCTCTAGGAGTTGACTTTATTGTTTTGGATACCTTTTGATAATTATATTGATTCTGGATGAAGCTATGGCCTTATTGCTATACTTTATTACGTTTGTCAAGAGAGTTTCAGCTTCTCTTATCCCCGTCCAATGTCATCCATAGGAAAAGAGAAGCTTGCATCAAGATTCTAACTTTAAATATATAATATGGCCTGTTTTTATATAAGCTTAGGTGCACCACAACTAATCCTCGGATCTACTAATCCCTGGATCTAATGAACATCCTGCAAGCCCTAGTGAGCAGGTAAGGCATCGCTGGGATGACAGGTGTGCATAGTGGGGCTCGAACCCTGGTGCAGAGGAAGGGAACAAGTCCCTTCCTCCACTTGGTTGTTGAATCTTCCATAAGATGGCGGTTGGGATTTGTTAATTAGAGAAGCTAATAGCCTGGTAGGAATTAATGCAATGCGTTGAGTTTTACTTCTTACTAAAAAAGGTAGGCATTCCATTTTTTGTATACTCAGAGCTATACCTGCGTATCTATTCTGTAGAATATGATAGCGCATGCTTAGAATTTCTAGGAAAATAAAATGGGAGATTGGGCTTTGGAATCTTACCCCAAGCACTCCGACTTTTTTCTGTATGAACTTTTGGTTTCCCTTTCGTACGCATTCAAAAACCCATAGGAGAATCATATTCTCGGTGGCATACTTTTTTGAGAGAACTTTGTATTGGAAAGGAGAAAAGGATGGCAACCTTGCCCACTCCAAAAGCCAATTGGTATGGGATACATGTAAAACTAATGAATTAAATGTTTTGCAAGACTTGTTTGCACAATTTCTCCATATCCAATGCTTGATGAGATGTGGGAATTAAATTGAAAGGAGTCCATGGTAGAGTTCTCAACTTGATGCTCTGTTTTCAACTTAAGTTCATTGTAGTTCTTATTTAAAATTCTACCTTACATTTTCTATCTTTTGAGATACATTTGGTGTTTATGGATATGATATGAAATACAAGTTTTCTGCCCCCTCTCCTTTGCTTTGCCACCAATGCTCATTGTTTTAGCAATTATGTGACCGGTTAGTTACTAGTAAAAGATATTTACATTATATAAATGAATGAACTAAAAAAAGTATTTATTCTTGTAACCAATTTTCAGAAACAGAAAAGATAATATCCGTTTTTTTTTCTCCAAGAGATTGCTTTTCTGAATGATTTGTCGTTTTGACATTCATAATTTTCTGCTATATTTTCTATGAGAACGCATCCGGAGGGTGGTGTGTTAGAGCTCCAGAACATCATCCTCTGTTTCTCTTAAGTCGATTTTGATATTATTTCTACCTTCTTAAAACTACAAGAGATGGAACAGTACTTGTTCCTTGTGTGAGTGTGTGTTGTGATTCAGCTCTGTATCCACATGATTGTCTGTTGAATGGAGGAATTTATGCAGATTCAGCAACCCTATTATTTTTCATTATAGCATATAAATTGGAAGGTTTACATTCATTACATTGTTTTAAAATACATTCTAGGTTGCTGTTGTCCGGTTTTGTTGAGAATGAAAGCTCTCATTTATTAACTTCTGCAATCTTTTATATCTTTGCTGTCTCTTCACAGGTATGTAGCAGTTGGTAATGAGCCATTTCTCACATCCTACAATGGTTCATTCTTAAACACCACCTTCCCAGCACTTCGGAACATACAAAATGCCCTGAATGAGGCTGGGGTTGGAGACTCCATAAAGGCCACTGTACCCTTCAATGCTGATGTCTATAACTCTCCAGATGGCCAAGCCTATCCATCCTCTGGAAGATTCCGCAGTGATATTAATGACATTATGACCGAGATTGTTCAGTTTTTGGGTCAGAACAATGCACCTTTCACCGTGAATATCTATCCTTTCCTGAGTCTTTACGGGAATGATGATTTCCCATTTGATTATGCTTTCTTTGATGGGGCACCTCAACCTGTTTTAGATAAAGGTACTGGGATTCAGTACACCAATGTTTTCGACGCCAACTTCGATACCTTGGTCTCGTCCCTGAAAGCAGCGGGCCATGGAGATATGCCAATTATAGTAGGCGAGGTAGGTTGGCCAACAGATGGGGACAAGAATGCCAACATGGGCAATGCTATCAGATTTTACAACGGGCTCTTGCCACGACTTGCCGGCAACAGAGGCACCCCACTGCGGCCAGGCTACATAGAAGTTTACTTGTTTGGTCTTCTTGACGAGGATGCCAAGAGCATCGCTCCTGGAAATTTCGAGCGCCATTGGGGGATCTTTCGATACGATGGGCAGCCTAAATTTCCAATGGATCTTTCTGGTCAGGTTGCCAACAAGTTGCTAGTGGGCGCGCAGAATGTGCAGTATCTACCGACAAAATGGTGCATGTTTAATCCGAACGCCAAGGATCTTAGCAAGCTTGCCGATAACATAAACTATGCCTGCTCCCGTTCAGATTGCACGGCACTTGGATATGGCTCTTCCTGTAATGGCTTGGACACCAACGGGAATGCTTCATATGCATTCAATATGTACTACCAGGTGCAAAACCAGGATGAATTCGCCTGTAATTTTGAAGGTCTGGCCATGGTTACTGAACAGAATATCTCTCAAGGGAACTGCAATTTCACCATTCAGATACTAACTTCATCTTCCTCCTCTCTCACCACCCTGTCATTGATGGGTTCGGTTTTTGCAACAGTCTTTTTAACATTCCTTTTTCTATAGATACCTTGGATCTACTTTTTTGACCGTTGGTTACTCTACCAATTCATATAATAAAATTTCCTTGTTTGTCAGATGAAGAACTGCTCAGAATTTATTGTCTGATCATCAACCACTCACATGGTTTTCAAGAACAGTGGACCTCCTCCTTCCTTCGCTAAAGTTCATGCATTATTTATGCCTGTCTAGGAAATCCAAGATTCTTGCTTGCTTTAGGGGGTGTTTAGGAGTGATTTGGTAAGTATTTTTGAAAAAAATTGAAAAATTTTTATTTTTATTTTAAATTAAATTTTTTTGGTGTTTTCATATCATTTTTATGTAATGATGTCAAAAATGATTTTGAAAAAATAAAAAATATATTATTTTGATATATTTCTAAACAAAAAGCATTTTCAAACCACACTCCCAAGCAGTTATCCTCAAAAGATGGCATGCATGTGTGCACGCACCATCCCTATCCCATACCCTGTAGCGATTAGGACTTTGTACGAGCGATACCATCTAGACAAAAAAAAAAAAATAAGTAGATGTCCGAGTCAGTTTATACATATCTCGATTAATCTCACGGATTCTAAAATGAACGACTAATTATCACCTTCAGTAACCCTGAAAATTATGAGACTCGAACAAACAATCTTTAAGAAAATAAAACTAGAACCAAATCACTAAGTTGCACCCTTCAAGATTTAATTATCAGCTTCCAGTAACCCTAAAAATTACGAGATTCGAACCACCCTTCATGATTCTAAATAGACAATTACCAACTACTACTTCCCACCACACAAACAACACTATCATAAAGAAATAGGAACAACTTAGATTAGATTTGAATAATGTCGATAAAAAAAATATAGTAATTCATGTGATTTTCTCTCCATTATTTGGGTGGTCCCATAAAAAAATTTAAAAAAAAATAGCAAGCAACCCGTATTCAAAAAAGCCTCTTAATTGCATGCCCTTTTGAATCTCCTACCAACACAACACACCCACATGTGCCTTCTTCTCTCTTGGATGTGATATGTCCTTCGATAACTCCAACTAGCCTTTGTTCTAAGAATATTACAAATTTACAATTACAAAATATATTAGATAAAACATTTTAGAGTAACCCCTTTTTTTTATTTTCAATTTTTTCATTTAATCTTTTTTTTCTTTTCCAAGTATAGCCTATAAAAGTCTAAATTTAAAATTCTAAATTAATGGTCAATTTATTAAAAGTAAGCAATTCAACAATAGAATATCAAAGTGGAAGGACAATGAGAAATCTCATGGTAAATTTTAAATTTGATGATAAATGAACAAAGTTATCATTTTACATATTCTTTAGTTATTTATTTTTTATTTTATTTTCCTATATTTGTTTAGTTGCATGATATTTAAAGAGATTAGTTAATTTTATTTTTGATTTATTTTTTTCTTCTTATACTTTATACGTATCAATTGTATTTGTATGATGTTTTTTTATAAAAATAAAATAATTTGTTATTAGCAACAACAATTAGTCATTACAAATAAAATGAATAAAATATTTAAAATAAAAATGTCAATAGATGTAAAAAATTTGTACATGCATCTATATTATATTTCAACTATAAAAAATTAACTTCATGCTTTAATATTTAATTATTTTCAACAACTCCTTTTCATTTATCACTTAATATATCCTAAAACTTATGTAATAAAGCTATTAATATTATCCTTTTGTTTTTTAAATTAAAAAAATATGTTAAGTGAAGAAAGCCTTTTTTTTCTGGAGAAGCTTTGATCTTAACCAAAATGGATAAAGATCAAAATTGTGTTCGTGTTCTCACAAAAGATCAAAATTTTTGGGAAATCAAAGTTATTAGGACAAATTCACAAGTCAAATTGGTGTTGTTTTTAACAAGTGAGTTGGAGGAGTTCAAATCAGAGTTGTCAGTTTCGTTTTGTTTCACCCGTAAACGTTTCATACTAGTTTAAAAAACAAGATAAAATGGTATCGTTTTCATCTCGGTTAACATTTCATCCAAATATCGGTCGAAAACGCATTAGTATCATTTCGCCTATGTCGTTTAGGCCAAATAGTGTTTTTTTTTTAAATAATGAACAATTTTACAATATCAATCATATCTCTTAATCGATTGTTAGACCCAGATTAGATTGATGATAAATATATATATATACGTATAGATGTCTCTATGTATATATATTTATATATATATTACGTTTAAATTTCAGAGCAATCAGAGAATGTAATGACCTTGCGAGATTGATTATAACATTCTCATAATATTATTATACATGTTCATAATTTTATTCAGAAAAATTATTTTATTGTCTTTTTTTAAATTAAATTACACAATTCTAAATTTGAAGTTGAGTTGTAATTGGCTGAATAATAATTCATAATTTAATCATCATGGAAAATATTTTTCAAGTCCAACCAATCACTATATATGAGAGCAAAGATTATTCATCCTAAACAAATGTATTTAAGATGATGCAAGGGTAATCTTTGATGATCTTTTAATAATTCTTGAAAAATATCCTTTGCAAGTCTTCATTAAGCCTAGTATTTTTTTCAATGTCTTTCGCTATGGTTATGTCAAACATATTTATAATCGTTTGTGATAGGTTGGGCTCTATGCTTTTTAGGAACTATACTTACTAGATGCTTATTTGGTTAAGTACTAAAGAGGTTATAATCCAAATCATAGTTGTCAATTTTATTCTGTGTCAGTTGAAATAGCCGAAACGTTTTGTACTAGTTAAAAAAACAACATAAAACGGTGTTGTTTTTACCTCGGTTTAAACTCCATCTCATTCCATATTTTTCTGTTAAATATTGGTCGAAACATACTGGATTTTGCCCATTCCTTTTCGGCCAAATAGTATTTTTTTTAATTAATATATTTAATGACATATATATATATATATATATATAAACAATACAACCCCAAAATGACGTGCAGAAACGCTCCGAAACCGAAATATTTCATTCCAATTGAAAAAATAAAGCATCAACCGAAACGATATTGACAACTTTGATACAAACCTAAATAATTCAAGGCATTTCCAAAGATAATAAATATGATGCAATGGTGAATATGAACTAATGGACTTCGAGATCACTAAAACTCATGGATGAGATATTAATTTGTTTTTCTTTTCTTTTCTTTCCATTTTTTTTAACATTACAAAAAGATAATCATGAACTAGATGAGTGAAACATCAGATTTCTTGTATCCATGTGTCTTCCATTGTCAGAAAATGTGATGTGATGTTATATTCTTGGAGGATAAAAAAAACATATTCGCCCTTTTTATGTTTTATAACAGAGAAATATAAAAGTTCACTTCTTTTCCAATTAGAAAATAAAATATTCTTCCAAATATTTTAAACCTATTTATTATGGAGTTTAATAAGGCAAATTAAGTGTATGTTTTGGAGTATAGTTGAGGTTGTTTTTGAAAATATTTTTTATTTAAAAATATATTAAAATAATGTTTTTTTTAATCACTTTTGACATCAGCACATCAAAATAATCTAAAAACACCAAAAAATTAATTTAAAAAAAAATAAAAAAAAATAAATATTTTTTAAAAATATTTTCCGATCGCAATCCCAAACATCCCTTTAAATTGTCATTCCATTAGAAAAAGATGTAATGAATCTTGAATGAAGACTCTAAACTACTAGCTAATCCTCCATGCTAAAGCCATTTTTTCTTCGTCAAAATGAAAGGAAAATCGGATCTTGGTGCGTGAGTTTGAAAGCAAAAAACAGTGGAATAGTATTCAACCTCGTATTTCTTGACCAAATGAGATTTTTTGATTATTTTTTTTTCTCTTTTCTTTGATGGAACAGTGTTCTTTGATCATCACCAAGAACCTGGTGATGATCCTGATCATGGACCAAGAACCTGTCATCTGAAACTAGCCGATGACAAAGATACAAGAGAACCCAAAGATTAAAAGAAAAATCAATACTAAAGTGTTGTTAAGAAAATATTTTATCTAAAAACTAAAGGTGTTAAGTGAGGTCCCTAGAATATGATTTATATTATTCTCTAACATACCCCCTTTAAGTGAAAGCTTTTTGAGCTTGAAACTTGCACAAATCCCACATTATTTTATACTTGATTTTTATCAAATAGAATGCAAATGGTGAGAATTGAGTTCCTGCTGGGTCAACAAGGCTCTGATACTATGTTAAATAATCATTCACCTAAAAACTCTAGCTAGAATATGATTTATATTGTTTCTCTAACATACCCTTTTAAGTGAAAGTCTTTTAGGTTTGAAACTTTGCACAGACTCACGTTACCTTGTGCTTGATTTTTATCAAATAGAATATAGGTGGTGGAATTAGAACTCGTGATTGTTGGGTCAATAGGACTCTGATACCATATTAAGTAATTATTTCATCTAAAAGTTCAAGTTGTTAGGTGAAGACGCAAAATATAATTATATATTTGAGTTGAGGATGGGAACCTACAAGGCTGCAGAATTTCACTTGGAGAGAGTTCGAGGACTCGAAAAAAGATAAAAATGAGTTGACTGATGCAGAAAAGGAAAAAGAATCTCCTAAAAGCTCAAGCTATTAGGTGAGGTACTAGAATATGATTTATATTATTATTTAACATATTGTTATAGAATAATATAAATCATATTCTAGAATCTCACCTATCAATTTAAAATTTTAGGTGAGATGGTTCCTTAATATGATATCAGAGCCTTGATGACCTAGCGGTTCACGAATTCGAATCTCACCACATTCATTCTATTTGATAAAAACTCAACCACAAGGTAATGTGAGTTTGGTACAAATTTCAAGCCCAAAGGGTTTCTTACTTGAGAGAGTGTGCTAGAGGATAATATAAATTATATTCTGAAGTCTCACCTATCAGCTTAAGCTTTTAGGTGAGATGATTCCTTAACACATATCTCCTCAAGTGAAAATATTTTGAATTTGAAACTTGCACAGACTCACATTACCTTGTACTTGATTCTTATCAAATAGAATAGGGTAGTGAAATTCGAACTCGTAATTGTTAGGTCAAAAGACTCTGATATCATATTAAAAAACTATTTTACTTAAAAATCCAAGCAATTAGATGAAAATCTTGAATATAATTTATATTATTTTATAATAAATGTAGACATTTTGGGTTGGGGATGGGAGCCGCAAGGCTACAGGATTTCACTTGGAGAGAGTTCGAGGACTCGTAAAGATAAAAATGTTTCCCATTTTCATGAGAACCGAGGCCAGCCCAACTGGTTCGAGTTCAAACTTCAAAGGGATAATGAAGGGTCACGTGCATGCTGGGATCAATCATCTTCATCTCCTTTGACATTTGAGATAGTGCCAAAATTTACATAATACAAAAAAACAAAAAAAAAAATGATAATGCAAGATTCCTTTTTGTAAACATTGTATAGATTACAGACACTTGGATTATGCTGTCTTTACCATTATCATTTTGTCTAGCAAAGAATAATTATAAGAATCTGTTTTCTAAACCACAATTATGAAAACTAACACTATCAAATTCACTAGGAGCCCTCTAATTTTGAAGATAAACTCAATATCATAAAATTGTGATTGAAAAGAAGAGAGAAAATAAAACTTAGCATTTAAAAGATGTAGTTAGGTGTCAAATCAAGGTTTTCAAAAGAGAGAAAAGGGTTTTATAGAAAGAACAACAGCAAGGGAATCCCATATCACATCAAAGACTCCTTTTTTGTGTAGAAATTAATTCTCAACAAATAATTAGGAACACACTGAATTACCAGCTAAGACCTTTGATTCAGCATCAATGGGACTCCGAATTTGTTTTAGTATACATTGGAAAGGGCAATTTGGAAGTTAATTGCTGTTCATTCTCATCTCCATTACTTTCTTATGAGAATTGGAGTGCAAATAGCTCACAAAAGTAGGACTCTTTGCTGGCCTGTACTCCGGCAATAGCCTGCCTGATTTGAATCTAACTCCACAAGCATTGCAAAGAGTTTTTGGACCCAATGGCCCTGCCCTCCATTGTGGTGTTCTTTGGGCTAGGCAATGGGTGCACCGCCTCGGCTGTTGCTGTTCATTGTGGCTCCCCGGACGGCCTGAACTCTCCTTACCTTCGTCATCCTCACCATCATCTTCAACTCCTGGTTTTTCTTGGACCTCACCATCTCTTTACAGGCATAATGAGCTCACTGTCAGCTAACCAGTGTGTTTGCTGGAGCAAGGGAGGGTCCGAGAATGGCAAGTTCAGGGCTTGGTTGGTATAGCACCAGCTTGTTAATGGGTTTCTGCTTCTGTCGCCATTAATCCTCCTCCTCTTGCTCCTTGCCCTTCCTGGGATTACAGATTTCTTCGAGGAAGATGGGTTTTCTTGGTCCTGGGGTTTCTGTTGCCAGGGTTTTGGAGGGTTTTCCTCTGTGTTTGTCTTTTGAGAATCACTCGTGGGTGCTGGGAGGCAGTTTCCTGTGCTGGATAAGCAGTCTTCTACAAATACTGACAGCCATTCCATGCTAAAATCAACTTCCTGTACCAGAGCAAGAATAAAAATGGCTTTAATGAACTGGGTTTCTGAAGTATAATCAAAAACCATAGCATCTTCTGTTTTTGTCAAAACAAAACAGAATCTTTGAAATCACAGAATAGCGCAGACTGAACTGATAAAACCCAGCAAAGATTGTCACTTTCCAGGTTCTCGTTTGAACACACAAAGTAGTTCAAGGAAAATTTGCAGACAAAAAAATCTAGCAGAAGAAGCAAGAACACAAAAGGTGCAAAAGAAAGAAGAAAACATTTTGCAGCACCAGCTTTGCTAAACCCTCCATCATTTTTTATTTTTTTTAAAAAAGAACAACTCTGCTAGATAGACCATTGAGAGCTGAGGATAACTCAAAAAAGTTGAAAAACTGTGCATAAAAAAGACACGAAAGAAACCCCACCGTGTTTTGAGCAGAGAAGAGGTCATCAAGAGGACTGTTACTCGCGGCGGCGGCAGTAAGCTTAGAAACTGTCACATTGCGGCAAAAATCCATGGCCGGAAAAGGGAAATCAATGTTTGAAACTAATAACAAGAAACACAGAGTGTGACTGGGAGAGAAAGTGAAGGAAAAGTTAAGGAAAGAAAAAGGGAAATGGTGCAGTGCCTCAATGAGTTTTCTGTCGGCATATAAAGCTAAAGAAACAATCAAATTTACTCAACTGGTACCTGTAAACCACAGACTCATTTTTCTTTTCCTTTATTTGTTTGCTCAAAAACAAAATATTAAAAAATATTAAATAAATTTTATCTCAAGCATCATGATCATCATTTATTTATTCTTTTCAATTTCAATTTAAGCCATATAATTCCCAAACAAAGTCAGCTTGGAAAAGGTATAAATGATTGCTGAAAGGCAGGGTTATAGTATAATTTTTGGAGGGTGTGTGAATTTTTAAACCTTAAAGATGTTGAAGAAGATGTTATCCTGAAGCAAATAAATGCCCGCTGCTCATATCTGTTTAGCGCTGTATTTTAAAAATATTTTTTATTTATTTTTATTTTAAATTTAAAAAATACTATTTTTAGATCATATTTATAAACTAATATCAAAAATAATTTTTTAAAAAAATATAATAAAAATATTATTTTAATATATTTCTAAATAAAAAATAACCTCAGTTGAAACTGTAGTCTCTGCAAACAGCACCCTAAGAAAATAAAAAAGATTGGCAAGCATAGCTGACAAATCTCATAGATTTACCTGAAAATGCAATAGTTGTAAACTGAATTGGGTTGGATTTTTAATTGAATTAGATAATTTATTAAATTGTTAAAAAGTTTTGGTAATTTTTGGTCAATGAGATTCAAACTCAATTGAGTCTGTATGTTAGTAACTCAATGGATAATAATCAAGGAGATAATTAGAGAACAAAAAAAAATGAATGTTTTAATTTTACTACTTGTATTTTTCAATCTACATATATAAGTATACAATCAATTAATACATAGATAAATTTAAAAATATATACATGATATCAAAATAATAATTTAAAAAAAATAACAAAACAATTAGTCTTAATAAAAATTGTTAATAATTTATTGATGCTACTCACTATAATAGTGTAATTACTTCTTTGCCCATGCTCACAAAGAAAATGCCTCGATTTTTTTTGTTATTACCAAGTTCATTAAAGGTATTTTTTATTTTTTTGATAACTAAGTGTTTGGGCCAGTTTACATGCACCACAACTAATTCTCAGACTCACTAAATATCTTGGAAGTCTAGTGAGCAGGTAAGACACCGCGAGGATGATATACGTACATAATGGAACTCGAACCTTGATGCAGAGGAAGGGACAAGGCCCCTTCCTCTGCTAGGCTAAGAACCCACCTGCTCATCAAGGGTATTGTTTTGCATGGGTTATGACTATTTTTATCATTTTGATGTGATAATATTAAAAATATTTAAAAAATATTATTTTAATATATTTTTAAATAAAAAAATACTTTGAAAAACAACGGCAAAGCAAACACCTTCAAGACTAGGACACTTGTAAGATGAGTACGTGTTTCTAGTTTTCAAATTGGTTTGAATTTGATGCTCTATAGTAGCTAGGTGTATTGCATAATAAATAATTCTATGAGTTTTTTCTCCATCAATATCAGTGTAGCTTGTTGTTTTAGTCAAAAGTTTTTTAAGAAAAAAAAATGAATTTTTATTTTATTTTATTTTATTTCTTTTCTTACACTTAATTTGTTTTGATGATTTTTCAAAGAAAATATATTTTTTAACCTAAAAACAGAAGCTATTGTATTTTCTAATCAGACCTAAAAATAATATTTTTATGTATTTCTATATGGTTTTGATCTGTTGTTGATATTAAATATTAAAAAACTACAAGAAAACAAATATTATTCATAATATTTTTCAATTAAAAAATATTATATGCCCGTTTAGGAATATGATTAAAATTATTTTTGAAAATATTTTTCATTCAGAAATATATTAAGATAATTTTATTTTTAATTTTTAAAATTATTTTTGTCTTCATCACATTAAAATGTTATAAAACTCTCCAAAAATTAATTTTAAAAAAAAATATTTTTTATATTAGCATAATATATATATATATATATATATATATATATATATATATATATATATATATATATATATATATGACTGTGACTCCACACATAGCAATAGCAGAGTCACTGAGAATAATGGCAGTGGGTCCGACAGGCTCACCCCCCCCAACTACAGCCAACCCCCACCCTGAGGTAGAGGGATCGATTTATTTGTACAACATGTAAATGTTCCTCTCTCTGTTTAATTATATAAAATAAAATAAAGTTTATAGAATTTGCCTTAATGCATACTCTTGTGAGTTCTATACTTAGTATTTGAAGTTTTTTATTCTTTAATTTTCACTACATTATACAGATTTTATGTATTTTTAAAATGGAATGAAATTTGAAGAATTTTTTGTCAAAAGGGAATGAAATTTGAAATGTTTTTGCAAATTTTATTCGGCGTTGAACAAGAATTTTACGATGAATACTATTTTAAAAATAGAATGAATTGAAATAAATATTTTATCTATTCTCAAATAATATTTATTATAAAATCCTTGTTCAATTCGAAGATTTTTAGGGTGCGTTTGTGGTTGAGGTTTGAAACAAGCAGTTTCAAGAAAAGCACTTTTGATGCGGTTCAAAACAAGTTGTGAAATGTTTGGTTAAAACTGTGATTGAGGTTGAGGTTGAAAAAAAAACAGTTTTGTGTGTTTAGTTATCATGCTTTTCATAATACTTTTAATTAATTTTTAGATTATTTTAATATTTTTCATATTTTTTGTAGTAAAATACATCATATTAATTGCTATCTCTTACTTTACATTCTGTTTTTGTATGCCAAAAATTAAATGGGTAGTAAATTGACCACTATCTTCTTCTGTAAATTAAGTCAATCATCTCTGGTTTTTGCTGCCATGGTAGCATCACCCACCCCACCGGTGTTAAAGATCCTTTTCTTTAATTTTCCAAGACAAAAATTCATGAAACACGCACAAGCCAACCACATATGAAATGAAGCGCAGGTGAAATTTACTGTATACATAAACGAGAGCGTAGCCTGCTTTTCACGCAACTCTGTTTTTTATTTTTGCTTCATGGGGCCCACGTGAATTTTTACAACTTTTAACATAACCAAACATTCATCTGATTTTTTTTTCAATCTGCTTTTCTAAAACAGGAGGTGTGGCCGCGCTCCCAAACGGCCACTTAATATTTGTCCTAGGTTAGTAGACACAAACCTCTAATTGAATTATTATTATTATTATTATTATTATTATTATTATTATTATCATCTTGGTTTGGAATTTTATAAAATTCAGGATGAGAAAATTGAATTATTATTATTTTTTCAGTCCTCTAAAAAACCTTGGTTTATCCTCTCAAAAACGAGTAGGGCACACCAAGCAATTATTGTCAACAGGCATGGCTCCTCATATCTGACATGGTGTTTATGTATATTTTAGACAGTTTTAAAAATAAACATATATATATATATATATATATATATATATATATATATATATATATATATATATATATATATATACACATCAAGTTAGCAGACTCAAACCTCAAATGCTTGAAAAGCTAAAATTACAAAGAATATTCACAGCTTTAGATTCCTTTTTCACACATTTAGATGGGGTTGAAGAACATACAGTGATGATGAAACCATTGAAGAACTCAGAGAACAAAATCTAGAACCTGGCTAGACCATCCTGTTTCCGCAATCTATGGAGATAATAGAGTGTGTTTTCAATTTACAGCTTTTTCTAAAAAAGATTTTCAAATTTGAAATGATAAACAAGAGTCTACATGAGTTTCTCCAGTGCAGGAACAATCACAAGCACAGAGAGCAAGAATGTACAGTATGTCACGGCTCCGAGGATGGCCGTGCTAGATATTGTCGCCACTCTTCAGGCATTCCCTTTCTTATCCTCAGCATCCTTATCGCTGCATTTGTCAGAGGTATGGCAAGTATGTCATAATCTTTAGGGGCCTGCAAGATAAAATATTTCTTATGTTTTGCCAGGTTTTACATTGATGATCCTTTGACAGAAGTCATCTGGTTTTGTTCATAATGAGAAAAAGGCTAACTATTTATGCAATATCTCAGTTTTCCATGGACCAATACTTGAGTTGCAACTATTTATTATTAGAATATATATTACCAGAACTAAATAATACCTTGGGGGCCTTACTCAGATTCATGTTTGCTTCCTCTGGAGTTTTTTTACCCTTTTTTGAGTTGCATTTGGCACAAGCAGTAACCTGTCACAAGAGGAAGCAAGCCACAGAAACTGTGAAGAACTTCCTCAATGCCAAAATTCAAATCTACATCAAACAACTGTTCAAACACCTCATAAACTGGATCATGCATGCAAAAAGATTTTGTTAGAGAATAATATAAATCATATTCTGGAACCTCACCTCACAGCTTAAGCTTTTAGATGAAATGGTTTTTTAACATGGTATCAGAGTCTTGTTAACCTAGCGGTCACGAGTTCGAATTTCACCACCCCCATTCTATTTGATAAAAATCAAAAACAATGTTATGTGGGCATGTGCAAGTTTCAAGCTCTAAGGGCTTTCGCTTGAGGGGGGGTGTAAGAGAATAATATAAATCATATTCTGGGACCTCACCTAACAGCTTAAGCTTTTAGATGAAATGGTTTCTTAACATAGTATAAGATCTTAAAATGTTAGGTGAGATCCCAGAATATGATTTATATTATTCTTTGATAGATTTGGCAATTAGTTGGCAGATAGTTCATAGCAGCAGAAACTACTTACAAAGTAATCCCAATAAGTTCAAAGAGAAAAGTTTTAAAGAAAAAAGAAAGTCGAGGACAATCAAGCAGCTGCTAGATTGATTGTATTCCATTTTCATCTGTTTAGCTCCTTTTCCCAAATAGTCATAGTTTGCATCAAAATAAAACGTTTCCTAGACTTACAATGAGTGTCTTACCAGATTTTCCCATTTCCATTCGCCTCCTTGTGCAGTTGGCAGAACATGGTCAATGGTCAAATTCTCATGGGAAGAACAGTACCTACTCGCAATTTAGGGGAGCAATAAATCAGACACTAAACAAATTAGAAGTCCCAACGTTCTTACAGAGATCAGATCATCATCTAACCAACCAGAAATACATGCACGGCAGTTTTTCAAACAAGCAAATTCATTTGGGACGAATATATGTAAATTATAAATTATAGGAAATGAGCTTCCGGAAGCTATTCGGATGGAGTTTCTTGCTCAAAAATACATTTAAATTCCATCACACACAGCAATTCAGTGTTTGTGTCGCAAGAGACTAAACTTGAACTAATATGTCGCAGGTTACTTACTGACAAGTATAGTTGTCCCGATGAAGTATATTCTTGCGACTAAGTTTGCTTTTGACTATTCTTCTCCTCTTAACGACCTGCAATAGATGTGGAACCTGAAAACAGAAGTTTAAGATCAGCTTGAGTTGAGTGGGATGCTAGTAAAGCAGCAGAAACATTTTAGTAAGAAAAAGGTAGGAGGTGTTTGAGGATGGCTGGTAAACGAAAATTAGATCATATGCAGTCCTCAAATGCCTACCCTTAATACCGCTGGAATGTAAAAGGATCCGCTTGGGGAATTTACTGCCTGATCATAATATTCTAATACATCAGCCTGGAAACAGAATGGTAAAGAATTTAGAAACCAAATGTAAATCATGGCTTCTATGCAGTTGTGATAAAGTGAGTGAGTTGAGTAATTTGGTGGGCATTGTTCATCTAAGAAGCAATCATATCATGTATCAGAATGCTTCTCATGCATCACTATATCCTACATGATCATTCTTTGATATGCTAAAATACTAATTTCCTTGTGTTTGGTACAGAATTTGCATGAGAAAATAATAGCAAAGCTGCAGCCATGAACTAGAAACTGTATATGACTTCTGTTAACATGTCTAAGCGCGTTAGTTTTACACATCAGGCCAACCTTCTCCATGAATTCCAGACATATGGCACGCTTCCAGCACACAACATTCACTGGCCTGGTGCAGGACAAGAACAATCAGATCCATATACAAATAACTATCCAAGTCTTTCTAAAATGGTAGAAAGAAAAAGAAAAGGAAAAGAAAAGTAGTGAATGCATCAAGCACTTGTAGCTTCCTATCCTTCTTTCCTGTTTAGTGATGTTGAAACGAAGTGCGGAGCAAAATTGTCAGCTTTCGCTTCGGTTGGTGTTTTGTTTTTTCATTTAGAACAGAGTGTTTCGGTTTCGAGCATTTCTGCATGCCGTTTCGAGGTTGTACTGTTCATCATAAAACCAGTGTGTGTAACTTGTCTTGAAACAATCCCAACCCTTAGTGCATGACACATACTTGAATTGTTATTATATGTTTTTGGGTTCAGTTCTTGACGATTAAAAAAAAAAATTATATAAGAGGCACACAAAGTAAGAACCAAACCTACTAGTAGTGAAGTGATCTTTTTTCCAATCACATTACACTTTCACCAAACACGTGATTCAAACCAACGCTTCAAGAAGCCTAATCACTAGTCAAACTAGCAAACATCTCACCCGTCACACAGTGAAATACTCCATCTGTACACTAAACCCAGCCCAGAGCATGACATGTTACAGAATCCTAGTCAACAAATTAAATAATAATAATAATAATAATACAAAAATAAAAAGAATACTAACCAAAATGCAGAAAATAAATATTCATAGTAAAATGATGAACCTGGTAAAACAAACAATTCATAAACAGATAAACTGATACACGCAAAAGTGAAAAGAAGTGTACGAATTATGTAAATAGAGAGAAATAAGGTACCTGTAAGAGATATCCAAGACAAGGCCTCTAAAGCAAGCCAATTCATCCCTCTCACTGTCATCATCTTCGTCACTCCCATCACTAGCCTCACTAACACTTTGACTTGCCTCTGTATAAAAATGCTTGGATATCTTGCTCAAAGAAGAAGCAACATATGAAATTTGTGCTATTAGCACCAAGAAACCTGATCTTTCTCTTCTGGGTCTGAAATGATCTCGACCCACCAAGAAAATCATTCCCAGGAAGCTTGCAGTGAGTCCCCTCATTGTTAAACAGCAACTTCAATCGACCTTGAACTGTAAATTGAGCCATCAACTACTCTACAATCTGTACACTTCAAGAAGACAAAAAAGATTGGTCGAAAGGAGAAGAAAAACTGCTTTTCTGTTTGAACTTTTCAAATGCTAATGCGAGAAACCGGAGGTTAATGCCAGTCTTGATTGCGTGGGAATTGTCAAGGTTTTGGTTTCTTGTAGTACGAAACTTTAAAGTACTGAAAAAAACCATCGCCACATGTTATCACACATGGCCCTTTACGTTCTTTTCTCTACACGTCAAATATCTTCTTTGAATCTTGTTGAATTTACAAACTCGCAACCCTTTTCGTTTCTTGATTTTGTTCTGTTCAAGAAAATTTATCCCTTCAAAATTTTGGGCCATGATTGTCAACTAGAAAGTGATTTCTTAGTTTATAATTAGATAATTCTCTCGCTGCGTAAAGCCAGTGCAATTATATTTTTTTTAATATAGAAAGTATAGAACAAAACCGGTATATTTTAGCCGGTATAACCGAAATTTAAACCAAGATAAAAAGCATCATAATTTAAACATACAAAACATTTCTCATACAAAATATTTCTGCCCGAATCAAAACAAAATTGACAACTATGCAACATAAAAACCGCACAGCCACAAACATCTATTATAAGAAAAGATGCATGAGTAATAAATAAATATATAAAAAATAAATAGACAAACACAGTTCGTGTCAAAATTGAAACTAAGTTTTTAGCATTGAAATTATCGGCGTGGCCAAGGCACAAAAACATGTTATTCAGTCCCCCATCCTTCTCCCCTTACAACTCTTTAACCACCTTACTACTTACACCTTACGCAAGCACTTTCCTCCCCCAATCATATCACCCCTTTTTGGTTAGAAGACAGCAGCAGACCCAGAGCCAAGAGGGCAGTGCTCTTGCTTCACATATTCACATTTGAATCCACCCCACATATGATTCTATCCACAACACCACCAAAGCCCCATCTCAAATATAAATCTGAAATCCAACAAAAAGATATACAGATTAAGCCCAGGTAGAATGAAATGATCCCAAATGAAGGGACTCAGATAATCAGAGATGTCAAGAGAGATCAAGAGATTGCAAGGTTTACCATTGCTGGACTTTCCTAAACTCTGAGAGGACAGGGTATATGTTTTCAAAGGCTGTGTATGTTTCTTCTCTCACCTAAGATGTTGACCAAAAAGAGAACTATCAGCTACCAAGCTCTTATCAGTATGAAGGTCAAAGATTGTGAGCTTGAGATTTTGGATTTACCTTGGCTCCTGTTATCACAATTTTTCCTGAGACAAAAATAAGAAGCACAATCTTTGGTTGTTTCATTCTATATATTAAACCCGGAAAGAGTTCAGGTTCATACTGCACAAGTACAGCACAAGAGGTCAGGTTCAGACTGCATGGATACAAGCAAGTCCTATACAAAACACAGCCTTTGGGGCTCATACTTGCACTATAAGAGTTTTAAAGTTTATGCTAAATGATTACAACTCAGGTGGAAGAATTTGTGATTAGGAATGTTGTGCAAGATGTTTTTTTAAAATAGTTTTTGGCTTGAAAATACATTTAAATAGTTTTTTTCAGATTTTTTTTATAACAAGAAGCACTAAAAAGGAGGTTTTCGCTGAACGCTTCAGAAATCCCTTAAGCAGAAGGACCCATACATGTGAAAGCTTTTTAAGGCAATCATCTTCCTGCTTCCTGCAAAGCCACAAAGTTCAACAGATTATGGTTTTGTACTTACACTTGAGAAAGCACCATGGGAGTATGCAAGCCCTTCAAGTCTGATGGGGAACTTGACATCACAAGAGCCAACAATATTTTGAATTTTGAAGTCCTGGCAGTTGCAAAGAGGAAACTTTAACACAAGGGGAACTTCCAAAGACAACAGCACAAAACTAGCCGGAAGAAACTTAAGAACATGCATGCATGTGTAGAATCTGTGAGTGTGTGTGTGTGAAATAGAGAGAGCGAGAGAGAGAGAGACCTTAAATTTGGCAGGAAAGCTAAGCTTTTGGATTATTCGTGCATACTGTAAAATAAATATAAATTTTTGAATAAGAACCATGTCAAAGTAAAGGCATTTCAGGGAGAAACATTGCAAGTCCTGCTTTACTTGTCAAACAAATCTCCATTCCACTTCAGTCTATAGTATTGCTCATCTATTGAAAATCAACAGAATGTTTTTGTTTGTTGGAGAGCACTACAAGAAAAATGTTCCACGCATGATGGATACAAAAAGTTTTTTCCAAATGATGGGTACTCATCTGTGCAGAGAAATTTATAAATCAATATCTAGTTGTGATATACTGTTTATCAAATGAAAGAAAGAAATATAGATTTAGTGTTGGAAGGAAATTTTTTGAGACCATCCAGAAACAAAAAATATTGAAAAAATAGGATTCAAGGTTTCTGTTTGAAAAGAAATGGTTCAAATTAACATTAAATCTACTTTCCTCGAATAAGAAAGTAATACCTTTCTAGCAGCAAGTTTAGACTGTTGTTCACTCTTGGCACCTGTGCACACCTGATACAGCAGGGGGGGAAACTCTCAGAAAAAGGGGGAATTGCCCACACAATGAATTTGGGTATGAGACTCCACAATCTTCAATGAAAGCAAAACTTAGAAACATTCCATGCCATTAAACAAAAATGAATTATTTTGTCTAAATGCACCCCCTTCCACCGTTCAGTTTTGACATGGACTAAATTTTTATAATCCATTGTAATGCTAGATCAGTATTTAATCAGCATTTTTTGGCCCGCCCAAATCCTGTATCACTCTCATTTCTTCATTCCAATCAACATCGCTAATCAATGCATCCTTGTGTATATGCTGAAGAAGGTGAAAAATCTCAAATAATCATCCCTTAATTTAACCTCAGTAGATGTGACACCACCTTCTGCAAAAACACTTGAATATTATCTAATTCTTTTCAGTGTTCCACACGCGACTTTTGACATTGTCATCCCAGCTATGCTTGTTTATGAATGTGCTACTTCTTTGCTTTCTAACACCCATTACCATAGAGCATTGCAGGTTCAGTTATAACTCTGTATGATTTACGCTTCAACCTAATAAAGATTTTTCAATCACATGACACTCAAGTCATGCTGTTCCATTTCAGGCAACATACTTCAAAACCATTGGTAATATACCAAATCAGCATAGCTTAAATTTGAAAGTAACAGGCAATATACAGCCATCAATAAATATACTTTTCAGCAGAAAATAACTCACCATCTTGCCGGATGCAAAAATCAATGCAGTAGTTTTTGGTTCCCTAATCCGCATGATGACGGCAGCAAAACGCTGGATGAATAAGCATAAAGATGAGGGATCACATAGACCAAAAACAACAGAGTTCATATCAGTAAGTTTATCAAACACTGGCACACCTTGGGGTTGTATTCTGCATTACGGGCTTGCAGGGCAATTTGCTTAAGATCCAGCTTGCAATCTAAGTTCACAGTTGAAACAATGTTCCTAGAAGCATAAGGTTCAAACAAGAACAGTAAAATGTCATAATTTAACATGGATTACTTGGTATTGAAGAATCATTTTGTAAGGAAAAGAGGAAGAAGATGGTGAACCAGAAAAGTAATGGTGCACAAAAATGACAGTGGACTCAGATCTAAATATGGTCAAACAAAGTCAACTCTTGATTAAGCTGAAGAAAGTCAAAAGCCAAATTCAAAAGTGAGAAAAGAAGCAGTTTTGTATAATCTCTCCAATATATAACTCAATTCCTTTATCTGGGCGCCATTCCTCACAATACCAGATTAAAATTTTAAACTAAAACATGTATGAAGCAAGACTGCTTTACTATTATGTATGATTTAAGCTGTGAGGTGATGTATCAAATTTTACACAAGTACCTCTCTCCAACTAACTAAACAAGACAGTACAAGAGGGCATGATTTTAAAACTTTTTGGCTGCCAAATGAAAACTACAAAAAAGGTGTGAAAAGCCCCACAACTTCCTAGAAAGTTGCCTCTAGCTCTAACAGAAGTGAAATATGGCTCAAAAACTACAAAAAAACAATGGACAATTATTTGGCAGTTACAGAAAAATTGTATCTGTCCATCTGATATTTACTTTTTTTCTCATTGTAACAAGCATATTCTAACAAGTCATATAGGATACCGTAATGTTTGTATCAATCAATAAGGTAAACAAAATAGAATCTGGAACTATGGCCTAGCAAAGTAGGATCCATGATTTTGTCAGGCGTGCAGTTTTCTAATAGGATCCGTCATATGATTTAAATTCTTTCTTATGCCTCCAAGCTGAGACAAGCATAAACTTGTTTGACTCTCCCTGTAAAATTCTCTTTGAATTGTCAAAAGCTAGTCCTATTGCAAGCACTACGAAATGAACAAAAAGACAAAGCATAGCTTGCTGCTTAAGTTTATTATTCAATAAGAGGTTCATTTACAACTGCACATCATCGAACAAATCCCACCACTTCTTTTTTCGCTTCTCATTACTATACTTTACAGCCATCAATCAAAAAAAAAATTCCTTCGATCACAACATAAGTCAACAAACATGGCTCCGCCTCTGAAGCCTTCCTCAATGTCTAACCCTAAACCTGATCACCGTACATCAAAACACTGTACGGCCTTCAAAATCTAATACTAACCGCATGATCCCGCTTTCTTTCTTCTCCTTCAATAATCAAACATCACCTCTAATACAGCCTCTTTTTAAGGAAAATCAAACAAACACAACTGCAATCAAACCCAGAAACGAAAATCTTCGAAAAATTCTTCATATTACCAAGGTCAAAGGACACATGTAGTCATGCCCAAAAAGACAAAGATAGAGCAAAAAGCTTTCATTTATTGAAAGAAAGAAAAACGGAAAAGGGAGAGACTTACTGGAGGATTGGAACAATGCCAGAAGGATGCTTGGAAAGATCCACTGGCTGGCTACCTTCCAAGACCCCTTGCTCTGCCATTCTTCCTTTTATTGTTCCTCACTACCCCAATAGTCCCTCAAAATACCCAAGAAAAATCGATTTGTTTATCTGGGTTCCTCCTTTCACTTCTAAGAACTGGATCTTTTATGTGGATTTATCCTTTCACACTTAAAAATTAAACTTTTATATCTGGGCTTTTGTTTAAACGGCTAAAAAATTCGAGTCTTTTATTTGGGTTTCCGATGTCACAACCAAAAAAGATGAATTCAGCCTTATTAATGAACGAAAAACACAGATCTATCCAAAAAGTTGAACTTTTTTACCTTTTAATCTCAACCCAGTTACCCAAAACCCCTAAATCAAGCCAAAAACAAGGCAAATCTAAGTTTTATTTCAAGATTATAACCCGCAGGTTAGAGCTCTGAGAGAAAACTTTCACAAAAAAATAGTGAGAGAGGGAAGAATTTAAAAGAAGATTTCTTTTATAGGTTTTGATTTCAAAAGAGAGTAAGATATATATATATATACATGTGAGAAATTTGAGGTTCGTGTTGTTTTGGGTTTGGATCTGGTCTGATCTCAAATCCTCTGATTATGAGAGAGAGAGAGAGAGAGAGAGGGATAAGAGGGAGGCAAGCAGGTGATGTCGCTGGTGGATGAGGAGCAGGCTTTTGTACCTTGGCTAGGGTTATTTATAAGGTGACTGGTTCGTTGGAGCTTGATCCGGTCACGGTGTGTGGTTACCGGGTGGTGCCGGTTGGGAGGGGGTAAGGTTGGGATTTCAAAGAGTTTAGGTTGAGTTTACTGTTTTAGCCTCCGTATGGGGACTCTTTAAGGTCGACGTGCTGGATTTTGGACACGTGGATGGTGGATGGGGCGAGTAGATGGATTTGTCGGTGTGGGTCCCAAATCAGCATCGCGCCGCCCATGGTGGAAGAGAGGCTTTGAAACCGATGACTATATAAAACCCTCTATCCCACTGTTTTTTCGAGTTTAATCATTTTACACTCTTTTTTTTTAATTTCGAAAAGCAAATTTTCTTGTTTGAAATTTGTTTTTTGATATTTAATATTATTTAATTTATTAATATTAAAAAAAATATTTTTATATGTTTTTGAGTTAAAAATAATTTAAAAAATAATTTTTACCACAATCTCAAACACTACCATGAGATTGTTTTTTTAAGAAATTAATACTCGTATTAAATAAAATAAATTAAGAATTATATGTGCTAATAAATAATAACAAGTGAGTTAATTTTAATCAAATATTAAATTTAAAAATCATGATAATGATGCATATTAAGATATATGATCTCTTATATTATTTAACTATACAATAAAGAATATTAAGAAATTATTATTTTAACCATTAGAAAGATATTATACTCCTTTTATTATTATTAATATATTTTGTCAACAAAAAAAAAAACTTAAATTTTTTTTTCATGGGTTAATTGAATAAAAAATGAATAATAAATATGGATATTTATCTTGAGAAACTTATTATCAAAGATTCTACATATCATGTTAATATATAATTAATTATCCATAAAACATCTGATAAAAATATTGTAACAATTTTTTTATCTTAGAACACATTTTTTTTTATTAAAAAGGAGTGATGATTAAAATAAAACTTTTTAAAAATTAATTTATTTGATATAGGTAGGAAATGTATATTTCTCGAATATAAATTTCATTTTATTATTATTTCATCTCTTTATTATTTTAGTGAAAACATTATTTTTAATGGAATTATTATATAAAAAATCATGGTTTTCAAATTAAGTTAATTGTGGCACTAGAGTTGCAGATATTATCAGCGACTCAACTAAGAGAATCTTTTTGGGGCAGTTTCTTATGCTATCAACTTTTTGCCTAAAAACTCATAATCCACGCAATTTAAATAACTAGTTTCTTAACATCAAAATACAACTCATATAAGCAGCACATGGCATCTTCAAACATGTAAAACCTCCGGGCGAAAAATCATAAATTGACTAGTTTTATGTAAAACAAAAAAAATATTCATTAAGGGTATAATAGTAATCTGTCATTGAAAACAAAACATATAAGCTCTCCTTCTCTTCTATTAACTGCCGAATGGGCAGAAACAAAAAGGTGAAAAGAGAAACAGAGCATAACGTGAGAGAAAGAGAGAAAAGTAAGGAAAAACAATAAGGAAATTGAGAAAATACTTTTATAAGCTTGCAAGTTCAACCTATAAAACACTAAAGCAAGTGAATGAAGGAGGATTTGAGAAGGGGAATTCAGCTAACTTTGGAAGAGAAGAAAAATTGGAAGAAAAGCAATAGGTAAGCATGAGAAGTTTGGATTTCATGTTTGATTTAGATGTGTTCTTAAGCTTATTTGATTAAGTTGGGAAGTAATTTCATGGAATTTTACCTTAGTTTCCCTTAAATCCTAGATTTTTGAACTTAGGGTTCTTATGTGAATTTTGGAGAATTAGGAGGGGAAGGGAAAATGATGAAATTGAAGTGGAATAGATTGAAAATAAGTGGAAATAACAAGTAAATGAAGAAAAAATTGGGGGAGGAAAAAGAAACACCACATTTGGCCAAATGAAGGAAAAAGTGGGAGAATGAGTTTTGATGTTAATGTTTAGAAACAAACCATGTTTAATTCATGATAATTGAAAATGTAAGAAAGACTAAATGAAGAGATAGCATTTAAATGAGAAAATAATAATAATAATAATAATAATAATAATAATAATAATAATAATAAGTAAATTCAAATTAAAAGAGAAATAAACTAGTTAAAACAAAATATGAAGACAAGATGTCTAGATTGTGTTTGAATATAGTATTTAGATAAAATGAATAGTATGATGTGAGGGTATAAAGAATAGAAGAATTATTTGATGGAGGAATTATAAACATGGAGTAAGCAAAGAAGTAACTTGAGTTAAATATGAGGTTGTATGTAAAATAATGATATTATATTTGAGAATGAATTTTTATTAGAACAAATTACAAATAAAAATAGTAAGTGCTTTGTGTTTCGGCATGTAAGAAAATATTGATGGACTAATGATATAATGACACTTGATTGATTCAGGAGTTGGGTCTGGAGCTAGTTATCAGGCAGGAGGAGCTGGGTCATCCCGAACAGAAGGTAGGTGATTCGTCACCTTATTTTATAATTTTTAGTTTCCCTAATAATCTATGCTGCTCATTTAATTGATATTAAACGAATGGAGCAAATGAATAAATTAAGTTATGATTATGTGAATTACCGGTAAATTATGTGAAATTACCGGTTTTGTTGGTTAACAAAAAGGTTAACCAGATATAGGGTAATTCGTATGGAATTACCGGATTTATTGGCTAATAAAAGAGGTTAGCCGGATGCTGGGTAATTCAAATGGAATTACAGGATTGATTGGCTAATAAAAGAGGTTAGCCGGATGCTGGGTAATTCAAATGGAATTATAGGATTGATTGGCTAATAAAAGAGGTTAGCCGGATGCTAGGTAATTCAAATGGAATTACCGGATTGATTGGCTAATAAAAGAGGTTAGCCGAATGCTGGGTAATTCAAATGGAATTACAGAATTGTTTGGCTAATAAAAGAGGTTAGCCAGATGCTGGGTAATTCGTATGGAAGTACCGGATTGATTGGCTAATAAAAGAGGTTAGCCGGATGCTGGGTAATTCAAATGAAATTACCGAATTGATTGGCTAACAAAAGAGGTTAGCCGGATGATGGGTAATTCGAATGGAAGTACTGGATTTATTGGTGACTGAGGAAGGAAACCAAAATTCTGAGTAATTATATGGAAGTGTTAGATTTATTTGGTAATTAAGATGAGTTAGCTGGATTTGTAAATTTTGAAAAGATTATGTAAATTAAGGGATTAAGTTAGATTGAAGTAGAAGTATTAAATTTCATAGGTTAAGAGTAATTAATTAATATTAGAATAATATAGTGAGTAAGTTACTTAAAATAATATAGTGAGCAAGTTACTTAATATTGTTATTGTTGAAACAGGTACACCGCGAGGTGATGCAGATCGTTAGATGTAGGAATACTCCTGTTTATGAAGTACTATTTTGGAATGTAATATTCATGTCTTTACTTTGAGTGTAAATCCTTGTGTGTTGTAAAAATTAAGTAGAATGTGTAATATGTAGTGAATGTATTATATGTATGTATAGTTGTTAGTATAACCAAATCATTTTCAATATGATAAGATAAGATTTATTATAAATATAATATGACTCTTAATCTTAATGTTGTATTTATGTAGTTTAAAGACTTATATGTAGTTAGTTAGCATTTATTACGTTTAATGATGAATTTGTTTATCTTTTGAGTTGTTTTGGTAGTACATTTATGTTGATTTACTAATTGAAATTATGAGACTTGCATATATTGATAAGTATAAATATTGAGTTATTGTTTGATGAATGGAATGTGATCCAGGATGATTGGATCAAGATGGAAGTCGTAATGACATATAATAAAAGTGTTGTCGATAACTTGATACCAACAAAAAAATAGAGGAAACTCTGCCGAAATTTTCAAAAAAAAAAATCCCATAATTTTAGACATATTACCCAATACTTGACGACATTGGTAAAGAAATGTTGGGAGATTTCATGATATTATAATTTGAGGGTGTTACAAAACATGTGTAACAAAAGTAGATTGATAACATAACATAATATTTTATTAAAACTAAACTAATTGTACATATATTCATAACTCTCGTAACATATAATTATATTTAGTAATCATCTCAACTAGTAAAAAAGTTTAGCACACCTGTGGATGGGTCTGAAAAATCACGTTAAATCGTCTAACTCGAGGACGAGTTTGTAATACCTATAAAGGTGTGATGAGGCACAATATTATCCCAACCCATGGATGGGCTTGGGATGCTCATGGACAGACCACCATCCCTACCACTTCCATGACAATCGATCTTATTTTTTGTTAATGTCATTTAAAGACATTTGACCTCTTTAACCTCTTGAAGCCTATCATGACATAAATTGAGTGTCATGTTGACCACAATATGTCATGTCTTATCATCACCTTAATGGATAGTCGTTATTATTTTTCTAAGCCTCTCTATATCAAGTAATGAATATATATTGAAAACCAATTAGTAGCTAATAATTCGCAATAACATTAATTTGATTTTTGATAAATATTGTATGTCAAACAATATTGCATATCAATCGATCATTGTGTTTTGGGGTTCACAATGCATCAAATTACATAAAACATTGAGAAACATGATCAGATAGGTATAATGAAATGACATGTAATGCATAAATACCTCTCGTATATGTATCTATGTTAATAATTAGATGTTGTTCCTCAAAAATACAATCTCTTCTCACATCTTAAGGATTTAGGTAAAATACATGAATCACCAACTAATTCCCCTTTCACTTACCCTGTCAATTAATATTATGCAACTCGTTACTAGTATTTATATAATATGATATAGATTGAGATAGTTAAAACTATCGCACTTCTCGATCCGAATAATACATCTCAATAATGTCAAAGCATTGTAATAGGATATGTGTTAATCAAATATCAGATCCCTCACATGATATAAATGAAGTTGAAAGTATTATGTCCTCTGTATATGACATCCATAAAATCTATTAGAGTATATGAAAGATTTATATTTAATAAAAAAAATCAAAAATAAATAATGTAAATTTAAATAACAAAAAAATCAATATATTTGTAACACATACTTGATGTGCATCCTGGTAAAACTCCTGAACATGAGATAGATTTATCGTGAAATATCTAGCTTTATGTCATCTAATATGACAACCCACTACAAAATTAGTACATTTTTTACATTCACTTTGTATAAATAACATGTTAACTTTCATTCAATTTTATATCATTATTACCCAAAATCAATGGAATAATTATCATTGATAATTATAACTTAATATTTAAAATGTCATTAATTTTAATAATAAAATAATTTAAAATAATTATACTTGAAGAAATAGTAGAAACCCTATGATTTTTCTCTCTCTCTCTATTTGTGTGTGTGTGTGTGTTTTACCTGGTTTCTAATAAACGATCACGTAAAACATCTTTATAATTGACCCTTAAAATCTTGTCACGAAGGTTTCACTTATCAAAATTCTGGCCAATAAGACGACATCTTAAAGTATGAGTGTCATCTCATTATTACATATGAAAGATGTGTGTCCCACACCTATTTTGCCCGACCAAAGCTAATGTTATTATTTTATATGTGTTGATGTCAAAAATTAATTTTTATTTTTTATTTTAAATTAAAAATATTAAGTATTTCTAAACGAAAAACAATCTCAACTACTTTGTCAAACAGACACAAAATCAACTCCTATCCATAAAATATCATAGTTGTTTTTCACCAATCCTTTACATCCAACAAATGGCAACAACGAATCTTATGAATTACCCTCTTGTTAGATGAAATTTTATAAGTTTTTTGATATATTTATATATTATGTTAAAATTTCAAAGTCATTAGAAAATATAATATCCTTAATTGATGACGGTATTCTCATAATATTATATATACTCATAATTTTATTCAGAAAAATAATTTTGTTATCTTTCTAAATTAAATTCTATAATTCTAAATAATTTTATTTTTAAATTTAAATTAATATTTTTTTAATTAATATATTTAATTATATATATAGGAGAACTTCAAAAACAACTATTTCAAACACTCTAGAACTTAAACATTCCGTGCCTAATGAAAAAAACAAAACGGAATCGATAATCTTGCATCGATTACAAGCGCAGGAACATAATTGCTACTCATTGCATCAACTCCCAGCCATTAATATCAACTCCTTTACATCCAGCAAATGGCAACAACGGATCTTGTGAACCCACCATCTCCATCTCTCCCACTTCAAGACCGGGTAGCCATAGTTACAGGCTCATCCCGAGGTATTGGAAAAGCCATTGCCATCCACTTGGCCTCATTAGGAGCAAAACTTGTCATCAATTACGCCATTAACAAGGACCAAGCAGATCTTGTAGCTGAAGAGATCAATTCTTGCTGTTCTGACACTAACCCACATGCTACAGTGGTTCAAGCCGACATTTCTGAGCCTGCCCAGGTTAAGTTATTGTTCGATGAGGCTGAAAGAGTGTTTGGATCGCAGGTTCATGTCTTGGTCAATTCAGCTGCCGTTTCTAACACCAAGTACCCTACGATTGCCAACACTTCAGTGGAGGATTTTGATCGTGTATTCAGGTACCTTTTCTGATCTAATTGATGATATGAATTATGTTGAATTATCAAGAACTTGTAAACGATAAAGCGGAATGGTATCTGAATTCATATTCGAGAAAATATGTTCTCGTTTGAAAGTCATTTAATTCTTCTTATTTTCTCTGTGACGATGAGATGTCATAATGAGAATTTGAAAGTCATTTAATTCTTCTTATTTTCTCTGTGACGATGAGATGTCAGAATGAAAATTAAGTAACATGTATAATCTGGACCATGACCATATATATACACATAACCAAATGCCTTTTGATATTCATATTTTTTTATATTCTCACTCTTTAATATTTTTATTTTGACCATCACTAAAATAAGAATAACTCTTTAATCTCTACAAATTAAAGATCTATAACCTATTAGATACATCAAAAACCTAATTACATAGAAATAGTTAGCAAATCATTTTTAAATATGTTTCACCTTCTTTGATGGTCTATAAACACGTCATTATTCTCATATAAGTTCAACGTTGTTGGATTAATGATCCAACAATTGGCTCATGAAATTGGTGATTTGACTTTGTTCTGCCCTTAAAATTTTCTGTTTCTGTTTCAGTGTCAATTGCAGAGGCACATTCTTATGCTGCAGAGAGGCAGCAAAGAGAATTAAACAAGATGGTGGGGGTAGAATCATATTGTTGTCAAGCTCGTCCGTCGGTGCATTGAGGCCTAACTCAGCAACTTACTCGGCATCGAAAGCAGCAGTGGAGACGATGACAAAAATACTAGCCAAAGGAGCTCAAAGGGACTGGTATTACTGCAAACTGTGTGGCACCAGGGCCAATTGCCACTGAAATGTTCTTCAATGGCAGGAGTGAGGAGCAAGTGAAGAGAGTTGTCGAGGTGTGCCCGCATGGGAGGCTTGGTGAGACCAGGGATGTGGCTCCTCTTGTTGGGTTCTTGGCCAGTGATGCTGGTGAGTGGATTGATGGACAAGTTATTCGTGTCAATGGTGGATATGTTTGAGAATGGTGATTACTGCAGCTTAGCCTTTCAAATATAACCATTTTCTTTTCCTGAGTTGAAATTCTCCAGTAGTTATGTCGAATATTTTCCTGTTTTACCCAGTGTTGTTGATCTCGTACCAGTTAAAAAAACAAGATAAAACAACATAGTTTTTACCTCGTTTAAAATTTCGATCCGTTCTGAAAATTTCACTCAAATTTTAGCCGGAACGTTCCGGTTTCGTTCCGCTCATTTCGTTTTGGCCAAATAGTGTTTTTTTAAATAATGAATAATTTTACAATATCAATCATATTTCTTAATCCAGCTATTAAATTGAGATAAATTTTACGAGAAGTTCAAGAATATAATGATTGTGTGAGATTAGTGATGACATTCTCTTAATATTATATATGTTTATAATTTTATTCAAAAAAATCATTTTATTGTATGTTTTTTTAGATTAAATTGCACAATTCTAAATAATTTTATTTTTGGATTTGAACTAAGATTTTTTTTAATTAATATATTTAATTATTTATATATATATACACATAAACAATACAACCCCGAAACGGAGTGTTGAAACGCTTCAAAACCAAAACATTCCATTCCAATTAAAAAAACGAAACACCAACCGAAACGAAATTAACAATTTACCTAGATTGCTGCCTCTTTGCAACATAAGAATGTTCCTCTGCGATTGACACTGAGACACAAGCACAAAAACTGGATTATGCGACATGCTAAATTCACTAAACAAGTTTTATTAACCGACTTAACCATCAAAGAACCTGAAAATATGATCAAAATCTTCCACAGAAGTGTTAGCAATGGTATGATTCTCGGAATCAGCAATGGCAGCTGAATCAACAAAGACATTTGATCCAAACACTCTTTTGAAGCCTCATCAAATAATAACTTAAGAACATCCTCTCACCGATCAAAATCTTGATATCATCCAGGATGTCAACTATTTTTTTTGACAATTCAAAAGGAAAGCTCTAGCACCTGCTTTAGCAACTGATGAAGGGGTAACTGAAGGCGTAATTGCCGATCAAAAACACCAAAATGGATGGATGAGTACCCGCTAATTGCTTCATTTGGCAATGGAATGAAATTCCATTGTAAACTCTTTTATTTTTAAAAAACGAATACAAAAGGTTACAGCAAAACACTATAAACAAGTGCCACCACCTAATATCAAAGAGATGGCATCAAACTTTATGCAATTCTAAAGGAGATAAAGAAAGATTGTCACAAAGGAAATCCTCACTGATCATCTTGGTGAGAGGGACCAAAAGTAAAATATCACTGCCCGACAATGGTCCTACTGTCAATATGCAAGATCACTAGCACAACAGACAGCAATATGTTTTTGGTATTGTAGACAAGATTCCAACATAAAACTGCTCTTTGTAACATCTCTCAGTCTTTTTTATTGTAATGAGCATTTCTTCTTGCACACTCCAAGATAGTTTTGTCAACAGTGATGAAGTAAGCAGCGATGGATGCTGTTGAAAACACATAAAAATGAAGACATTAGATTTCCCATAAACTGCTAGTTGGTACCTTCATGTATGAATATATAATGGCACCATGCAATATGTAACACATGTAGCAGAAATCCACATTGCTCTTAATTTTTTCAGGGATTCTGAGCAAGCTCCTCTAAATAAGCTCCCCACCCCCACCCCCCAAAAATACAATTTGTTCGGACAAAATAGCTTTCCATGTGTGAAACATGTAATACAAACTTGGGTCAGAAACACTTCTAATGATATTAATATCATACCACCAGATATAACGAGCGCCTGAGCTGTGTGGTTGAGGTTAGCCTTTGCCCAAGGAATCATGCGAACTGCAGTTAGCTGGAGATTCAAAAGAAACACAATAAAGATAAAACATTCTCAGCCCTTTTCAAGTAGATTGTATCAAGTTTAAATGGCACCAAAGCTATACCGGTGAATAGGGGACGTCAAAGAAAAATATGGACGCACCTATTCCAATGTTGATTGAAAACAGAAGAATGCGCGTGTTCTTTTTCTACAACAGTTGAATCCACATTCTGTCCTCTCTTGATCTCATTTGTTATGGAAGCATATAAAACCTTTTTATATATATGATATATGCTCTTTTCCCCCCTATGTTTTACTTAGCAACGAGTTACCCACAACTTATCAATGAAACAGAACAAATAAACAGTTTCCTAAACTGTCAGATTGTTTCAATAATGAAAGGAGGCTTAAAAGAAGATGACAGAAGTGAGGTTTTCAATTGAAGTCCATGATCGTTTACTTATGATTTATTGGTCAGCTAGGTTAAAGAGAAGTTGCACAAGTTTTTGTCATTTCTTTCTATAAAATTACAGAACTGACAAAGGGACTCATTTGAACTGGAAACTCAAACTCTATGAAGTCTTGGCAGCAGGCTATCCATCACCAACATCATTCTTTATTCTACTGTGATGTTTCACTTCCCTTTATTCCAGGGGATGGACCATCCATCACAGATTGAAGCCGAGTGTTTTTCCTAAACAATATTTCCCTGGCTACTATATGGCATGGACAGTTTAAAAGGTACTATTAATGTAATTGTATGCAGACCATCAAAGTGTTAAGATGTTCATATTTGCGACAAAAAATTAACCCCTCAGATTAAAATTGCTTCCAGAGCATAGTCCATAGATTTTTAAGCCCGATAGCGAACTTTAGCCATCAAAATTTGCTCATCTATTTACCTATGCTTAACAATCTAGCACCAGAGGAGCTTTTGATAAATCTTTTGCAACTACAGTCACTTGAAAAGAAAATAAAATCAAGCAAACCATTACCGGCAGAAAATCTCCCATTCCTCCTAAAACTAAAACCATGCCAAATTACACTGAGATAATCTCATGTGGTTAAAAATAGGGCTTAAACGCAGCAAATGAAGCTTCTAAACTGACATATCACAATCACTGACAAAATCCATCAGCAAGCACACACAGTATCTGCAATTAAACAATCATCGGCTCCCAGACTCACATGATCATGAAAAAAAAATTGAAAAAGCAAAGAATCTATAAGCCATAGCATACTGTAGGCACTGCAGTGACAACGCAGGTAATAGCAGCTGCCTTGATTCCTGCACGTACACCCTCTGCAAAAATTACCCAGAAAACCAGTCAATATATCATCTTCACTGAACTGGGCCATTGAATTGATGATTCCAAAATTTAACAAAAAAAAAGAAGCTATTTATACTAGGAAGCACTCTATTAATTTGACCCATAATTTTTTTTTTATCAATATTGCTGAATTGGGTCGATGAATTGATGGTCGTAAAATCTAAAAAAAAGAAGAAAGATGGGTACTTTATGCAAAGGAACTATTAAATCAGATCCAGAAACAGTGATAAGTTAAGTACACGCAAAAGAAGAAATGGAAAAATGAGAAGTAGAAAGAGAAAGCTAGGAATAAGAACCTTGAGTGCAAAGTCTAGATTGCAAAATCCTCTGTTCTTCAGCTGGAGAAGCAATCAACAAAGATCTTCCATTACAACTATTGATATCATAATGATTATGATTAAGGTTTCGATTGGTTGATGTTTTTTGTCCCCAATAATGCATTAGCTCAGATGGGATTCCCATTCTCTGTTTCCAAGAATCAAAGACAAATGCAATTTCGATTTGTGATTATGTTTGAGAGAGTTTTATAAGACCATCTATAAAAAGCGGAAAAAAATGAAGTTTTTTATTATTATTATTTTAATATATTATATCTAAAATAAAATTTTAAAAATAAAAATATTGAGCAAATAAAGTTTTTTTTTTGGAATGGTAAAAAGGCAAAACCATCTCAATTGATCTCCCTCTCGAAGATGAATTTGTTGACCCCAAGATCTAACTAACTTTGTTTTTTCTTTTGTTAATTTTGATTCTTGTTTTTTTTTTTTTTTTTTTTTGTTTCTTTTAACATTGGAATAATATAAGACACGAGTTTAAAATGGTTGGATTGCAATATGTTTAAAGTTTTTTTTAGGTAAGGTTTCATATAGAGAAAACTCTAGTGTTTAAATTTATTTTGAGTACAATAGGGATAAGACATTTAATGAATAAGATTTATTTATCTCTTTTTACATAATTGTAAATGTTTACGATATTGTAAATCGATATGAAAATCAAGGTCGTTATAATTGGTATAAAAGCATATGGTTGTTATTCGGTAGACTATATGAAATTAAAGAGTGTGATTAATAAACATTATACATTATTATATTGGATGATACAAATTAGAGAAGGAGTTCAGACTAAATTGTGTATATTATGAATTGACAATGAGAGTAATGATTATTGATCTTATAGAAGTTGTAAGCAATATTAATAAAGAGATCACCCCTAGTCTCTCTATTGGATGAAAAGCATAAAAAAGATTAGATGAATTTTCTTTATTGGTTTAAAGGATGTAAAGTTAGTGAGACATTGGATTCATAAGTTGAAGGAATCTTTTTTCTATATCCTAGAACTAGTTTTAGTTCATGTGAATTATATATCACAATTATTATAGAATAATGCATAGTAATTATCGATCATATTTAAGCACTAGAAAAATACAGAGGTGTTAGTATAAAAAGACTTTAAGATAAAGTTCGAGATAAAAAAAAATACACACAACATCATATAAAGAAAAAAGAAGAAAAAATTCCTAGAATTGCAATAAGAAAGTATATTAGTGCTTGAGTATGAGAGATGATTTCATGATCTCTTTATATTTGTTTATGTGTAGGGCCTACAGAGCAATATTGTATTAACAGACAAGAGACAAGCCACGCAAAAAGATTAAAAAAGGTTGGTTACTTTCCAACCAACTACAACCCAAGAATTAGTGAAGGCAACTTAATCTTTGAAACCATTGCAAAGAGAGAAGGGTCAATTCTAACCATAATAGGACCTATAATAGTTTAGAAAGAAAAAAAATCAAGATTTTATCTTGATATACTCTTTTTAATAAAAAAGGGTGGTGACTAAAACAATGGCTTGTTAAATAGAAGCGAAGGTCATTTCATAACTTAGCAGATCATCCTAGCCTACTAGAAAAGGATTGTCTAGAGGATAAACTCATCCTAAAATGAGTTAAAGAGGTAGTTTTTCTAAAGTGCTAATAAATAGGTAATCTATATATTCATATTATGATCAACGTAATAAAAAGCACTTCAATGACTATTTCATAATAAGGAAAACATGCTTATAAAGTTGGGAGGGTCACTAGTGTAAAGGTTTCTAAGGTCTATACTTCTAAGATCTCTTTAGGTCTATGCTTCTAAGATCTCTTTAGGTTTTTAAGTGATTATTCCTAACTATATGACAAATGACTTAGATCATCATATAAATAATGACCCTTGTCATATAGTTAAGAATAATCACTATCATAACCTAAAGATATCTTAGAAGTATAGACCTTTGTTATTAAGTTAGGAATAATCACTTATTATGTATTGACCTCATAGAGGTTTAAAGAAACCCGCTTAACTTGGAGCGATTATTAACGGGGACTCGTCATATGTGTAATTTAAGAGGGTCAACATTTACCAAAAGACACCAGGACATCTCTATATATTGTTATACGTATAATATTATGCTTATGTTAATGTGTTACAAACACACACACGAGTAAATTAACTATTATAAGAGGAAAATAATCTTGTGATAAAGTGTAAATAATAGAAATGGACATGGAAATAATATAAGAGGAAATTAACAAAATATATCATGCATAAACAACAAAATTATTTGCTTAGAAAAACATTAAGATATATTAATAATATAATAGAAAAGTAAATATATCATGCACAAACAAAAAAAATATTTATTTAGAGAAACATTAAGTTATTCTACAATAACCTGGGAGGTACTTCAGCTGAAGAGTGTTGAAACATGGATGGGTATAAAGAATTAATTAAATGAAAAAAAAAGTGACAGGGTTAATTGAGTAATTGGATGTATTAACATCATGGTATGAATGAAATAAATGATGGAAAATTAGACGAATTTATAATGTATGTTAAGAATAGAATAAATTATATGGAAGCATAAAGGTGATATAGATTTAATATATTATGAATTTACATTACAATGAGAATGTGATATTATAATGTGAATGAGTTATGATAACGATAAAAAGTAGTCCAAAAAGGAAAAGAGTATATAATCTATATGTGTTGAGGAAATAAACTAAAGAGTAAATTCAAGAGTTGAAACAATAATACTACTATAAATTGAATATATATCCATGAAGTGGAAATAATTATGAAATAAACTTGATATAAAATTAAAACTATATGAAAGAGTTTGTACACGACTAATCAACTTTAAAAATAAAATGAATGATTCATAAAGGACATGTTAGTTAATTTTTAAATAAAATAGTCATTATGATGTAAAAATGATGATGTGATGCATTGAAAATATTGAAAAGTGTTATAAGATCCATGCTCTTAAAAAAAACATATCAAATGAGTTTTGATCATAAAGTTGTTAATCATTTAGCAATTAAGATGATGCAAATAATTAATATTTTTTATTTTTATTTTTCTTAAAATAATATATTTTTATTATCATTTGATTGAATAAAAAATAAATTTACTAAACATAACTAGGTCAATGTCTTGTCTTGCAAAAATAAATATCTTGATCAATACATTTCAATCAATTTTTTCAATTTTATATTTAGCTATCATTAATTAAAAGAAATTTATCGTTATTAACATACATAGTTCTTGATTTTATTTGATTACATGCATCCAAATTTTATGTACAAAAATACATTTAAAAAGTTTGCATATATATTTTTTTATAGAAGAAAAAAATATATAGCTTGTGGTGGAACAAGAGTCAAATACCTAGGTCACAACTAACAAGAAAATAAGAAATTTTACAAGGTGGGATAAATGAAATGGAATAATTGTATTACAAATGAAGAATGTAAATAATGTTTAATAAAAAAAAGGTAATAGAAAAAAAAAATACCCTACTCTCACTTATATGACAGCGTTAAAATTCAAAATTGCATTGAAATTCATAGGTTATTACATCATGGGTGGCCCAATATGTCTAGCTCATTAAAAAAAAAAGTCATGCTAAATACATGGGTTTGTAAGGTGAGGCACGTGCAACTAGTCAATCTCCCTTAAAATTATAGTTGTCAATTCCGTTCTGTTCCGTTTAAAAAAATCGAGATGAAACGATGTCATTTTCATCTCGGTTTTAATTCCGGCCTGTTCTAGAAATTCCAGCCAAAATCTGGCCGGAACATTTAGGTACCGTTCCGAGTGTGTCGTTCCGGCCTTAAAATCCTCTTTTTTTTTAACTTTTGATTTTTTTTAATTTTGAGATTATATTTGTTTGACTTTGTGTTTATATTGTGTAATTTAAAGTTAATTTATCTTGAATTTTAATTATGTTTGTTAAATATATATATACACACACACAATTAATTATATATGAACGGTACAACCCCGAAACGGCACGCCGAAACGCTTCGAAATCGGGATGTTCCGTTCCAATAGAAAAACCGGAACGATATTGACAACTATGCTTAAAATAGATGAACATTTGAAGGGACTTATTTCCTTACTCTGCACCAGGGTTCAAGTCCCACCATGCACGCCTGTCACCCCCGCGGTGCCTTACATGCTCACTGGGTTTGTAGGATGTTCAGTGAGTCCGGGGATTAGTTGTGATGCGCGTAAGCTAGCCCGGACACCCCGAATTAAAAAAAAATTATTCAAACATTAAAATGAAAAAAAGAAGAAAAAACAGACGATGTGATATTTAATAGTTCAATTTGGTCGCCTTTAAAGGGTAGAAAATCAAGTTCCACCTTCTTTATTGTAAAAAACCATTCTCAACTTTTTATCACTTAAAAACACCTCGTAAATTTTAATAAACTCATATCTAACCTCAAAAAAACACTTAATCAATCTCAAATTCAAAAACCATCCCTTAATAATAATAAAAAAAAGATCATGATCAATTTTTCAAGTAATATTTGAGATTCAAAACACCTAAATTAAACCCTTTTTTTTGTCAAATAAAACTCTAGATCAACTTTTTTTTATTGTTAAAACATAGACAACCAACTACTTGCTCCCTTATGTTGCTATTTTTCTGCTACACTCTCCCCTCTATCAAACACAAGAACTAAAATGTAGCCAAAATAAAATTTTGAATAAAAAGTAAGAGTTTCAAACTAAAGGGACCAAAAATGAAAACATTATGAAGGCCAAATTTGTAAAAAAGTGTTGCATAAACAATTAAATAAACAAAAAAGCCTATGCCTGTGCTCTTTGTAGGTTTATTTTTTTGTAAATAATTTTTGAATTGTTTTTGTCATCATGATAATTCTATATAATATAAATTAAAATAAAATACAAAGGTCATATCTGACTCTATACAATGTGAAATTATAAATTGAAAAACAATAAAATCAAAAAATAAAACATAAAATTCTCAAAAACAAAAAAGAAAAGAAAATATAGTTGATTTTAAAAAAAAATGATATTTTGATTATTTTAAAATTAAAATAAAATTTAGGACAACCAATTCAACTCACCTAGGAGTTATCGTAAGTCAACTCACTTGGAAGTTAAACCGGCTCAACTCATGGATCGAATTGTTTAAAAACTTGTTTTTTCTAACAAATTGTATGATTAAATTAGGATTTTTTATTTATTTATTTAATTATAAATATAGACGGTCAAAAATGAAAACCCGATTTTTACTAACTAAAAAAACTAAACAAAACAAAATAAAATTCCACCAACTATAAAACAATCTCAAACACGACACCGTTTCCACTTTCTCTCTCGTAAAAACAAAGCACAAATCAGGAATCTGCAAAACCCTAGAATTTCCGAAAACCTGACCCCTAATCTCTATAAATGGCAATTGCACGAACTGGAGTATACGTTGATGATTACCTTGAGTGTAAGTTCCTCTGCAGTCCCTTGATTTTGCATCATTTTTCAATTTTCGATAAACTTCGAATTTTTTTATTTTTTTTTTGAATTTCAACAGATGCAAATACATTACCAGCTGAGCTTCAACGGCTTCTCAATACTATTAAGGAACTTGATGACCGATCCCAATGTAAGAAAATCCCATTTACACTTATACGTTTACGTGTTTTTTGTATACGTACATTTCACTTGTGTGTATACATACAATTTACGAGAATTTTATGCATGTATATAAATGTGAGTATCTATACATTTTATGAAATTTTATGCATGTATGTAACTTTTAATTGTTTTACATTTGCATGCATTTATGCATGTAAACTGTAAATTTTCTTACTCTTAGGGTTGCATTAGTTGAAAATAAAATTCTGTTTTAAGATTGCGCACGGTGCCATGGCCAATATACTCAGGGTGTAGTACTTGTGAAATTTTTTGTTTTTTGGAGTTTTAAATGCTTAATTATTGCACATTTTCATGCATGTATTTGTATAAATAAGCTGTAGACTTTTTTTCTTACGGTTTCATTAGTGGGAAAAAATAGAATTTGAGCTGTCATGTCGAATATAAACGCGTGCACGCTTGGCATGCATGTGTATTTGTGTATGTTACATGTTCTTGTATTGTGGAAAATTTGGTATTCTTCTGTCATTAAGCCTGTTGGTGTTTTCTGGGTGAAAGCAATGATAAATCAAACAAGGCAACAATCAAACTACTGTCTAGGATTGGCATCTCAAGGCTCAAAAAGAGGGAATAGTGGTATTTATAATTGCTACAGCACTAATAATACAGAAGAGGATGACGCAGTCGAGAAAATGAGGAAGGATATTGAGGCAAGTCAGGATAATGCGTTGATTTTGTGTACGGAGAAGGTTTTGTTGGCACGGCAAGGTTATGAGCTTGTGAGTTTCTTTTATTTCAAGACTTTTTAATAAATTGTTTCTTGCAGCATGTTAAATTTATATTATATGGAGCACACTGATTTATTAAGAGTTTATTGAGGTCTGATGTAGTAGGGAACATGTTTCTTAATTTGTAATATATAGGGGGCATAGTCATGTTCAAGGATGTGTTGTAGTTCTTAGTGATTTTTTTTGTGTGCTTAGTGTTTGAAGACGCGGAGAAGGATCTTTTAATGCCTATAAAGTAGTTCTTTGATTGGATGATATATTTTTATGTAGCTTTCTCTAATTATGGCTTTGGAGAATAGCATGTTATATCTCCCACTCCAGTGTTTGAAGTGCTTCCACATTGAAATATGTCACTAGGTATTTGGTAAATTCCCTAGCTGAGCACACGGTCTTATCCACTTCTCATTTTAATATGATGGAAAACTTTAGTGTTTAAGCTACTGTGAAAAAAACATCATTTGTATCTTATTTTCCAAGATTCAAATGCTTGACTGGGTTGTGTAAGCTGTGTATTCAGGATTAGATTTACAGTGCTTAAAATAAAAGTCTGTGCTGAAGTTGACTGACTCTTCTGTTTCCTTGACGTCGTTTAATCAAATTCTACATGATTGCTATGTGTTGGCCAATAAGTCATGTTGAATTTGTCGTAGGTTCACAGAAACTGAAAAGGAAGATCATTGAGTGCTGGTTGACTGAATGTAATTGGCATGCAACTGATATAGTTTATCTTCCTGGATTGTTTGATTAAATGAGAGTATCTTGTATTGAAATTTCGTGTAATCATTTGTCCATAATTTTATGGCAAAAGCCATCATGAACCAACTTTAGAAGCATTTGCCAATATTGCTTCTACATATTTACTATTCTTCTATCTTGACTGCTCATGTGCACAACTGGAGGTTTCTCTTTCACTGAGAACATTTACGAGCATATAGCGATTCCACAGTTATTAGGATTTAATTTCAATAAAAGCAAATCTACCTAGTGGTTGCACCTTCACAGAATGGAATATCCCTGTGGAACTCACTCTGTTTTCTTCTAGCCACTCACTTTACTTAGCTTTTGAGACCCCGATAATCTAGCTTTAATTTTGGTCTGAGTAGAGGATAACAACATGTGGGTCTTCTCATTCTAAGCATGGCATAAGATAGGTTCATTCTCCAATGTTAAGAGAGGGTATGGCAGATTCTTTCTAATTTACTCAATTCCTTGTACTATGATCTGTGTACAGATAGACAGCCATATAAAACGACTTGACGAGGATCTGAACAACTTTGCAGAAGATTTGAAGCAAGGTACAAGAAATGGATTGCCAGTCATTCTACTTTATCTTTATCTCCTGCAACTCTAAACCTAGCACAGGACTCTCTTTAGTGGCTTAATTATTTTTCCTTTTGTCTTGTATTCAGAGGGAAAATTATCACCCGATGAGCCAGCAATTCTTCCTCCACTGCCTTTAACAGTCCCAAAATTTGAGAAACGCAGGAACTTTTCTGGAACACCTCAATCAAAAAGGATTGATTTTAGGGATCGGGACTGGGACAGCGAACGTGATAGGGATTTTGAGCTCATGCCGCCTCCAGGAAACCATAAAAGGGATTTCACTGTTCCTGTTGAAGCTGAGCAACCCATTGATCCGAATGAACCTACCTACTGTGTGTGCCACCAGGTTTGACTTCTTCCTTGATGCTATATCAGTTTCAAAGTCAACTCTTTCTTCTGCAGCGCTGCTTTGCATTTGCTCTAAGTACGATAAAAACTCTTTTACATCACTAAGCTTCTGTGATGGTTGTGATCATTTAGGTGTCCTTTGGAGATATGATTGCTTGTGATAATGAGAATGTAAGTACTTTCCTCGCTGGTCTTCTTGATCGAAGTTCATTACTTTGTTTCCTTGTCTACAGTTTTGTATTTTGCATTTCGACATGTGTGTTAGTCAAAACAAGTTAAATTTCTGTGAATATTTCGATAAAATCTCAAGACAACATTTGTGAAGTCAGCATGATAAATTTATATGGAAACAATAATAAGAATTTAGAATCCTGAAATACCAGACTACTATCTCTAATCTTTTCATCAATTTGATTTGAAATACCATACTCGCTCACTGGTTTTTCTGTTTACAGTGCCAAGGAGGTGAATGGTTCCATTATTCATGTGTTGGGCTGACACCAGAGACAAGATTCAAGGGAAAGTGGTACTGTCCAACCTGCAGGAATCTACCCCAATTTCAATGGTAGAATGTATTCAGCATCATATTTTCCTTGCTGTATCATCAATTTTCTTCTGCAAAAAAGCATTGCAACTGCGCAGGTCTTGTAACAAAGTAGGATTCTCCGAAGTTCCTTTATCCCCCCAGCCCCGCCACCATTTCCTCTTTTCTTTGCAGGAACAGAAATGGAAATAGATGTGTACATTATCCACCACATCCAGGCCACATGAGAATTCACCATGCATATATTGGTATCAGTTCTTGCATCCATAGCGGAAGCCGGAAGCTATCTAAGAAAGTGAAAAGTTATCTGGGTGAGTTGACAAAGTGGTCATGTTTGTCATTGCGTTTTTTTCAAAAGTATTTTTTTGAAAATAAATGATTTTTATTTTTATTTTTTACTTTAAATTAAATTTTTTGTGTTTTTCATATTATTTTCATGTGTTGATATCAAAAATAATTTTTAAACAAATAAAAAATAGTATTATTTTGATACATTTTTCGAACAAAAAATACTTTTAAAAACAATCGCAATTACATTCTTAAACCGTTACTAAGTTTTATAAAGAGTGGGAGTCTCTTCTTAGGTTCAAAGCCGACCTCCCATTCTTGTTGTTTTTTCTCTCTAAATGGTTAGGTTAGTCACCAATTTTAAATTTTCAACACCTATTTGTCTGTTTAGAAAGTGTAGCTGAGTTTTTTTTCTTAAAGTGTTTCTTTATATAGAAATGTATTAAAATGATATTTTTTTTATTTTATTTTTAAAAATAATTATTTTTAACATCAACACATCAAAATGATCTAAAAATACCAAAAACTATTTAATTTCAAATGAAAAACATAAAATAAAATTTTATTTATTTTTCAAAAAATATTATTAAAATACAATTTCAAACACTTTTAATCTCAGCTCAACTGGTAAAATCAAAATAAATAAATAAATAAATCATGGGCATCACCAAAAGGCAAGCAAAAGCAATGGTATCTTATGGCTTCCTAAGATAGCGGTGTACCAAGTCTGATGTGAGTATAAATGTGTTTTTCTAATGTATTTGTTTTTTAAAATATTTTTTATATAAAAGTATATTTAGATGGTATTTTTTTTAAAAATAAATTATTTTTGATATAATTATTTGAAATTAATTAAATAATAATATATTTTTTAAAAAAAAAGTATTTTTAAAATATGAAAATAAACAGCGGGAACGAATAAAACTTTTGGTGCCCAAAAGTAAGAGCTGAAAAGTGGAAACCTGAGTTGAGTGACGAAACTAGCCTCATCAAGACAAGCAACACTCCCATGTAATAGCAAACGCGATGATGAGATGAATGACGAGGTGGGCACGCCATCCTTAAAAATATTAATAGTAATTATAGATAATTAGTTTAAATATGGAAAATAATTATTGTAATTTGATGACAATAAATATCTGATATTATTAATATTTTAGCTCTTAATTAAATGCAAGCATATTGTTTTGATTTTAAAATAAATTAGAATAATAAACTTAATTTGAAGTTTATTTGCACAAAAATCATGAAGAAAACAAATCTCACCATACATAATAAATAATTTTAATAGCAAATGCACTTTCAAGGTAATACAAGAAAAGTCATTATGCTATAAACATTAAAAATATAAAAATTGTGAAACTCAATTAACAACAAAATAAAAATATTAAGGGATAAAACTGAGAAAAAACAATTAATTACATAAGAAATTCTAAAACAAAAAATAATTTAGAGGGCAATCAATTTTTTTCAAAGTGTTAAATTGAAAACAAAAATAAATTTAATAAAAAAAAATTAAAAGAATGAGAGTCAGATTGAAAAAAAAAACTTTAATTGAATAATGAAATTTGAAATCAATAAAAAAATAGAAATAAAAAAAACATTGATTGAAATGGAAAAAAGTGAAAGGGCCAATAAAAAAAAGAAGATGAAAGAGTAAAAATTGAACTTGAAAAACAAAAAATAAAGAGCAACATGTACCTTTTTGGAGATGAGAGATAAAAGAAGAAAAAAAATAATTGTCGGCGATAAACCATCTATCTTCTACTTTCACGTATCACTTTAAGAGAGAGAGAAAATACAACAACACTTCCAATAATGCGATGTGATAACATGTTTGGCTATAAAAAATACTAAACACATTGCCCAAAGTGTGTGAGTGCTTAGATCAAAAACTTTTTAAATATAAAATTTAATTATTCAACATAAAAGGACCAAATTTCTCTAAATGAATATGGTATAAATAAAATAGCTTCTATAGAAGGATTAAAATACCCATAAATGTGTGTTTTATTTTGTATTCCAAAAGAAGAAAGAAAATATCTTATTTATTTTATTTAAAAAATAAAAAAAATATAAATATTTTTTTACTTAAATTGATCATTTCATTATTTTAAAAAGTAAAAACAATGAATATACCCAAGGGATTTTCTAATGGCTAATAAACCTATAAAAAAATATGAATTACCTCAAAAGTACCAAGATATTCTATTTTTTTCATATAATTATTTTTTCTAATACCATGATATCCTATTGTAATTTTTTTTTTTTGATTCACATGATGATTTGTTCAAAACATGCTAATTCTTGATATCACATAAATTTCATAATTGTTCACAAATCAATCAAGTTGAAGATAAGAATTTATAAGTTTTAAAATGGAAGAAAATTATAAAATCCAATCATTTATGTTAAAAAGTCTCCATTAAGCAAAAAAAGGTAACAAATATATTCATGAAATAAATAACCAGAAAATCAACAAAAATCTCTTTTAATGCCACTATAATTGTCAAAATAGATCGAGAGACTAACTTGGAAAAAATATTTATAAATCAATTTACATGTTATCGAATCAATTGTTTTTATAAAAATAATAGTTTTATATATTAACTTGATCACATTTAGATCAATTAGATTCTATAAAGTTAATAATGTTTTATTAAATTCAACTAAAAACCTAATATATATTGGATTTGATAATTATAAAGTTGTTTGTGATAATTATAAAGTTGTTTGTTATTGTCATAACAATTATTTTTAGAGTGTTTTTCATTTAAAAATATATTAAAATAATATAATTTTGTTTAAAAAAATATTTTTAAAACAAAAGGATAAATAAATAAATTTCTTTTCTACGGTGAACTATACATAATCTAATCCCATGATCATAAAGGGCAGAATGGTCAAAGACGGCAAAATCCAAACTGGAGCCCGCTGAAAGAGGGATAGCGGCGGAATTTCAGAGAAAGATTTGAATTTTAACGTCCTCTCGACGAAAACAAAAGAAGCCCCACAAGGAAAACTCAGAAGACAGCACATGAAAATCCAGATTTGCTTGGAAAAAATCTGATCTTTCTTAATGTCTTGTTCCTCAAATTATTGAGATTTAGAACCTTCTGTCTCTTGATTTGTGTAAACAAAGAAGTGCAGAGAGCAGTATCTAGAAAAGAAGGAGAAGGGAAGGAGAAAAAGCAAGAAACAAAAAGAGTGTTTAGAGAGGTAACTTTTTGAGATTGAGATTGTTTTTTTTTTTTTCTCTTTATGTTTCGCTTATGCTGTTTTGAGGGAAAACTTGAATGGCCCATTTTCTAGTTTGAGCTCTTTTGTTGTAATTTGACCCCCAAAGCAAGGTTTGACCTCTGGAAACCTTACTTCATGCTTAAAGATTTGGTTTTGGAGGAGAATTTTTGTTGTTTTTTCGATTCATATGTGCATTTTGACTCCAAGTAAGTTCTTTTTTGCTAGCTTAAGTTGTTTGTTTGTCATTTCTATCAAAGTCTAGGTTTTTCCTATGATTCCGTTGAGCGTGGAATTATATTTCTGGTTTGTTTGTTTGGATGATAGTGAGTCCATCACGAATCTGATAGTTGAAGCTAGCAGTTCTCATGGAGAGCCCTTCAAATTGGTAACAAAGAAGAGCCTTTGTTAAGTACTGAAATCATTGCAAATGACAAAGTAGTGATTTTTCTATAGAGATGATATATTTTGATAATTTCGCCCATTTGATTGTTTGGTTCAGGTCAACAATGGGAAGAAATCTGAGTCCATTACTGCGGCAAGAATTGGCAAATCTTGACAAAGATGCTGATAGTCGTAAATCAGCAATGAAAGCACTGAAATCTTATGTGAAAGGCTTGGATTCTAAGGCAATCCCACAATTTCTTGCTCAAGTTTCTGAAACAAAAGAGACTGGGTCTTTGTCCGGTGAATACACAATTTCACTGTATGAAGTTCTTGCTCGTGTCCATGGAGTTAATATTGTAACTCAGGTGGATAGTATCATGGCTACCATCATCAAGACTTTAGCGTCAAGTGCAGGGTCTTTTCCTCTCCAACAAGCATGCTCCAAGGTGGTACCAGCAATTGCAAGATATGGGATTGAGCCAACAACCCCAGAGGATAAGAAAAGGCATATAATTCACTCGCTTTGTAAGCCTCTTTCAGAAGCTCTCTTAGGTTCTCAAGAATGCCTGACTTCAGGGGCTGCCCTTTGCCTAAAGGCTCTAGTGGACTCAGATAATTGGCGATTTGCTTCAGATGACATGGTGAATAGGGTTTGTCAGAATTTGGCTGTTTCTTTGGAGGAGAAGTCCACGCAGACTAATTCACACATGGCCTTGGTAATGGCTTTGGCTAAGTATAATGCTCTGATAGTTGAAGCATATGCAAGACTCTTGGTACAATCTGGATTGCGTATCTTGAAAGCTGGGGTCAGAGAGTGTAATTCTCAGAAACGATTATCGGCTATCCAAATGGTCAATTTCTTGATGAAATGTCTGGATCCTAGGAGCATATTCTCAGAACTTGATTTGATAATTGAGGAGATGAACAAGTGCCAGTCCGATCCAATGGCATATGTGAGTGGAGCTGCATTCGAAGCCTTGCAAACTGCAAAGAAAATAGCTGCAGAGAAGGGGTCAAAATTCGAGAAGAGTTCTGGTTCAATTACTGGATCAAACTTTGGCAGGAGAGACAACAGAGGAAGGATGAATTTGTCCAATGCATACAGTGATCAATCTCCAGAATCTATATCACCTGAATCACAAACTGTTGATTCCTTTATGGAGTATGAATCTTTCTTTGAGTCACCTATTTCAACAACTAATACTTCCAGCGAGTATGACCGTGGGAGTGTGAATCGAAAACTATGGAGTTTTCATAATGGAGGGGTGGACATATCTCTAAAAGATGGTTTATTTTCAGAGTTGTCTCAGGGAAGTCCCGTCAATGATGTATTCTCTGATCAGTCTGGGCTACATGAACTTACTGAAAACAAAGGACGTTGCATGGGTGAATTTGCAGGTTTCTTGCCTAGAAGTCCTAGAAATGGACTATCGAGGTGCACCACTCCCAGTCCTCAGGTATTTTCCTGACTCATGTTTCAGAAGTCACTTGTTTTCCTTTAACAACGGATATAGGCGAGGATTGGACCAGTGATAATGGATTTTTAACCTCATGGTGCAGAAAATAGGCTGGCTACTGTGGTTATTTTCCATTTAAATCATATTTGAGGAGGGTTTTAAACTGCCAAAAACATTTTCTAAATACATATCAAACTGCTGGAGGATCCAGAGGATTTTCCCACCTTTTTCTCATTTGTAATTGGCTTTAGTTTCTTGTTTCATTGTTGTGAAACGGATATATTTCCTCTTTTGCTGTCAAAAGATATGTTAATATAGTCATCATACCTTCTAAAGGAGACTAGAATTATTGCTGAGATTCTATACTACAGTTGAACAAATTTCTTATTTTCTGTTTGTAGGCCTGTGCTCTTTTTTTGTACCAGTTAAAGCATGAGATATATCAACATTTGCAGATCAAAACAAGTTTACTTGACGTTTGAGATATTCGTTTCTGATTGCTAATATAGATTGCATTTCACACCTTTTTGTGTGTCTCAGCGGTCACGCTCTCGTATAAATGTCGACAACGTTAGCATCTTCACAACTCCCAGGAAGCTCGTGCACGCTCTTCAGGATCCTGATGATTTGGACTCAGATTTCTCTGAGAAACAACACCAAAGGTTTGGAAGTCCATACTCGAGCAAATTTGATTACAGGTCCACTCCGAGGATAAAACAGAATGGCTTTCATCACGATGTGGGTTTGGAGGTCAATGAGAATGGAAACTCATATGCTGGTGGTGAGCAGTTACAAGGTTCCTCTGAATCAGTGGCATCAACAGAGGAAATTCCGGTGAACACTGATATGGAAGTGCTTACAGAGGTGATTCTTGGGGATAAAAGTGAGGATCCTGAAAAAAACTGCGTTGAAAGGGAAGGGAGGAAGACTTCTTCCCTGTTAGTTGTTGGATTCTGCATTGCTTTGCTAGCAATTTTGACCTCATTTATGTTCATTTATCTGCAGGATGATAGTCATCATATGGTTCCAACTTAATTCTCTGATTTGTATCAAAATCTCCCAGTTACACTGTATTAGTTCATTTTGAATATCCTTTGTAGCAATGATGTAAGGTAGTCAATTCTTCCAACTATGAGTTGGATGTATCATGAAACAATGTGTTCTTGCAACTTTTCCTTTCTATTTTTAATCGTTAAACATGTATCCGAATATCATTCCTTAAAAATCACTTGCAAAATCAGTTTGAGTTATTTTTAAGAAGAGGAAGGGGAGAGCTGGAGAAGCACAGAAGAAAAGTCTTATGAACAGTGAAGTGGGGTGTTATGCAAGCTGAAAGTCATGATGTGCAAAATATATTTTGTTTCTTTACAAATGTTATGATGAAAGTTTCTGTATGGGGTTAGACACGTAGTTGTCTGTTTTGTTTCGTTTCAGCTGAAATGGCCTGAAATGTTCTGATTTCTTTCTGGTTGTTTCAGTTTGGTCAAATAGTGTTTTTTTAAATAATTTTTCAATATCAATCATATCTTTTAATCCGATTATTAGATTGAGATAAAATTTTATGAGGAGTCTCTTGATATATTTATATATATTATGTTAAAATTTCAGAGTAATCAGAGAACGTAATAACCTTGCAAGATTGATGACGACATTTTTGTAATGTTATATATATTTATAAATTTGTTCAGAAAAATCATTTTATTGTGTCTTTTTTTAGATTAAATTGCACAATTCTAAATAATTTTATTTTTGGATTTGAACTAATTTTTTTTTGAATTAATACACACACACATAAACAGTACAAACTCAAAACAGCGAGCTAAAACCGAAACATTTCGTTCCAATTGAAAAAATGAAGCATCAATCGAAACGGTATTGATAATCTTGGTTAGACTTAATCCAAGATTCCTAAAGTTTTCCTAGGGTATATGGAAGGATGACAGATCTGATAGTTGGTACGATGTTAGGCTATTAAAATCGCATTTGAAATTTAAAGTTGTGTAGATATACGATGGATGTGAAATAAACCTCTTGACAAATCCTCCGAAAATGAAATATTCCGTTTCAATTGAAAAAAACAAAGTACTAACCGAAATGATATTAACAACTTTGGTTAGGCTATTAGAATCGCATTTGAAATTTAAAGTTGTGTAGATATACGATGGATGTGAAATAAACCTCTTGAAAAATGCTCCGAAACTGAAATATTCCGTTTCAATTGAAAAACGAAGTAATAATCGAAACGATATTAACAACTTTGGTTAGGATATTAGAATCGCATTTGAAATTTAAAGTTGTGTAGATATATGATAGATGTGAAATGGTTTCTCTTCATGAACAAGGAATGCTGCCATTTGCATCTCTCGGGTATCCATCTTGAGCATAAAAATCAGATGAAAGCGCAAACATGTGTTTTTTTCAATGGCACTTAGATATTTGGATTGTGTAAATGCTGACTGCCTGTCCATGCGTCTCCAGGATTCAAAGTAACAGGTCTAAGCATGGCTGATTGGCCTACACATATAAAAGAATACATGCCATAGCTTTCATGCCTTGAACCAGGACTGAATATGTATAGTTCCTCGAACCCCTCCCTCCCTACAACAACTGAGTTTCTTCTGCCCTGTTATAGCAACAAAAGTGGAAAAAAAGGAAAGAATTTGTCAGCGACCAGCATTTGTATATATTTATATATATATCAAGTCTTTTTTACCTGATTGTCACGGGTTTGAATTTCACTATCTTATTCTATTTGCTAAAAATGAAGCACAGGATAGTGTGAGTCTGTGCAAGTTTCAAGCTTAAAAAGCTTTCAGTTGAGGAGGGGTGTTAAAGATAATATAAATCATATTCTTGAACCTTACCTAAGAGCTTAAGCTTTTAGGTGGAATGGTTCTTTAACAGTTATTTGAACTTGAAACTTGCACGCAGGTCCACACTAACTTGTGCTTGATTTTTATCAAATAGAATAAATCATGGTGAGATTTGAACTTGTGACCGCTAAGTTAACAAGACTCTGATACCATGTCAAAGAATCATCTCGCCTAAAAACTTAAATTATTAGGTGAAGTTCCAGGATATGATTGGTATTATCCTCTAATGAAAAAATAGATATAGTGGTTGTCCATGCATCTACGAAATTATTGTACAGGCAACAGTCAGGGCTCCTAGAAAGATCTAGATATGGATCCTGGTCAGAAAAAAAAATCAACCAAATTGTGACATACGCTTAGGATTTGACGACTCTTGAATTTGTTAGAAAATAATATAAATCATATTTTGGAGTCTCATCTAACAACTTAAGCTTTTAGATGATATGACTCTCTGACATGATATTGGAGCTTTGTTGACCCAACGATCACGAGTTTAAATCTCGTCACCCTCATTCTATTTGATAAAAAATTAAGAATAAGATAGAGTGGATTTATGTGCAAGTTTCAAGCCCAAAGGACTTTCACTTGATAGGATGTGTTAGAGAATAATATAAATCATATCTTAGAACCTCATCTAACAGCTTAAACTTTTAAATAAGATAATTTCTTGACAGAACTAGCATGAATTATTGAAAACGAGAGTCAATAAGAAAAGTACCCTGTCAATGATTGTGAAGTCTCGCGGCGCGCTGGTGTAAATCCTGCTCATTGCCTCAGTTAAATTCTTATAATTTTCATTCTCTTCACCCTCCATTTCTTCGCTCTCTGTCAGACTATCTTTTCCTTCATCACCGTTCTTCTGATTTCTTGCATCCCAGCCTGTGAAAAACCCTTTGAGCCCCAGATTTTCCCACATTTGGCCAGAACCAAATCCACGATTTTGGCTAAGGCCAGGAGGAACAATGCCGAAATTTGATAAGAACACAGGCCTGTTGAAGAAATCCGATCCCTCTAATCCATATGCAAAGGTTGCTTCTGGTGTGCTTACTGTAAGATGGCTAATGATACCTCCCCTCATTTGGATCGATGAAGATTTCAAGTTTGAAACGGTTAGCTCTGAGCTTAAGGTTTCTTCACGCAGACTCAAGATGTATCTTACTTTCAACCATGTCTTTTGCATCAGTGCTTACCATTTCAACCTGCATTCTTCAAATCCATATTTTAAGAATATGAGAAACTTAGTTTTGTTGAGTAAATATCTCATTTTAAAGTTCAAGCTGTTAGGTGAAGCTCTAGAATATCATTTATATTTCTCTCTAATATACCTCTTAAATGAAAAGCTCTTTGGGCTTGAAACTTGCACACAAGTTCACAATATGTTGTGCTTGATTTTTATTAAATAGAAATGAGGGTAGTGAGATTTGAACTTGTGACTACTAGTCAACAAGGTTCTGATACCATATTAAGGAATCATCTCACTTAAAAACTCAAGTTGTTAGGTGAGGCTCCAGAATATCATTTATATTACTCTCTAACATAACCCTCAAATGAAAACCTTTTTGCTTTTGAAACTTGCACACAGGCTTCACAATATCTTGTGCTTGATTTTTATTAAATAGAATGAGGGTGTTGAGACTCGTGCTTTGTGACCGCTAGGTCAACAAAACTCTGATACTATATTAAAGAACAATCTCATCTAAAAACTCAAGCTGTTAATTGAGGCCCTATAATATCATTTATATTACTCTCCGACAAGTTTTTTTTGGACATTTCAACCAATTCTTGTTCACAAATTTTGGTATCACTGCAATTTGATCTTTCACAACCAATTTTAGTTACAACTAAGAAAACTTTTTTACTTAAAACATATCATGGTCTCACAAAGTTTTTGCATGTTCATTAAAGAAAGCGTTAATTCGTTGACACTGCAGAATCAAAGACAGACCTGAATAGTGTCACGAGAATCTCCTCTAATATCCTGGAGAGCCCATGTACTTTGGAGACCATGAAATTTCACCATCACTGTCAAATTTCAAAGCACCGGAGAAACCCCTCCTCGTATTGCAGCACCGCCGCCCTCCCCCTCCGAGACTGATGTTTGCAGCAGCTCCACTGTACCTCCATGCCACATGCGAGCCTTGTAGGATGTGATTAAAGCCGCTTGGTAGCATCAATGTGACGCTGCTCCCATTTTCCACCGTCATCTTGGCGACGCAGCTATCACCAAGACCTTCAAAAGTGACTCCATGGCCACTGAATTCTTCCTCCAGGTAGTCTACATTGATTGGCTGGTATGGAATTGAAGCCACTGATGGAGGTGGGAATTCTCTTTTCTTGCTAGAGAATTGAAAACAACTAGAGTGGAGATGATGGTGGTAATTACATAAATGCCTGTTGGTGGGATTTGTGAAGGGGATAGAATTGAAGCTCGGTGAAAAGAGAGAGCTCAAGGCCATGCTTGTGATCCTTGGCAGCAGTGAAAAAAGCTGATCTTCTATTGCACATAATGGAGAGAAAAAGGGTTTGGCCCACTTATCAATGTATGGCTGGCTGTTGGGATAATTAGCCACAATTTTTTGTTTTGTTCTATTGAAACCTACATAGATATTTTGAAGCATAGTTGTCTGTTTTTTCCTGCAAAAACGGTTGAAATATTTTGTATTAGTTAAAAAAACGAGATAAAATGTTGTTGTTTTTACCCCGGTTTAAATTCCAGCCCGTTCTGGATTTTTCAGCCAAATACCGGCCGAAACATTCCGGTTTCATTTCGCCCGTTTCGTTTCGGGCAAATAGTATTTTTTTAAAAAATTTTAAATAATGAATAATTTTATAATATCAATCATATCTCTTAATCCGACTGTTAGATTAAGATGGAATTTTACGAGGAGTCTCTTGACATATTTATATATATTATGTTAAAATTTCAAAGCAATCACAGAATGTAATGACCTTGCGAGATTGATGATGATATTCTCTTAGTATTATACATGCTCATAATTTTGTTCAAAAAAATCATTTTATTATATCTTTTTTAGATTAAATTGCACAATTCTAAATAATTTTATTTTTAGATTTGAACTAAATTTTTTTAATTAATATATTTAATTAAATATATATATATACATAAACAGTATAACCCCGAAACGGCATTCCGAAACACTTCAAAACCGAGATATTTTGTTCCAATTGAAAAAACAAAATACGAACCGAAATGGTATTGACAACCTTGTTTTGAAATATCTTATCCTTTTCCTTAAAAAATTTTGACAGCTTCATCTTATTTCACTGCTATCTAAAAGCCAAATTGTGTGTCAAGTATTCAACCTTATCCTTTCAGATGATGGGAAGGAAATCTCTCCCTTTTCTTTTGCCTGAATTTCTATTTCCTTCTCTGTATCTTGGTCATATATTTCAAATGATGGAAACACCTTTGATGCTTATCTTGTGTACATTGTAAGATCAAATCTATCAGTTTCTGAAATCTTAACTCATCTTTTTTTACCAGCCACATGCCATCAAACACATATCTAAGCTGTATTTTGAGGCCTTGTTTCATTCAAGTTATTTTTTGTTAGCATAAACCACAGAAATCCTTCAAGAAGTGATGGGCTATAATGGCAGTCATTGAACAATACAACTGTACGATTACAATATGATTTTGGAAAGAGCTAAACCAGCAAAGAAGGGAAAACTGAACAAACTAATGGAATATTGATATTGAATTTGATATCAAAATTTATAATTACAAATTATCATGCTCAATCATCTGTGCCCCCTTCCATTCTCCACCAGGTTTCACAACGACAGGAACCAGCATTGCAGCAGGGCCAGTGCAGATAAAGTAGTCCTTGCCATACTTTTCTGCAGATGATCCTGGGCTGCCAACGTAGATATCTTCGAAACCAATCCGTATTACCCTAAAGAACAGCTCTTTTCCCTGAAATGAACCACTGATGTTACTCATGTGGAGTTTAATCAATATATTCTGTTCACAAGTATTTGGATAAGAGAAACCATACTATATGTGTACTTGAGTCATTGCGTATAATTTATCAAGGAATCATCTCACCTAAAAGTTTAAGTTGTTAGGTGAGGTCTCAATATATAATTTATATTATTCTCTAACACACACCCTCAAATGAGGAGCCTTTTAGGCTTGAAACTTGCACAGACCCACACTACCTTGCATTTAATTTTTATCAAATAGAATGGGATGGTGAGATTCGAACTCGCCAAGTCAATAAAGGTATGATACCATGTCAAAGAATCATCTCACTTTAAAACTTAAGCTGTTAGGTGAGATTCCAAGATATAATCTATATTATTCTCTAACATAATTAACGGTTTTTAAACAAGAAAAACTTCATTCACAAATCCCCTGTCATGTCACTTGTATTGGTGAAATTCTACAAACTAAGATGATAAAATATCTATTTGTGTTCTGATTTATAAAGCATTCAAGTAAATGGATGGTTCCGAAAGTGATGAGCCATAGGTCAAGCTCAAAACTTTCCCAACGTCGATCATCTTTATGTTAAGAGCTTACCTGATCGAGCGTTTCATATTTTGTAGGTGAGGTGTTATAGAAAGCTTTTAACCTCTCTTGGGGTGGAGCAGCATAAACTCTACTAAGCCTGTCCTTCAAAATTATGTAGGGCTCCTCTTGCACTTTCCATGATCCTGGTTTCTCTTCGGGCTCAAAATCAAAATCAAGCAATCCAGGAGACTCAGGTTTCAATGCTTCCGATGGAGATACAGACTTCGAAAGGTGAAGATAATGGAGGCTCAGTGCAGTACCAGCATTTCCTCAGTCCTTGGATTCCTGCCTTTGCTCGCTTTTTGAATTTGAGATGACTAAGTATGGCACTGGTTAGAGTCACATCCTTGCGACCATTATTCTTTACTATCACTGCTGATGCCATGCTCAGTGGATAGAGGGAGACTACATATGAAATTTCTAGAGGTCCACTGCTGCAGCTCAATTCAACCTGCAACAAACCAGAAAAAAGAAGCATGAAATTTTCATTTGTCGAGTAGACATTGATCCTGTCAGAGAATAATATAAATTATATTTTGGGGCCTCATCTAATAGCTTTAAGCTATTTAAGTGCGATGATTCCTTAACATGGTGTCAAAGTTTTGTTAACTCAACGATCACGAGTTCGAATCTCACCACCCTCATTCGATTTGATAAAAATCAAGATCAAGGTAGTGTGCGTCTATGAAAGTTTCAAGCCCCAAATGGGACTTTTCACTTGAGGATGTATGTTAGAAAACAATATAAATTATATTCTGGAACCTTATCTAATAGCTTAAATTTTTAGGTGAGATGGTTTCAACATATCCTAGCTACAGCCCCCACCCCACCTGTGCTCTCTTTCTCTTGCCACTGAACATAGTAGAGATTGATCGATAAAAGAAGTTTAGTTACTGTGAAAATAAATGGATTCATGCTCACGAGTTTCATTAAAAAATCTTGTATACTACCATACAAAACTTGAGGAGGGAACAAGAGGCTTAAATTGTTTGAACTGACCATTTTTCCCTTTCCAAAATGAAAAATTGATTAATGAAATCATCTCTTGATCCTGCCCTTAACTTGTTACTACAGAGTCTAAAATCCAACAACAAAAACATTAAAATTAGCTTCCTTCAAAAAGAACCCAATTGTTTCAGGCATGAACTGGTATCCAAGAACAACGACACAGGCTGAAAAGGCTGAAAAGAAGTTAAGGAACCAAGCAAATACCTGAACAGCATCAATGGAGTCGGAGTCGACATCCTTTACAGTCCACTCAGAAGAAGAAATGAGTGACCCTTTTGAACCACCTTCAGAGGCATCATTGATGACCAAACCAATCCCGCCTTTAGCTACACCAGAATCCTTTTTCCTTACCGGGAAGAGTATAAAGAACCTCCTCAAACCCATCATCCTTCCAATAAACTTTTGGCTTGTAAGAACTGATATGAGCGTTAGGTATCTGCACCATAACAGAGCTGCCATTTCTAACTTTCAGCTCAACAGATGGAACATTGTTGGATTCCAAGAATTTGATGCCTTTTCTGCCAAACTTTTCTTCAAGAACATCTGGAGCTGAAGGGCTGTTAGTTGTTGGAGATAGTGCAGTGGCTTTTATAACGCTTGGTTTGGGAAGAGAGAAGGAAAGAAGACAAGCCATGGAGAGGAAGGATGATAAAAAAGCAATCTTTAAGAGCTCCCACACACACCAGTGACTAGTTTGCCAAGCCCATCATCCTTCACGAATTATTTTTGTTTGGATCTGTATTTTGGATTTTATAATTGCACTTTTTGGCAAGCCAAACACTGTCCTATCAACTCTGCACCCTTAATTTTGTGTCACTGTGAGATGTGATAATGCAGGCTACCTACAAGTTTAGATTTTTTTTGCCCTTAGAACAAGGGAAGATATATCACAAGATGTGATACGAGCCACTTCTTGCAGCTCTCTGCACCCTGGTGAGTTTCAAATTCTTGCTTCAACGCTTCTAGGAGAACAGAAAGGGGTCCTGACCGTTGTGGTATATCTCATTTTGTTTGGTCAAAATATTTTGTATCAGTTAAAAAAAAAATACAACTGCACTTCTTACATCATTTAAAATTTCAGTTTATTATGAAAATTTCATCCAAATTTCAGATGCAATGTTCAGGTTTTCGTTCTGCTCTGCTCGTTTCGTTTGGGCCAAATTGTATTTTTTAAAATAATAAATTATTTTATAATATCAATCATATCTCTTAATCTGACGGTTAGATTGATATGAAATTTTATGAGAAACATCTTGATGTATTTATATATTATGTTAAAATTTCAGAGCTATCAGAGAATATAATAACCTTATGAGAATGATGATAATATTCTCGTAATATTATACATGTTCATATTTTTGTTTAGAAAAAAATATTTATTGTCTTTTTTTATATTAAACTGCACAATTCTAAATAATTTTATTTTTGAATTTAAACTAAAAAAATTAAATTAATATATTTAATTATACTATATACACAAACAGTACAACCCCCGAAATAAAAGCACCAACGCTTCAAAACCGAATCATTACATTCCAATTAAAATAACAAAACATCATCCAAAACAAAATTGACAACCTTGATCTTGATAACTACATTAGATCGAGATAAAATTTTACAAAAATCTCTTGATATATTTATATATTATATTAAAATTTCAGAGCAATAAAAAACTATAATGATCTTGCAAGATTAATTATTATATTCTTACAATATTATACATGTTCATAATTTTATTAGAAAAATCTTTTTATTATCTTTTTTAAAATTAAATTGTACAATTCTAAATAATTTTATTTTTAGATTTGAATTTAAAAAAAATTGAATTAAAATATTTAATTAATATATATATATACATACATATAAACAGTACAACTTCAAAACAAAACGCTTCAAAACTCGAAACATTTCATTCTAATTAAAAAAACAAAATACCATCAAAAACTCCCTTAGTCTGACAACTACGACAGGAACTTTCAGTCACTTCACTTTTTTTTGAGGAAACACCTTACAATTATTATAATTATTATTTTGAATTTTATTTACACAATACATAAAGATTAAATAAATTCGATCATAGTAATGATTGCTTCAGGTCATGAAAGAAAAACACATCCCAAAGGTCAACAACAGAAGAGCACGAGAGGGTGTACCCAATCCATTTGTTCAAACTATCATTTCATATTGTTAGTAGGCAGCTCAGAATCAGAATCCGAAAAGCTAAAGAAACCAAATCCATTCACTGCTAATAAGGCTCAAATCAAGGAAAGCAAATACCTCTTTTTCAGTAAAAAAAAAAAAAACTACAGAGAACAACTTCCAGACCATCATCGAAACCAGCCATCACATCCATCAGCGCTAGATTTGAAGTGGCATATACATAACTTCTCTTTACCTCTAAACAAAATTGTTTGGGATAAATCGTGGCATCCAAAAGAAAAGAGAGGATGCCGAAGCAAGTAAAAGATCCTGCAAAAGGATACAATCAAGACAAAAGGGAAATCGGCATGTGAAAAACTAATCTTCATCCATCCCTCCAGGTGCAGCATCTCTCCTTGGACCACCAGCTGGTTTCGACATTATAATCTGCATGGCAGGGAGGGCAAAATAAAACATAATAAGCTAAAGTCGAAATTCAAATTCATGTCATATGTTCCCATCAAATCAAGGCCACTGTTATTTCAAACAAGAACAATCAACCAACCAAAATTCTAAGCTGGAAGTAGACTTGAGTGTAAACAGTTTATGAAGTAAGAATATGTTTATATTTTAGTTTTATAAATTGTACCCTGCAAAGATTACATTACAAATCCTAAACTGAGAGCAAATGAAGTTGCTCAGGAAACTTCAAATCACAAGAAAATGGATGGATCGGCATGAATTAAAATACCTGGTCTACTCGCAATACAGTGCAGGCAGCATCTGCAGCATATTTGAGAGCAAAAAACCTGTACCAAAGGGGGAAAACAACAAGAAAGGTTGAGCTTGTATTTTCATATAGATAAACAAAAGTTTTTGGTTGATAAATGATTGCTCCTCATCTATAGTAGTTAAAAATCTATTGCTAGAATCCACAATATTGACAATGGGTTACAATTAAAAACTAGTTACCAATATCCTGTGGAAGAATAAGATCCTTCCATCCTTGTTTTTCCCCGGTAAAAGATTCCGCAGCTCATAAATGAAACATGCAAAATGTTTTGGTTTCAAAGATCCAAATCCAATGTATGGCTTCACAGTTCATCCCTACAATCCATGGTTATCTTCTAGCTACACTACCAAACCTTTCAAAACATAGCATAACAGGGGCAAGAAGAAAATAATGGCTAACAATCACAGTGGATTAAAGTGCTATGTTACATACATGAACACGAAATGAAACATACTGCAGAAGGCAAAGAAAAGGACAATTAACCAAGGAAAAAGTTTTGTCAAAGCCCTAAAATGCAACGTGTAAAAAAAACAGCTTGGCATGCAAACATTTCACAGAGAAGTGTGAATGCTACAAGATAAAGACAGAAACATACTTTGTAACATAGAGGTCCCAGATATTCAGGGTTGACACATCCTTGCAAACTCCTTCCACTAAGTCAATGCCCACTTTGGTATTTCCAGAAGCATGATCAGCATAGAGGGAGGATATGATCTCCATTGCATTGAGACCAGCATTCTCAGCCAATGTTTTAGGTATCATCTCAAAACTTTCAGCAAACTTTGCGATAGCATATTGATCCAATCTGCAAGATAAACAGAAAAAGCATATCAACAGATCATTCATGTAATGTCATTGTCTTTATGCCTTGAAAACTTTTCGGGTTAAACAACAATCACAGTTATTAAAAATTACAAACACAAAGAACCAATACAAAAGCACAAGAATAGAAAGAAAATGCTTACCCTGTTTCTTTAAATGAGAATTCCCTGAGTCTTTTGGCCAACTCAATTTCAGTAGCTGCCCCTCCAGGTACTATTCGACTGTCCCTGCACATTGCCTGGAACAAAATGTACAAGTTTAGAATTCACTTCCTGCAACCAAACTCTCCACTGGGATTTTTAGCAAAAATAACCTTGTAAGTATTGACCCCATCATCAACAGCTCGTTCAAGGTCATCTAGTATACTATCTGTACTTCCTCGTAACACCACAGTGCAAACAGAGTTTCCACCTTCTTCATTTCTCACAACAGTGACCTATTTCATATAATTCATAAAAAGCACAAGCATATCATTTTAAGAGCCAAAGGGAAAAGGAGGCAAGACAAATAAATAAATAAATCTACTGCCAAAAATGATAGAACTAAGGTGATAATAAACATACTCTGGTGCCACCAATTTCCTCAACAGAAATTGAATCTACATATCCCAAGTCATCTGGGACTGGGTGGACTAAGCTTCAACTGCAGCAAGAACGCAAAAGAACATCAGAATTCAACCAAAAATAACTTTTAAAAACAGCATGAACAAATATTTCATACAATAAAAAAAGGTTAAAATAGAAGATAACTCACGATAGCAATAGCACCAGTGGTGCGGCAAAATCTTCTCAGTTCAAACTTTGAGCTGATCTTCAGAACCATGAGTCTACAAAAGTTATAGGTGCAATGAAAAATCCACTTAAGCAAGCCCATTAACAGTGTTGCAAGCAAATGAAATGCGCATAATATGACCTTAATTTGGCCAAATAATATCCCACAACCCCTATAAATGGATATATTCGGAGGAAGAAAAAAAAACACGATGCAAAAAGCTAATGTACTTGTAACGTTCGCAGAAATGTAATGCCATTTCTCCGACAGCTGCTCCACTAACAATTACTTTGGCACCAGAATCTGCCACTGCTTTAATGAGCTCCTCAACCTTGGCTTCTTCAGTTTTTGCATAATTCTCTAGCTGTGGAGTTAAAAGTAGGTAGTTGTTACTATATCCAGTTGACCGCTATCTTCATTAAAAATTTTAGTGCTAAATATAAAGCTTCATGAATATTAAGCAGATATATCCCAACAACATCGCAAAGTACATATAGAGAACAACAATAAATGTAATTGCTTCTAGGCATACCTGCTCAGCAGAGTGAATAAGGACAGTTCCCTTGGTTTCAGTTGCCGAAGTATCGACACCACCAACAAAAACAGCAACCTATGAATGCACATGATAAAAAAATTTAATTTGAAATTGTTAAATCACAAGATAGTTAAAACAAGATAATCGTTAAATCACAAGATAATTAAAACAAATAGCAATAAAAAAAAACATTAAAAAATCAGAGCAGCTTAAGATTAAATGCTATAAACCACAAAAATAAACAGAAGTCTGCTCACCTTTGCCTTTTCCACTCTCTTCATGGTTCCCACAGTATCACCTTTCAAAACCATACCATGGACTATTGAAGAATTGTTCAAACCTCCTCCCACAAGCTTTGCAACCCGTACATTATCCACATTGAAGTTTGCTGGGTTCTTGGGACACACTTGAATGCATGCCTACAATGCAAATACATAAGATCACACAAAAAATATCATAACAAAACAGGTAAAAGAACAACTAACTAATAATTAAAAGAGATTCAGTAAGTGCACTTACTTCAGAAATGAGATTACATAGAACATCTTCTTGTCCGAATTGCTTGCTAGCAACAGCAGCCTTCATACGAAAGATAACTTCCTCTTTATTCCTCACGTCCATGTTTTCAGATCCTGGCTCCACCAGCTCGCCTAAGATTTCAATTGCCTAAAAGTGCATTTGCAAACAGGAGAAAAAATCATATCAAGTGAGGAAGGCACACAAAAGATCTCCTTTGAGACAACTGAACAGGCCATTTAAGCATATTCATCGAAGAGCAAACATACCTTGTCAATTGATTTATTGTAGCCACTGATGATCTCACTAGGATGAAGGCCCATCCTAATAAGCTCATCCGCATTCTGAAGTATCTCTCCAGCAAAAGAGATGGCCAAGTTAGCCCCATCCCCAATTTCCTCTTGTTGGGCCTTGCCAGCTAAGACCAAAATTTTGGCAGCTGGATGCTGAACCTCAAGCTCATTTACAATAGTGGCAGCATCGTTGGTGACAAAGAGTTTGTCCAAATGATTAATAACCATCTTATTCATTCCTAATCACAGCAACAAAAAACATTAGCTTCAAAATAATTAATCCATGAAGGGACGAACCGAAAAGAAAACCAAAAAAAAATCCATAGATGTGATAAAAGCCATTTGGTTTTCAATTTGGCCATTGAATCCCAAACGTATAGACCTAAATCCCAAAACTTTCCAGCCCTGAATTCAAATCCCAAATGCCAAAATGTAGCAGAAATGCACATTTGTCGCTTACTCTAATCCCAAATGCCAAAATGTAGCAGAAATGCACATTTGTCGCTTACTCTAACTTACAGAGTTTACATTCTCATTCAAAAACAACAACACCAAAAAGTAGCAGAGACCCTAAATCAATAGAAACCCAGAAAAAAGGGATTTTTTTCTTGAAAAAAAAGCGAAGAAAAATACTTTGTGGATCGAGAAAAGGAAGTACCATTAGGGCCGAGAGATGTGCGAGTGATGGTAGATAATTGTTTACAAGCATCGATGTTTTTGAGAACAGCTTCATCGAGACCTGATAAATGCTTGTGTCCTTCCTTTAACATTGACTGTATTCCGTATGGTTGCATTGAGAACCCCATAGTTCTTTCTATCTTCTTTTACTTTCTTTCAAACAGAAAACAACTCAAAACCCTAACCCTAGAAAGAAAAGGAGAGACTTGAAGTGAGATCAGTGTGAGTGTTAGCGCCTGTGTTCTGCTGTGTGTGAAGAGTTAGAGAATGCCCTAGAAATCTTAATTTAAAAAGATACTGTGAGGTCTTATGCCGTCGTCAAGAGTCTCGGTAGGATGACGACTTGTCGTTCCTCGTAAGAAGAACGGAGAGCGACACGTCCTTCTTCCGTCAAAAGGAAAATATTATTTATTGTTATTCTTAAATAATTGGTAGGTCCAATTAATTGTTGACTAAAAAACATGGTGAGTAAATTATCAAATCAACTACCCATAAAAAAACAATTATTTTGAAAATAGTTTTTCAAAATAATTTTATAATACCCCATAGCATTGTCACCATGGTGAGTAAACATGTATTTCGAGGATTTTATTGGTAATTAATAAACATATTTTATTACTTAAAAAAATATGCTAAAATAAAAAACCTTAACCCCATGTATACTAATAAGGGTTTATATATATATAGCAATGAAAATAAACTATAAATTATCATAAAATAGGTTCATGATATTTTCTAATATATGATATATCACGTAAAACTATAAATTTTATAAAATATACTTCTCAAAATACCCCTAATCTATACAATATATCATTGGACAAAAGTATTCACAATCCAAACTCTAAAAATGATTTAAAATAATTTAATAAAAACAAATAATTAAAAGCTAGAAAAATATTAAAATCATGTTTAGTTTTATTATATTATTACTTGACCAAATTATATATATGTTGCCAATTATATATATACATATATATATACACATGTATAATTGGCAACTATGATTATATGTATACTGATTTATTATTATTTATAGGGTCATTATAGCTGGTATTAGAGCTCTAGTCTAAGTTTAAAAGGATTTTTTTTCCTAATGAGTTATTGAATTATATTAGGATGACTCGCACAAGAAAAGGTGAGAAAATATATTCCTCATCTACAAGGAGATTAGTCCAATAAAAAAGATCAAAGGAGGGGCAAGAAGAGAACCTTATAAAGGATATTATCTTTCTCATACCATGAGTGTCACCTCAATTGAGTTTGGGGAAGACAATGGGACCTCAAAACGATGTTAGTTCAAGGCAAGCAAAAGTATCACATCTTGAGGAATTGAGACGATAACACATGTTGTAAATCTTCTTTTGCATATTGATATAACATTCATAACTTAGTTTATGAAAGCAGTATTTGAAATAATATTGTAAACCCCGGGAAATAAATGTAAGTGTTAAATTAAAAGAGAAGTAAAATAAGTTGAGAGGAGGGTGAAATTGAAATAAATGTAAAGATTATGACTTATAATATAAGAAGAGAACATGTGGGGTAAAAAGTAGCATTTAAAGGAGATGGGGGGCCTAAGTGCAATAAAAGAAATTGAGGAGTATAAATACTTTTTTTTTTCTCATTTCCAGCAACATGAGATGGGAGAGAGAGAAGTTAGAGAGATGTTAGAGAGAAAAAGATTAGAAGGGGCGGAGCTCCGACATCCATATCCCGGCCGGACACCGTTGGATCGGTCTGATTTGTGGGTATGTTGTGCACCTAACTGTGGTCTTTAATCTGACCGGAGGGATTGTCAAGAACTAAAGCCGTTTGAGAAATACGATCATCTGAATATTTCTGGAAACCCCCCCCTCAAACCCGTCAGATTCGCCGACCAGTTTCTCCTCTTTCCACCGTTGGATCGGTCTGAGTTTTGGGTATGTTGTGCAACTAACTGTGGTCTTTAATCTGACCGGACGGATTTTCCTATTTCTACTCCGGTGGAGTTTTGCATTGTTTTGAAAAACCCTGCAAAATCTGCTTCTCCGACCAGTCAGAGCCGCCAGCTGGTTTCTCATCCGTTTACCGTTGGATCAAGCTGAAATTTGGGTATGTGGTGCGTATGAGTGTTATTCATGTGCTGAACGGTGGAGATGAGAATGGTACACTTCAGAAAGGAGATATTGATGCTTAACAGTAGCTCTCTAGTTTAAGGTCAGTCTCCGGTTTAACCCCGATCTTGGTAGATCCAACCGTTGAAATACACTGAAATTTGAATATGTTTTATATAATGGGTTTTTCTACATATTAACCGTTGGTATTTGATAATTGTCGAGTTAATTGTGATTTATTGCTATTACAATTACTGCTGAGTGCTGTCTTGACAGCAGATTTGTTTGTGTCCTTATATGGGTTCAATGTGTGTTTTCAGTTAGAATTTTGTTGAAGGATTATGTGTTGAAATTTATGATTTCAATGTGTGATTTTGTTGGGATTTTGTTGATGGATTATATGCTGAAATTTATGGTTACAATGTGTGGTTTGTTGGGATTTTATTGAATGATTATGTGCTGAAATTTATGGGTTCAATGTGTGTTTTCGGTTGGAATTTTGTTGAGGGATTATGTGTTGAAATTTATGGTTTCAATGTGTGATTTTGTTGAAATAAGTATGGTGACGAATGTGAAATTGAAAATAGAAATATACTGATTTTATGGACAGTGATGTCGCAGGCGGTGCAGTCGGGATTGAACCATCGTCTAGACAAGAACAACCCAGAAGTAGAGCAGGTAGGTGAATTACACCTCTCTTTTTATACGACACGTAAGAAGTATTTTAAGTTGAATATTATTCGAATGTGATAGAGTTTATATTAGATTGTTGAATGCTTACATGTGAATAATCGATTGATTAGAGTTTATATTAGATTGTTGAATGCTTAAATGTGAATAATCGATTAATTAGAGTTTATATTAGATTGTTGAATGCTTAAATGTGAACGAATGATTGATTAGCTTCGGCTAATGGCATCCCAATGGATGACCGGCATGAATGATTGATTAGCTTCGGCTAATGGCATCCGAAGGGATGGCCGGGACGAATGATTGATTAGCTTCGGCTAATGGCATCCCAATGGATGACCGGCATGAATGATTGATTAGCTTCGGCTAATGGCATCCGAAGGGATGACCGGGATGAATGATTGATTAGCTTCGGCTAATGGCATCCGAAGGGATGGCCGGGACGAATGATTGATTAGCTCGGCTAATGGCATCCCAATGGATGACCCAGGGCATGAATGATTGATTAGCTTCGGCTAATGGCATCCAGAAGGGATGGCCGGACGAATGATTGATTAGCTTCGGCTAATGGCATCCGAAGGGATGGCCGGGACGAATGATTGATTAGCTTCGGCTAATGGCATCCCAATGGATGACCGGGATGAATGATTGATTAGCTTCGGCTAATGGCATCCGAAGGGATGGCCGGGACGAATGATTGATTAGCTTCGGCTAATGGCATCCGAATGGATGGCCGGCATGAATGATTGATTAGCTTCGGCGAATGGCATCCGAATGGATGACCGGAATGAATGATTGACTATCTTTGGCTAATGACATTTGAAAAGGATGACCGGGGTGAATGAATGATTAACCTCAGTAAATATGCCTTAAGAGGATAGACGGGTTATTAATTTTGGTTGTGTTGAGAACGATGTTTAAGATTTTGTAGACCCAGGATGATTGGAACTGTTATGGTTTGATCCATTTACTTGTTTTGACTCATTCTTTGTTAGTGCTTGAGACATGTTATTGTCTCGGGACATGTTACTGTTAAATTGATGCATTTATATGCATTACAAGCTATTTGTACCAAGTACATGAAGAAATTATAAATGTTAATGCCTCCTGTAACTGCCAGACCGTTTAGTTACCATTATAATTATCATTAAGTAATTACATTTTCTTAAATGTTTTGTATTGCTGTAGGGACGTCACATCCACGAGATGTCTAAGGAACCCGATACACGGGAATCTACTTTTGCAAGGAACCATGTAGATGCATTCTAAATCACAATGTATTTTGTGTGAATCAATGTACTGAACACATAATTTTTATTAGACCTTTTTGTGTAAATTCGTAATGGCTATTAGTAGTATAGGAATGAAACCTCATGTCCATGTATGTATATTTTTAATATGAATTTCTAATTATACAACCATAATACTACATGTTTATGTAAGATCCACTTTTAATGAAATGTTGATTGTATGGATGGTAATCTGATGATGTGAGGTAATCAGGTTCGCTGATTTCCGGTACCATATGTGTTAGATATACATATACAATCCGGGTCGTTACAGTTGGTATCAGAGCATCTGGTCTTGATCCTGGGGTTCAATGATAATGGCATTGTTGTGATGATTTTGAAAGGTATTATAGGATGGTTCGAACCAGACAACAAGCTAGGACTGACCCAACCCTTACATGAGGAAGGGGGGGTCGAGTTTACAATATGACTGTATGAAGCGGATTCCGTGGTAGATATTACATTTTATATACCCGCGATATTGGTTCATTCCGAGAGAAGAGAACCAACAGGAGGTCAGGAAAATTCTACTTCTCGACGGGTAGATATGCCTCCAACGGAGGCATTTGAAGGCGAGCGACAAATCAATATATCTCCCTAGTAGCGCCGATGGTTGCGCTGAACATATTTTTAGATTGTGCTTTCATGGAATATATGGTACAGGCTTGGCGGTAAGGATGGCTGCAGGTGCTTCCAGTGTAGCTTCTAGATTAGAGAGGGTCGTTATAATAGTACAATGGGCAAAAGATATATAGGAAATGGGTTGTGAAATATTCTCAAGAGAGGAGGATTCAGGATTTAACACCTTTTGCCTCCACCTATTTTCCACAAAGCACCACAGAGTAGATGTATTTAGTGATGGACTAAGACAATAACTGAGAATGATAATGATAGCTATGCAACTTCATTCTGTGCGGGATTTGGTAAGGCTGCTCAGGGTATGGAAAGTGTCAGAGGTGTGAGCAAAGAAACCCGAGGGATTGTTCTACGATGCCAGGAAGATGCTACATCAGCAAAGGAGAGGGACATCGATGGAAAGAGTGCCCACATATGGGTAGAGGTTGTTATTATTGTGGGTACATGAGTCATCAGAAGAAGTATTATCCTCATAGGGCTAACAAGGGAAACCAAAGTCACAGGACCGATGTTGGGAGTTAGCAACAGACAGATTATGGTTGATCGACCTGCTAGACTTACCTCGTCAGGGATAAGTGTTACTCGAGGGAGGTCCAGGTTTCAAGAGGGAAGATTTCAAGGTCAGGAATATCATATGACTCAAGAGGATGTGGGAGTTATGCCTGATGTTGTGACAGGTGCTGTAATATTCCACATTGGCAGGTGAGGGAGTGGTAGCTGGCCTATTTAAGAGTGCTGGTTGCTAACTTTTCATACGCGTTTTGGGGCGTCAAGCCCAGAAGTGGGCTCGCGTCACCAGGAACAAAACCATGAGGGCGGTAAGGCCCAAAACGGACAATATATTACAGGTTGGGCCGGGCTGTTACAGGTAAAATACAGTTAAATACAATGCAAGATTATACTTTAATTGATTCTGGGGCTAGTCATCCATTTGTATTATGTAGAATTGTGGAATGATTGCATGTGGTGCCTCACAAGTTGCGAATAGGGTGACAATTAGTACCCCTTTAGAAGAAAACATGAACACTGATGATATCTATAGAGGAGTGAAACTGTATATTAAAGGGTTGGGATTGAATGTAGACCTTATGTCATTAGAATTATATGACTTTGACTTGATTTTTGGGCATGGATTGGTTAAGCAAACATAAGGTACAAGTGGATTGTTTTACCAAAAGCAGATGACTCTCCGAGGGGGTAGGAAATAAGAATGTTGTATTTAAAGGAGAGAGAAAATTTCTTCCAAACTGTATGATTTCGAGTCTTAAGGGCTAGAAGGTTAATGAGGAAGGGTTGTCTGTTTGGTTAACTCATGTAATATATATAACAAGTATCCACTTCCACGAATAGATGAATTGTTTGATCAGTTAAAGGGTGCTAAGGTATTCTCTAAGATAGATTTAAGGTCGGGGTATCATCAATTGAGAATTAAAGAACAAGATATTTAGAGGACAACATTCAGAACCTGTTATGGACATTACGAGTTCTTAGTGATGCCTTTTGGGTTGACCAATGCACCAACGATGTTCATAGATTTGATGAATCGAGTATTTCCGCCTTACTTGGATCAGTACATGGTGGAATTTATCAATGACATCTTGGTATATTCTAGTTCATATTCAGAGCATGAACAACATTTGGGGGTCGTGTTACGGACTTTGAGGGAGAATAAATTGTATGCAAAGCTGGATAAGTGTGAGTTTTGACTCAAGGAAGTGGTATTTTTGGGCCATGTGATTTCTACAGAAGGAATATTCGTGGATCCAAAGAAGGTAGAGGTTGTGTTAAAATGGGAGAGGCCTACTAATGTGATAGAAATTTGAAGTTTCTTGGGTCTCGCAGGATATTACCGGAGGTTTATGGAGGGGTTCTCCACCGTAGCACCACCTTTGACCAGACTAACTCGCAAATAAGTCAAATTTGTTTGGTCGGAGGAGTGTGAAGGGAGTTTTCAAGAACTAAAGAAAAGGCTCACTTCTGCTCCTGTGTTGGCCCTTCCATCGGGAACAGAAGGGTTTGCGGTATATAGCGATGTTTCAAAAACAGGTCTGGGATGTGTACTGATGCAACATGATTGTGTAATTGCTTATGTATCCAGACAATTAAAGCCACATGAGGAGAATTATCCAGTTTATGACTTGGAACTTGCAACGGTAGTGTTTGCCCTAAGAATATGGAGACAATTTTTGTATGGGTCACAACTGCAAATCTTCTCAGATCATAAGAGTTTGGAATATTTGATGTCGCAGAAAGAGTTAAACATGCGCCAAAGAAGATGGGTGAAGTTAATAAAAGATTATGATTGTGTGATTGACTATCATCCTGGTAAGGCTAACATTGTAGCAAACGCTTTAAATAGAAAGGGTAAAGTAATTATGAATAACATAGAAATTAAGAGACAAGGAAGTATGGTAGAAATGAGAAAAATGGGTTTGTGGCTAAGTCTCGGTTTTGAAGGGTCATTGTTAGCCGATTAAAAAATCCGATCTGTACTTTCGAGATAAAGTTTTGGAGGCTCAACAATTAATGAGAAGGTAAGGAAGGTCAAAGGGAATGTGAACCGAGGGGTATAAAAAAAAAGTCTTTTCAGGGTGTTATCCGATGGACTAATAGCTATGGGAAAACGAATTTATTTGCCCAATAATGAGATCTTTAAAGATGAGGTATTGAGAGAAGCTCATGAATTCCGTTTTGCTACCATCCTGGAAGTACAACGAGGTATAGGGATTTAAGGGAATATTATTGGTGGTCAAATATGAAGAGAGAAATAGCAGAAATTGTGTCGAATTGTGGGATTTGTCAACAAGTGAAGATAGAACACCAGAAACCTACAGGGAAGTTGCAGTTGTTATCAGTTTCCAGAATGGAAATGGGAGGATATCTCTTTGGATTTTGTGATAGGATTACCCAAGGGAAAGAAAGGTAATGATGCCATATGGGTTATTATGGATCGACTAACAAAGTCTTTTGTTTTTGCCTATGAGAACGACAGACTCAATGGATAAACTTGCAAAATTGTACATAAATGAAGTGGTCAAACTCCATGGGGTACCAGTATCGATTGTCTTTGACCGGGATCCAAGGTTCACATCGAGACTATGGCCTAGTTCATAATGGGTTTTCGGAACAAAGTTAAATCTAAACACGGCATTTCATCCACAGACGGATGGGCAGTCGGAGAGAACCATTCAAACTCTTGAGGATCTTTTAAGGTCTTGTGTACTGGAAATTGGTGGAAATTGGGAAGATCACTTCCCATTGGTAGAATTTACTTGTAATAGTAGTTATCAAACTACTATTGGTATGGCTCCATTTGAAGCATTGTATGGGCGGAAGTGTCGTACCTCAATTTGTTGGGATGAAATAGGGCAAAGGAAGCTGTGAGAACCCGAAATGGTACAACAGGCAATTGACAGGGTACAGGTGATTAGAAAGAGGATTTAACCATGGAAGTTAAGCCCATCAAGATTTTAGATCGGGATGTAATGATACTAAGGAATAAGAGAGTTACATTGGTGAGAGTATTATGGAGAAACTCACAAATAGAGGAAGAAACGTGGAAAAGAGAATCTGAGATAGAATAAGTATTTGCATTTATTACCTGAAATAGGTACTTAATTTAATTTCAAGGACGAAATTTCTAATAGGAGGGGAGAATGTAAACCCCGGGAAATAAATGTAAGTGTTAAATTAAAAGAGAAGTAAAATAAGTTGAGGGGAGGGTGAAATTGAAATAAATGTAAAGATTATGACTTATAATATAAGAAGAGAACATGTGGGGTAAAAAGTAGCATTTAAAGGAGATGGGGGGCCTAAGTGCAATAAAAGAAATTGAGGAGTATAAATACCTTTTTTTTTCTTTCTCATTTCCAGCAACATGAGATGGGAGAGAGAGAAGTTAGAGAGATGTTAAAGAGAAAAAGATTAGAAGGGACGGTGCTCCGACATCCATATCTCGGCCGGACACCGTTGGATCGGTCTGAGTTTTGGGTATGTTGTGCACCTAACTGTGGTCTTTAATCTGACCGGAGGGATTGTCAAGTACTAAAGCCGTTTGAGAAATACGATCATCTGAATATTTCTGGAAACCCCCCCCTCAAACCCGTCAGATTCGCCGACCAGTTTCTCCTCTTTCCACCGTTGGATCGGTCTGAGTTTTGGGTATGTTGTGCAACTAACTGTGGTCTTTAATCTGACCGGACGGATTTTCCTATTTCTACTCCGGTGGAGTTTTGCATTGTTTTGAAAAACCCTGCAAAATCTGCTTCTCCGACCAGTCAGAGCCGCCAGCTGGTTTCTCATCCGTTTACCGTTGGATCAAGCTGAAATTTGGGTATGTGGTGCGTATGAGTGTTATTCATGTGCTGAACGGTGGAGATGAGAATGGTACACTTCAGAAAGGAGATATTGATGCTTAACAGTAGCTCTCTAGTTTAAGGTCAGTCTCCGGTTTAACCCCGATCTTGGTAGATCCAACCGTTGAAATACCCTGAAATTTGAATATGTTTTATATAATGGGTTTTTTCTACATATTAACCGTTGGTATTTGATAATTGTCGAGTTAATTGTGATTTATTGCTATTACAATTACTGCTGAGTGCTGTCTTGACAGCAGATTTGTTTGTGTCCTTATATGGGTTCAATGTGTGTTTTCGGTTAGAATTTTGTTGAGGGATTATGTGTTGAAATTTATGATTTCAATGTGTGATTTTGTTGGGATTTTGTTGATGGATTATATGCTGAAATTTATGGTTACAATGTGTGGTTTGTTGGGATTTTATTGAATGATTATGTGCTGAAATTTATGGGTTCAATGTGTGTTTTCGGTTGGAATTTTTGTTGAGGGATTATGTGTTGAAATTTATGGTTTCAATGTGTGATTTTGTTGAAATAAGTATGGTGACGAATGTGAAATTGAAAATAGAAATATACTGATTTTATGGACAGTGATGTCGCAGGCGGTGCAGTCGGGATTGAACCATCGTCTAGACAAGAACAACCCAGAAGTAGAGCAGGTAGGTGAATTACACCTCTCTTTTTTATACGACACGTAAGAAGTATTTTAAGTTGAATATTATTCGAATGTGATAGAGTTTATATTAGATTGTTGAATGCTTACATGTGAATAATCGATTGATTAGAGTTTATATTAGATTGTTGAATGCTTAAATGTGAATAATCGATTAATTAGAGTTTATATTAGATTGTTGAATGCTTAAATGTGAACGAATGATTGATTAGCTTCGGCTAATGGCATCCCAATGGATGACCGGCATGAATGATTGATTAGCTTCGGCTAATGGCATCCGAAGGGATGGCCGGGACGAATGATTGATTAGCTTCGGCTAATGGCATCCCAATGGATGACCGGCATGAATGATTGATTAGCTTCGGCTAATGGCATCCGAAGGGATGGCCGGGACGAATGATTGATTAGCTTCGGCTAATGGCATCCGAAGGGATGGCCGGGACGAATGATTGATTAGCTTCGGCTAATGGCATCCCAATGGATGGCCGGCATGAATGATTGATTAGCTTCGGCTAATGGCATCCGAAGGGATGGCCGGGACGAATGATTGATTAGCTTCGGCTAATGGCATCCCAATGGATGACCGGCATGAATGATTGATTAGCTTCGGCTAATGGCATCCGAATGGATGACCGGAATGAATGATTGACTATCTTTGGCTAATGACATTTGAAAAGGATGACCGGGGTGAATGAATGATTAACCTCAGTAAATATGCCTTAAGAGGATAGACGGGTTATTAATTTTGGTTGTGTTGAGAACGATGTTTAAGATTTTGTAGACCCAGGATGATTGGAACTGTTATGGTTTGATCTGTTACTGTTTTGACCTGTTACTGTTAGTGCTTGAGACATGTTATTGTCTCGGGACATGTTACTGTTAAATTGATGCATTTATATGCATTACAAGCTATTTGTACCAAGTACATGAAGAAATTATAAATGTTAATGCCTCCTGTAACTGCCAGACCGTTTAGTTACCATTATAATTATCATTAAGTAATTACATTTTCTTAAATGTTTTGTATTGCTGTAGGGACGTCACATCCACGAGATGTCTAAGGAACCCGATACACGGGAATCTACTTTTGCAAGGAACCATGTAGATGCATTCTAAATCACAATGTATTTTGTGTGAATCAATGTACTGAACACATAATTTTTATTAGACCTTTTTGTGTAAATTCGTAATGGCTATTAGTAGTATAGGAATGAAACCTCATGTCCATGTATGTATATTTTTAATATGAATTTCTAATTATACAACCATAATACTACATGTTTATGTAAGATCCACTTTTAATGAAATGTTGATTGTATGGATGGTAATCTGATGATGTGAGGTAATCAGGTTCACTGATTTCCGGTACCATATGTGTTAGATATACATAT